>JALPQI010030429.1:0-15402 GCA_025490895.1 Thaumatotibia leucotreta | reverse complement strand
CAGTAATAAATGTAATAATATAATCTATAGCATATAATACTTTGGAATTTTCGTCATTATACTCATCATCATCATCATCATCATCAGCTTATGGTAGTCCACTGCTGGACGTAGGCCTCTCCTATTAACTATGCGTCTAGACGCATTAGGACATTATACTCGATTTCGACTAATTCACATACGTGGAATCTGAATTTAGGGTCCATTTTAAGATTCAAGATGGCGGCCCAATTTTTTCTTTTTTTTGTCATTGTACTCGTTTTCGACTAATACACATACGTGGAACCCGAATATAGGGTCCACTTTAAGATCCAAGATGCTGGTAATTTTTTTGGAATTTTCGTCATTATACTCGATTTCGACTGATTCACATACGTGGAATCCGAATTTAGGGTCCATTTTAAGATCCAAGATGGCGGCACAAGCTTTTTCTTTTTTTTTCGTTTTTGTCATTGTACTCGTTTTTGACTAATTTACATACGTGAGACCCGAATTTAGGGTCCATTGTAAGATCCAAGATGGCGGCGTCTCTTTTTGCATGTTATTGAATTTTGAACCTACGCAATTTTCATCATTATACTCGTTTTCGACTAATACACATACGTGAAACCCGAATTTAGGGTCCATTTTAAGATCCAAGATGGCGGCACAAGTTTTTTCTTTTTTTTTCATTTTTATCATTGTACTCATTTTTGACTAATTTACTTACGTGAGACCCGAATTTAGGGTCCATTGTAAGATCCAAGATGGCGGCGTCTTTTTTGCATGTTATTGAATTTTGTACCTACGCAATTTTCATCATTATACTCGTTTTCGACTAATTCACATACGTGGAACCCGAATTTAGAGTCCATTTGAAGATCCAAGATGACGACACAATTTTTTGCAATTTTCGTCATTTTTTATACTCGTTTTTGACTAATTCACGCACGTGGAATCCGAATATCTCATTTCCACTAGGTAGGTAGGTACACATACGTAGGAAATCTAGGATCTTGAATTGATCTTAAATTCGGGTACTTATGTAAATTAGTCTAAAAAACGACTACAATGACAAAAATTACAAAAGAAAGAAAAACACTGTACCGCCATCTTCGATCTTAGAATGGACCCGAAAATCGGTTTCCACGTATGCGAAGTAGTCAGAAACGAGTATAATGATTTAAATTGCAATAAAAGTTGCCGCCATCGTGGATCTTAAATTGGACACGAAATTCGGATTCCACTTATGCGAATTAGTCGGAACCGAGTATAATGATGAAAATTGCTAAAAAAACGTTGCCGCCATCTTGGATCTTAGAATGGACCCGAAAATCGGTTTCCACGTATGCGAATTAGTCGGAAACGAGTACAATGATGAAAATTGAAAAAAAAGTTGCCGCCATCTTGGATCTTAAAATGGACACGAAATTCGGATTCCACTTATGCGAATTAGTCGGAACCGAGTATAATAATGAAAATTGCTAAAAAAACGTTGCCGCCATCTTGGATCTTAGAATGGACCCGAAAATCGAATACCACGGATGTGAATTAGTCAGAAACGAGTATAATGATGAAAAATGTTCCGCCATCTTGGATCTTAAATATATACTACATTTTCAGAATACGTTTTTAACTATCATGAAAGTGCTAGGATGTCAGATGTCAACTAGAATGACATAAATCAAAAACAATTTTCTTCGAGTAACAGTAACAAAATTACGTTTTAACTGTTCTAAGTAATGCAGATTACTAAAGTACTTGATTACGTTGGATTCAATATTATAGTAACGGATTACAATACCGATCCCAAAGGAATGGATTACAGGCGTAACCGTAGTACAGCATTACAGTAATTTTGATTATAGTAGTAATTCATTACTGCGGAATCGTCATTACTGGAATGTACCTAACCCAGTAATTAATTTTAAAATGAATTGATTACCTACGCCCAACTCTGCTGAACAGAAACAGGATAGATTGGGGTCAAAAATGACCATTTTCTCCCACCCTGTATGCTGTTTCCAAATCTGTAAACGCCAATCTTTATTAATTTAAAATCGAGGGAAAGTCTTGTAAAACTATTTTGCGTAGCTCCTCTGAATCTGGTAGTTGCCGTCACTGACCCAAAAATAATTTCCATCCGGTATACAATCTGTTACCGGCGTCCGGGCATTTATAAAAACCGGTAATATGAGTTACCTACCGTACTATAGTTTTAGTAAGTTCAATAATATAACCAAACATTTTCAGTGGCCTTTGCCCAATGATTTGATGTTTACAGTATGTGACCGGCGACCGGGCATTTAATAAAATATGTCATTTAGAATAAGACAGAAAGTTGATTGCTCTCACGTCACTCATATATCCTATAGGTATAAATTAATTTCGTCTCATATAATACCTAATGTTAATTACATTCATTCATTGTTAATGTTCGTCTTTGAGATTGTGATATTGTAAGACTGTTGATTACTTAAAAATACCTACTACACATAATTTTATTGATTATTTTATAGTTATTTACTTTGTTTCTATTATCCCTATGCTCTGTTACAACCAGCCCTGGGGGTAGGGATAATTGCAACAAATTCCATCCTTCACTGTGAGCCATTTTTTTGTAAAACTATTCGATGTATGAAGTTTATGTTAGTACCAAAAGATACATGAAATATGTGTCTATTGCACATAAAGATGCAAAGTTTGACAACTGCTACCAAAAAAATATAAAAAATCAAAAACTGAAAATCGTTACGTTCATACCTGGTCTCCCCTATAGATAATATTTATTGCAGCAAATTAATACACAAATAATTCCCTCGTCGGTATTTGAACTCTAAACACTATACGATACGTATACTTATGTATACTGAAATAAGATTGAAAATAAGTTGCATATCGAAAATAAGTTGCAAGAGAGAGATGGCCGAAATTTTCGTTTTTCGAAGTTCGCGATAAGCCTAGAAGATTAGCTAACTAAATACATATAATACTTAAATACAGCAACTAATACCATCATGGAGGCTTTTATTGTCACTGAGTAAAGCCCGGGCCAGACGGTCACTGACAAGCCCCCGACCGCTCGACCTTGGTCAGTGGTGGCCGTCCGAGTTGTCTGGCTACACGGTAGTTGACCACGCTCCGACATCAGTGTGTTCGGAACTTGTGAACCGACTGTACGTGCAATGGCTCCGTGTCTCTTAAAATTTCAGTAGCGTTATTACTTTTGAGCACTGCCTATAAAAAGAGAAAAACAGGAGGATATGGATGAAGCAATGGCTCAAGCAAAGACTGATTTTAAGCCATTTAAATCTCGTCGATATGTTAGACTAAGACGATCCTCTTAATTTGTTTAGAAATAAATTCAAAGTATCGTATATCGGTGACGGTAAATCCCACAAACAGGGTAAGCTTTTATATAAATCTAATAATTCCACGATAAAATCGCGTTCGCATCTCTTTGTTTCCGTTACGATTTACGCTAATATTTTTAAGGTCAGAGTTCACAAACATGCGCGCGCGACGATGTCCCGAGCGCACTGGCTACGTGTGGTCAGCGACAGGCGACATCGGTCAGGAGCGCGCGCTCGATGACCAAGGGTGTCAGAAGGTCAAACGGAATTTTGTCGGTGACAACCGGGTACATGGTCAGTCCTGACCATACCTGGGATAACTGGGGGCAAGTTATAGGGATTTGATATCGATTAAAAAGATGTCGATATAATTATAATAAAAGATGTGCTTATTGAACATTCTCGATTACAGTACAGAGGTTCAATGTCATAATTATCTGATATCGGGCCTCTTCAGATAGTAAAAACTACTATGCAGATGTCATTTTAATCAAAATGACAATTTAAATATTGATATCTTAATGTTAATTGTATATTTTGAAAACTATTTTAAAATAAACGCGTAACTACCCGTTAAAAGTGATTTTTTATTTTAATTGAAGAGTAAGTACCTAAAATGTATTATATATTGATGTTATCATTCACAGTAACATCGATATATTTTTAGTCGATAAAATATTTTGCTACATCACTTTCGTATAAATGCCCCGAGTTATCCCAGGTATGGTCCTGACCGAGGTTCGGGGCTTGTCAGTGACCATCTGGCCGGGGGAAGGCGTGATAAATAAATACACAAATAATTCCCTCGCCGGTATTTGAACTCTAAACACTATACGATACGTATAATTATGTATACTGAAATACGATTGAAAATAAGTTGCAAGAAAGAGATGGCCGAAATTTTCTTTTCTCGAAGTTCGCGACAAGCCTAGAGGATTAGCTAACTAAACACATAAAATACTTACATACAGCAACTAGTACCATCATGGAGGCTTTTATTGTCACTGAGTAACGAGATGAAGATTTTAGAATTGTAACTAACGTGAGACTCTAACATATTTAAATATTTAGCAAACGGGTTACTCACACATGTCCGGCAATTATCGACGTAAATAAATTACGTGAATAACCCGTTTGCTAAATATTTAAATGATGATGATACCTAGATGAAGATTCTTGACAATGTCCTGAACACTATTTAATTAAAAAATGTAACTAAAGAAATTGAACTCAAATAAAAGCCCGCTTGATGGTAACAGACTGTATGTATATCAGTTATCACTTGAAATGTAGTAATAAACCCAAACTGAGCGCGCCTCCATAGGTACAGTCGACAAAAAGTGTGGTCTACCAGTTTTAGACTTTATTATGATTAATTCATCATCATCATACTCATCATCATCATATCAGCCAAAAAACGTCTACTTCTGAACGTAAGCCCCCCCCAAAGATTGCCACAATGACCGGTCCTGCGCCACCCGCATCCAGCGGGGTGAGGCGGGTGGCGACGGGTGGTGACGTGGCAGCGGGGGGAGGCGGGCGGCGGCGACGGGAGGCGGGTGGCGGTGGGTGGCGGCGGGGGGAGGCGGGCGGCGACGGTTGGCGGGCGGCAGCGGGGGGAGGCGGGTGGCGACGGGTGGCGGTGGGTGGCGACAGCGACGGTTGGTGACGGGTGGCAGGGGGGGGAGGAGGGTGGCGACGGGTGGTGGCCGGCGACGGGTGGCGTTGAGTGGCGACGCGTGGCAGCGGGGGGAGGTGGGTGGCAACTGGTGGCGGCCACGCAACGCGCACGTGCACGCATCGGGTGTGACCCCGCCTTTATGATTGCACATAATTATAAACAGTACTAGACAATTCAATCTTTAAAAATATTGCCACGTTTCATGTAGTTGCTCCGGCATATACTATGCGAGTGTGCGAGCGGGAGGACAGTAGGCGCGCCGTCACGCACACAGAGAACAGGAGCGGGGCCCGTGGGTGAATTCACGTTTTTTCCTAGGTTGATGCCCACTCTTAAACAGCTATATGTTTGCACTTGGCAGCTCCCTTGCACCTAATATATTGACCCTTTGAATCAGTTGTCGGTCTTTCATATCCATCATTCAAATTTATGTATTTGCACTTAGCAACACCTCGACATTTGATTTGACACGGCCAGGTGTCGGTTCGATCTGCTATCCTTCATTATAATCATTATAGTCATTATTTGCACTTAGCAGCACCTCTACAGCCAATATGTTCCTTTGGGATTTTGGTATCATAATAATCGCGATCCGGTGTCGGTTCGATCTTCTATCCGTCATTATTATCTATGTTTTTGCACTTGGCAGCACCTTTACACCGAATACCTTTCTTTGGGCTTTCGGTATCATAATAATCGCGGCCAGATGTCAGTCAGATCAATTGTCCATCATTAGAGTCTATGTTTTTGCACTTCGCAGCACCTCTACTTCTAAAATCTTCCTTTGGGCTTTCGGTATCATAATAATCATGGTCAGGTGTCGGTTCGTTCTATTGTCTGTCATTAGAATTTATGTATTTGCACTTGGCAGCACCTCTACACCTAATATCTTCCTTCGGTCTTTTGGTATCATAATAATCACGGCCAGGTGTCGTTTTGATCTGAGGGCTTTCGGTATCATAATAATCGCGGCCAGGTGTTGGTTCGATCTGTGGGCTTTCGGTATCATAATAATCGCGGCCAGGTGGTTCGTTCTGTGGGCTTTCGGTATCATAATAATCGCGGCCAGGTGGTTCGTTCTGTGGGCTTTCGGTATCATAATAATCACGGCCAGGTGTCGGTTTGATCTGTTGTCCGTCTTTAGGATCTATGTATTTACACTTGGCAGCCCCTCTACACAGTGGTTCTGGTGGCCTTTTTGTTGGCGTTGAATCTTTTTCCTTAAAGAAATAAATAGAAAATGTACACAAATATTCCTTAAAAAAACACATATTATTTTCAAGAAAACACATTATCATATTAAGAACAATATGGATATGTGAACTGCTACCACGAATAGCGAAGTTCGTAAATTTCGTGGATTTGTCTCTGTCACACTAACAAAGGCTTCATTAGAGTGACAGAAAAATCCTCGAAATTTGCGGAATCCGTAGTTCGCGGTGGGGCGTAATATTGTGCGTGTCCTTTTTTAAATCGTTACTTTATATATTTTATCTAATAGTATATGTTTCTCGGTTTCTCGAACTAAATACGTATAAGTACCTTTGATTTCTTGGTTTTAATTTTATGACTCGTTAACCCAAAATTCTCAAAATCACGATGAAATTAATATATGTATTAATAACTTAAACAAAATTGCAAATTCGTAAACCTAAGCATTACTCACTAAATGTTTAACTCTTGTTTAAACACTTTTGAGACGGCAGGCGCCAAGCCATCTTACCAAGGTTACCTAATTGTATATGAATGAAACAAACTTGTGTAGGGTAAAATCACCAATAGACGAACAGTTAAGCAACTTTCCCAACTTTAAATATTTTTTTCTATATGATGTAACTCATATTCATCAATTTTTATTTTTTTATATGATTCCGCATTTTATTGAGTTTAGAATAAGTTATTTTCGTGCATGCATCAGCCTATGATAGTCCAATGCAGGACGTAGGCCTCTCTTATTAACTATGCGTATAGACGCATTAGGAGGTAAATGCCCAAAATCGCCACGCTGGGCAAGCGGATTGGCGATCGCAGTAATGTGTCCACTATGATGACGCTGCTGCCTATCATCAATATTTTATCAAATAATGGTCAGTGACACTTCAATCCCTTAGTCGACTCTTACGACACCCGCAGGAGGAGTTGGGGTGGTGACAAGTGTATTCTTCCTGCCGTCACCACACGGCACCTCGTATTTTCTTACCTCGTATTAAACTTCAGTAATTGTATAAAAATGATTATATTAAAAAAGGACCCAAATTTCCCAGTAATTGAACAAAGTGCCCAATCACTGAACAATTTGACCTAGATAGATGAACCAGCATAATTGCAATATAGCGAGACCAATATATGAACGCCACGACTCCAATAGATGAATAGAGCATAGTAAAAATGTTGGTTTCTTAGACCAGAATTACACCCGTGAGTTCTTACGTAAGTTGTAGGGACGGACCTATACTAAGAAATGAGAGGTGAATATCACTATCTCATTCCATAGTATAGCTCCGACCCTACAACTTACGTAAGAACTTACAAGTGTAATTTCAGCCTTAGATAAATTAATTTTATTTAACCTAAAGAACCTTCTTTTAATGAAATATAAACACGGTGTACATTGTGTAACAATCTGATCTCTAAGAACCAAAGTTTAACTTTTCCCAAATTCAGTCGTTCAATAAAATCAGTTGGTTCATGTTTTGGACACCGCATCAACGAAATGAACGAACTAAATTGATTCGAATTCATTTATTGGAATCCAACCCAAAAGATGAACCAGTAAATTTTCCTAGTTCACGTTTTGGACAGCGATTCTTGAGTTGAACAATCTCGTTTCCATACAAAAGTAAATTACTTAATAACGTGTTACATGCAAAAAGGATCGTTCATATTTTGGTCTAAAAATCAACTAGAAAACTGATTGTAATTTTATATACATATAAATATTACTTCTAGCTATTATATTATAATTTACGCAAGCATTTGCCCAAAAGTTGACCGTCGTTCATGTTTTGGCCCGAACACACAATATTGGAACCATAACTTGACCAGCAAATATCTCATAAAATAAATAAAAAACAAGTATTATTTATAATACACACAATAGAGATATTAGTCTAAAATCTATACTGAAGTGAATCAAGGAAATAAAAGCCATATTCGATTTATTTACGTAATTAAAAGCTTAAATTTTTGAGGGCTTTTCTTAAGAAGGATCCCATATAAAACGCAATTTCGGCGCGAAGCGCAAACTCTACGACCGCTCACTGCCTCGTGCGTGGCTTAGTTGTCTGGGAATTCGCATGCGACACTCGATATAGTGCTGCCGCGTGTGAAAAAAATACTCCCAGGCGTGTAAAATGATTCCTCATCTAATTATTTACATTTTTAGGCCTCTCAGTCAACTTCTGGGTGGCAGTCGTCTATTGGTGCTTTTACCCTACAATCTTTTAAATGTATGAATGTGAACCATTAAGGTATCTCTAACAGGAATGTTTGTTGCCTGCCATCTAATAGGGGCTATAGCGTACCTCACCGTCCTTCCAAGGAGTCCGAGTAGAAAAAGTCTTTGACCACGTATCGATTGTCTTGTATGGCGTGTGAGTAGTCTTGTGTTTTGTTATCGTTGTCCTGTATGGCGTTGTCCTGTATGTCGTGGTCTTATGTCGCGTTGTCTTAGGTTCTGTCCAGCTTCTCGATGTACCGTCGTTGATTTCGATGCAAATTCTCTAGAAAAAACATTTGAACGGTACGAGTTGATACACGGGAAGAAAAATAAGCTCCTAATCATACATTGTATGTACAAATGTACACTTCGTCGCGTGGAACTATTTATCACGTATCCTGTTTTTAATTTTTTCGTTTGTTCCTAATAATTCTGTGCCCTTATTCATAATATTCATGACTGCTTATCAAATCATCATCAGCTATAATTATTCCTTTTTCCTTCAGTTTGTCTGTAAATTTGATGTGTTTTTTTTTGTAGGACCCCTATTTCCTCCTTAATCCCCATAAAATATACATTTCCTAATAATGCGTAACGAAAATAGTGGTGAACCATTCAAGAGCCCATTCAGTATCGTGTTCTGATTAGAAAAAGGTAGGTGAACATTTTTATACGCGAAACAATTTTTTTTACATGGGGCCTGTTGCCTGAACAGAACAACCTAATATTTATTAAATAAATATTTTAATATTTTAGCCTATATAATGTCCCACTGCTGGGCACAGGCCTTCTCTCATATATGAAAGGGATTGGGCTATAGTACCCACGCTGGCCCTAAGCGGGTTGGGATTCAAAGGTGTATGTGAAGTTCCCAACTTGGGAACTTCACATACCTACACCTTTGAATTTCTTCGCGGATGTATGCAGGTTTCCTCACGATGTTTTCCTTCACCGAAAGCTAATGGTAAATATCACATAAGTTTCAGAAAAACTCATTGCTCACGACTAAACCACTGAGCCACCACCGCTTACAACCTACCAAAGATTTTTTTCTCCTTCATTTTCATGATCACTATAGGATACTGAATTGACCCTTAAGAGGGCGCATACACCCAAATTGCAGCACGGAGATTGCATTTTAAGATGTCTTAAACATGAAAATATGCCACAGTATCATACATACAGAAACTACATCATATTTGCAAGGGCTGATAGGGAACAAATCCGCAAAGGATTGAAGTTCGCTCGATAGAAATCGACCACGAAAACATGTCTAATTTTCGCGGAGATTTTATTTCCTGACGTTACTTTGCATGCTATAATAGTAATAATTTAGTATTTTGTAGCTTAAACTAATGCCGAGGGCTGATAGGCAAAACTTTTTTTATAGGTTGTCATGTTTAAGAGATAGAGAGGTAAGAAGCATTTGGCGTATAGACCCTTTTTATTTCGCACGCTGTGTTCTCTCCCGTCGCGCATTTCGCGCGATTTGCTATATCTTCTATTTCCATCCGTGGGCGCGGCCAGTCGCGATCACTCCGTTGAGACAAGAGGACTATGCTCGACGAGCTCATGACGGTAAAATTAATTTAATTAAATCTTTGAAGGTCTGTTTCACATTTTAACCGAAGTTTTGAACCATTGGGTAATATGACTAATAAATAAAACTTCATTCAACAAGTTTTTCATTCATCATTAATGAAAAACATTATCTTATCAGATTTTATCGTGGAAACGAGGGACATACATGCAGTATAAGCAAAAATAGCCGATGAATTTTTTGGATCGCGTAGGTTTGTATACAAGTAATAGGTATTTCGTATGTAAGTCGCGAGACTCAAATTTTCAATCGAAAACGAGGAAGCTCGACCATTCGCGTCTACTTCAAAAATAACAGATTTCCTTGTCTGAAAAATTGGCATGCTTGTAACCAAAAAATGTTTAGCATGTGGAATACAGGGTGGAAATTCTTTTTGGGTCAGTGAGGGCAGCTACGAGATCCAGAGTAGCTACGCGAAAATGGTCTTGGAAGACCTTCCCTTTATTTTAACTTAATGAAGATTGGCGTTTAAAGATTTTGGAAAAAACATACAGGGTGCGTGAAAATGGTCATTAGTGACAAACTTTTTTTTTGATGCCAATCGATCCTGTTTCTGTTCAGGATCAAAAGCATGTATGAGACCAAAAAAAAATTTTCGGCTAGAAAAGCCGCAAATCATGAATTAAATTTCCCATACAAATTGTATGAAAAATATTTTTGGTCACATACGAGTTTTTGATCCTGAACAGCAGAGTTGGGCATTTCGTAATCAATTCCCGATTACAATATCACTTGATTTTACTTTGTAATGTAGGTACTTATGGGTATCATATTACTTGTAATGTACTCGTAATGTCGTGAAACGGAATATTACCATGACGTATGAAGGAGTCAGTAATAAATGTAATAATATAATCTATAGCATATAATACTTTGGAATTTTCGTCATTATACTCATCATCATCATCATCATCATCAGCTTATGGTAGTCCACTGCTGGACGTAGGCCTCTCCTATTAACTATGCGTCTAGACGCATTAGGACATTATACTCGATTTCGACTAATTCACATACGTGGAATCTGAATTTAGGGTCCATTTTAAGATTCAAGATGGCGGCCCAATTTTTTCTTTTTTTTGTCATTGTACTCGTTTTCGACTAATACACATACGTGGAACCCGAATATAGGGTCCACTTTAAGATCCAAGATGCTGGTAATTTTTTTGGAATTTTCGTCATTATACTCGATTTCGACTGATTCACATACGTGGAATCCGAATTTAGGGTCCATTTTAAGATCCAAGATGGCGGCACAAGCTTTTTCTTTTTTTTTCGTTTTTGTCATTGTACTCGTTTTTGACTAATTTACATACGTGAGACCCGAATTTAGGGTCCATTGTAAGATCCAAGATGGCGGCGTCTCTTTTTGCATGTTATTGAATTTTGAACCTACGCAATTTTCATCATTATACTCGTTTTCGACTAATACACATACGTGAAACCCGAATTTAGGGTCCATTTTAAGATCCAAGATGGCGGCACAAGTTTTTTCTTTTTTTTTCATTTTTATCATTGTACTCATTTTTGACTAATTTACTTACGTGAGACCCGAATTTAGGGTCCATTGTAAGATCCAAGATGGCGGCGTCTTTTTTGCATGTTATTGAATTTTGTACCTACGCAATTTTCATCATTATACTCGTTTTCGACTAATTCACATACGTGGAACCCGAATTTAGAGTCCATTTGAAGATCCAAGATGACGACACAATTTTTTGCAATTTTCGTCATTTTTTATACTCGTTTTTGACTAATTCACGCACGTGGAATCCGAATATCTCATTTCCACTAGGTAGGTAGGTACACATACGTAGGAAATCTAGGATCTTGAATTGATCTTAAATTCGGGTACTTATGTAAATTAGTCTAAAAAACGACTACAATGACAAAAATTACAAAAGAAAGAAAAACACTGTACCGCCATCTTCGATCTTAGAATGGACCCGAAAATCGGTTTCCACGTATGCGAAGTAGTCAGAAACGAGTATAATGATTTAAATTGCAATAAAAGTTGCCGCCATCGTGGATCTTAAATTGGACACGAAATTCGGATTCCACTTATGCGAATTAGTCGGAACCGAGTATAATGATGAAAATTGCTAAAAAAACGTTGCCGCCATCTTGGATCTTAGAATGGACCCGAAAATCGGTTTCCACGTATGCGAATTAGTCGGAAACGAGTACAATGATGAAAATTGAAAAAAAAGTTGCCGCCATCTTGGATCTTAAAATGGACACGAAATTCGGATTCCACTTATGCGAATTAGTCGGAACCGAGTATAATAATGAAAATTGCTAAAAAAACGTTGCCGCCATCTTGGATCTTAGAATGGACCCGAAAATCGAATACCACGGATGTGAATTAGTCAGAAACGAGTATAATGATGAAAAATGTTCCGCCATCTTGGATCTTAAATATATACTACATTTTCAGAATACGTTTTTAACTATCATGAAAGTGCTAGGATGTCAGATGTCAACTAGAATGACATAAATCAAAAACAATTTTCTTCGAGTAACAGTAACAAAATTACGTTTTAACTGTTCTAAGTAATGCAGATTACTAAAGTACTTGATTACGTTGGATTCAATATTATAGTAACGGATTACAATACCGATCCCAAAGGAATGGATTACAGGCGTAACCGTAGTACAGCATTACAGTAATTTTGATTATAGTAGTAATTCATTACTGCGGAATCGTCATTACTGGAATGTACCTAACCCAGTAATTAATTTTAAAATGAATTGATTACCTACGCCCAACTCTGCTGAACAGAAACAGGATAGATTGGGGTCAAAAATGACCATTTTCTCCCACCCTGTATGCTGTTTCCAAATCTGTAAACGCCAATCTTTATTAATTTAAAATCGAGGGAAAGTCTTGTAAAACTATTTTGCGTAGCTCCTCTGAATCTGGTAGTTGCCGTCACTGACCCAAAAATAATTTCCATCCGGTATACAATCTGTTACCGGCGTCCGGGCATTTATAAAAACCGGTAATATGAGTTACCTACCGTACTATAGTTTTAGTAAGTTCAATAATATAACCAAACATTTTCAGTGGCCTTTGCCCAATGATTTGATGTTTACAGTATGTGACCGGCGACCGGGCATTTAATAAAATATGTCATTTAGAATAAGACAGAAAGTTGATTGCTCTCACGTCACTCATATATCCTATAGGTATAAATTAATTTCGTCTCATATAATACCTAATGTTAATTACATTCATTCATTGTTAATGTTCGTCTTTGAGATTGTGATATTGTAAGACTGTTGATTACTTAAAAATACCTACTACACATAATTTTATTGATTATTTTATAGTTATTTACTTTGTTTCTATTATCCCTATGCTCTGTTACAACCAGCCCTGGGGGTAGGGATAATTGCAACAAATTCCATCCTTCACTGTGAGCCATTTTTTTGTAAAACTATTCGATGTATGAAGTTTATGTTAGTACCAAAAGATACATGAAATATGTGTCTATTGCACATAAAGATGCAAAGTTTGACAACTGCTACCAAAAAAATATAAAAAATCAAAAACTGAAAATCGTTACGTTCATACCTGGTCTCCCCTATAGATAATATTTATTGCAGCAAATTAATACACAAATAATTCCCTCGTCGGTATTTGAACTCTAAACACTATACGATACGTATACTTATGTATACTGAAATAAGATTGAAAATAAGTTGCATATCGAAAATAAGTTGCAAGAGAGAGATGGCCGAAATTTTCGTTTTTCGAAGTTCGCGATAAGCCTAGAAGATTAGCTAACTAAATACATATAATACTTAAATACAGCAACTAATACCATCATGGAGGCTTTTATTGTCACTGAGTAAAGCCCGGGCCAGACGGTCACTGACAAGCCCCCGACCGCTCGACCTTGGTCAGTGGTGGCCGTCCGAGTTGTCTGGCTACACGGTAGTTGACCACGCTCCGACATCAGTGTGTTCGGAACTTGTGAACCGACTGTACGTGCAATGGCTCCGTGTCTCTTAAAATTTCAGTAGCGTTATTACTTTTGAGCACTGCCTATAAAAAGAGAAAAACAGGAGGATATGGATGAAGCAATGGCTCAAGCAAAGACTGATTTTAAGCCATTTAAATCTCGTCGATATGTTAGACTAAGACGATCCTCTTAATTTGTTTAGAAATAAATTCAAAGTATCGTATATCGGTGACGGTAAATCCCACAAACAGGGTAAGCTTTTATATAAATCTAATAATTCCACGATAAAATCGCGTTCGCATCTCTTTGTTTCCGTTACGATTTACGCTAATATTTTTAAGGTCAGAGTTCACAAACATGCGCGCGCGACGATGTCCCGAGCGCACTGGCTACGTGTGGTCAGCGACAGGCGACATCGGTCAGGAGCGCGCGCTCGATGACCAAGGGTGTCAGAAGGTCAAACGGAATTTTGTCGGTGACAACCGGGTACATGGTCAGTCCTGACCATACCTGGGATAACTGGGGGCAAGTTATAGGGATTTGATATCGATTAAAAAGATGTCGATATAATTATAATAAAAGATGTGCTTATTGAACATTCTCGATTACAGTACAGAGGTTCAATGTCATAATTATCTGATATCGGGCCTCTTCAGATAGTAAAAACTACTATGCAGATGTCATTTTAATCAAAATGACAATTTAAATATTGATATCTTAATGTTAATTGTATATTTTGAAAACTATTTTAAAATAAACGCGTAACTACCCGTTAAAAGTGATTTTTTATTTTAATTGAAGAGTAAGTACCTAAAATGTATTATATATTGATGTTATCATTCACAGTAACATCGATATATTTTTAGTCGATAAAATATTTTGCTACATCACTTTCGTATAAATGCCCCGAGTTATCCCAGGTATGGTCCTGACCGAGGTTCGGGGCTTGTCAGTGACCATCTGGCCGGGGGAAGGCGTGATAAATAAATACACAAATAATTCCCTCGCCGGTATTTGAACTCTAAACACTATACGATACGTATAATTATGTATACTGAAATACGATTGAAAATAAGTTGCAAGAAAGAGATGGCCGAAATTTTCTTTTCTCGAAGTTCGCGACAAGCCTAGAGGATTAGCTAACTAAACACATAAAATACTTACATACAGCAACTAGTACCATCATGGAGGCTTTTATTGTCACTGAGTAACGAGATGAAGATTTTAGAATTGTAACTAACGTGAGACTCTAACATATTTAAATATTTAGCAAACGGGTTACTCACACATGTCCGGCAATTATCGACGTAAATAAATTACGTGAATAACCCGTTTGCTAAATATTTAAATGATGATGATACCTAGATGAAGATTCTTGACAATCC
>JALPQI010030427.1:0-450383 GCA_025490895.1 Thaumatotibia leucotreta | reverse complement strand
ACAAAAGAAAGAAAAACACTGTACCGCCATCTTCGATCTTAGAATGGACCCGAAAATCGGTTTCCACGTATGCGAAGTAGTCAGAAACGAGTATAATGATTTAAATTGCAATAAAAGTTGCCGCCATCGTGGATCTTAAATTGGACACGAAATTCGGATTCCACTTATGCGAATTAGTCGGAACCGAGTATAATGATGAAAATTGCTAAAAAAACGTTGCCGCCATCTTGGATCTTAGAATGGACCCGAAAATCGGTTTCCACGTATGCGAATTAGTCGGAAACGAGTACAATGATGAAAATTGAAAAAAAAGTTGCCGCCATCTTGGATCTTAAAATGGACACGAAATTCGGATTCCACTTATGCGAATTAGTCGGAACCGAGTATAATAATGAAAATTGCTAAAAAAACGTTGCCGCCATCTTGGATCTTAGAATGGACCCGAAAATCGAATACCACGGATGTGAATTAGTCAGAAACGAGTATAATGATGAAAAATGTTCCGCCATCTTGGATCTTAAATATATACTACATTTTCAGAATACGTTTTTAACTATCATGAAAGTGCTAGGATGTCAGATGTCAACTAGAATGACATAAATCAAAAACAATTTTCTTCGAGTAACAGTAACAAAATTACGTTTTAACTGTTCTAAGTAATGCAGATTACTAAAGTACTTGATTACGTTGGATTCAATATTATAGTAACGGATTACAATACCGATCCCAAAGGAATGGATTACAGGCGTAACCGTAGTACAGCATTACAGTAATTTTGATTATAGTAGTAATTCATTACTGCGGAATCGTCATTACTGGAATGTACCTAACCCAGTAATTAATTTTAAAATGAATTGATTACCTACGCCCAACTCTGCTGAACAGAAACAGGATAGATTGGGGTCAAAAATGACCATTTTCTCCCACCCTGTATGCTGTTTCCAAATCTGTAAACGCCAATCTTTATTAATTTAAAATCGAGGGAAAGTCTTGTAAAACTATTTTGCGTAGCTCCTCTGAATCTGGTAGTTGCCGTCACTGACCCAAAAATAATTTCCATCCGGTATACAATCTGTTACCGGCGTCCGGGCATTTATAAAAACCGGTAATATGAGTTACCTACCGTACTATAGTTTTAGTAAGTTCAATAATATAACCAAACATTTTCAGTGGCCTTTGCCCAATGATTTGATGTTTACAGTATGTGACCGGCGACCGGGCATTTAATAAAATATGTCATTTAGAATAAGACAGAAAGTTGATTGCTCTCACGTCACTCATATATCCTATAGGTATAAATTAATTTCGTCTCATATAATACCTAATGTTAATTACATTCATTCATTGTTAATGTTCGTCTTTGAGATTGTGATATTGTAAGACTGTTGATTACTTAAAAATACCTACTACACATAATTTTATTGATTATTTTATAGTTATTTACTTTGTTTCTATTATCCCTATGCTCTGTTACAACCAGCCCTGGGGGTAGGGATAATTGCAACAAATTCCATCCTTCACTGTGAGCCATTTTTTTGTAAAACTATTCGATGTATGAAGTTTATGTTAGTACCAAAAGATACATGAAATATGTGTCTATTGCACATAAAGATGCAAAGTTTGACAACTGCTACCAAAAAAATATAAAAAATCAAAAACTGAAAATCGTTACGTTCATACCTGGTCTCCCCTATAGATAATATTTATTGCAGCAAATTAATACACAAATAATTCCCTCGTCGGTATTTGAACTCTAAACACTATACGATACGTATACTTATGTATACTGAAATAAGATTGAAAATAAGTTGCATATCGAAAATAAGTTGCAAGAGAGAGATGGCCGAAATTTTCGTTTTTCGAAGTTCGCGATAAGCCTAGAAGATTAGCTAACTAAATACATATAATACTTAAATACAGCAACTAATACCATCATGGAGGCTTTTATTGTCACTGAGTAAAGCCCGGGCCAGACGGTCACTGACAAGCCCCCGACCGCTCGACCTTGGTCAGTGGTGGCCGTCCGAGTTGTCTGGCTACACGGTAGTTGACCACGCTCCGACATCAGTGTGTTCGGAACTTGTGAACCGACTGTACGTGCAATGGCTCCGTGTCTCTTAAAATTTCAGTAGCGTTATTACTTTTGAGCACTGCCTATAAAAAGAGAAAAACAGGAGGATATGGATGAAGCAATGGCTCAAGCAAAGACTGATTTTAAGCCATTTAAATCTCGTCGATATGTTAGACTAAGACGATCCTCTTAATTTGTTTAGAAATAAATTCAAAGTATCGTATATCGGTGACGGTAAATCCCACAAACAGGGTAAGCTTTTATATAAATCTAATAATTCCACGATAAAATCGCGTTCGCATCTCTTTGTTTCCGTTACGATTTACGCTAATATTTTTAAGGTCAGAGTTCACAAACATGCGCGCGCGACGATGTCCCGAGCGCACTGGCTACGTGTGGTCAGCGACAGGCGACATCGGTCAGGAGCGCGCGCTCGATGACCAAGGGTGTCAGAAGGTCAAACGGAATTTTGTCGGTGACAACCGGGTACATGGTCAGTCCTGACCATACCTGGGATAACTGGGGGCAAGTTATAGGGATTTGATATCGATTAAAAAGATGTCGATATAATTATAATAAAAGATGTGCTTATTGAACATTCTCGATTACAGTACAGAGGTTCAATGTCATAATTATCTGATATCGGGCCTCTTCAGATAGTAAAAACTACTATGCAGATGTCATTTTAATCAAAATGACAATTTAAATATTGATATCTTAATGTTAATTGTATATTTTGAAAACTATTTTAAAATAAACGCGTAACTACCCGTTAAAAGTGATTTTTTATTTTAATTGAAGAGTAAGTACCTAAAATGTATTATATATTGATGTTATCATTCACAGTAACATCGATATATTTTTAGTCGATAAAATATTTTGCTACATCACTTTCGTATAAATGCCCCGAGTTATCCCAGGTATGGTCCTGACCGAGGTTCGGGGCTTGTCAGTGACCATCTGGCCGGGGGAAGGCGTGATAAATAAATACACAAATAATTCCCTCGCCGGTATTTGAACTCTAAACACTATACGATACGTATAATTATGTATACTGAAATACGATTGAAAATAAGTTGCAAGAAAGAGATGGCCGAAATTTTCTTTTCTCGAAGTTCGCGACAAGCCTAGAGGATTAGCTAACTAAACACATAAAATACTTACATACAGCAACTAGTACCATCATGGAGGCTTTTATTGTCACTGAGTAACGAGATGAAGATTTTAGAATTGTAACTAACGTGAGACTCTAACATATTTAAATATTTAGCAAACGGGTTACTCACACATGTCCGGCAATTATCGACGTAAATAAATTACGTGAATAACCCGTTTGCTAAATATTTAAATGATGATGATACCTAGATGAAGATTCTTGACAATGTCCTGAACACTATTTAATTAAAAAATGTAACTAAAGAAATTGAACTCAAATAAAAGCCCGCTTGATGGTAACAGACTGTATGTATATCAGTTATCACTTGAAATGTAGTAATAAACCCAAACTGAGCGCGCCTCCATAGGTACAGTCGACAAAAAGTGTGGTCTACCAGTTTTAGACTTTATTATGATTAATTCATCATCATCATACTCATCATCATCATATCAGCCAAAAAACGTCTACTTCTGAACGTAAGCCCCCCCCAAAGATTGCCACAATGACCGGTCCTGCGCCACCCGCATCCAGCGGGGTGAGGCGGGTGGCGACGGGTGGTGACGTGGCAGCGGGGGGAGGCGGGCGGCGGCGACGGGAGGCGGGTGGCGGTGGGTGGCGGCGGGGGGAGGCGGGCGGCGACGGTTGGCGGGCGGCAGCGGGGGGAGGCGGGTGGCGACGGGTGGCGGTGGGTGGCGACAGCGACGGTTGGTGACGGGTGGCAGGGGGGGGAGGAGGGTGGCGACGGGTGGTGGCCGGCGACGGGTGGCGTTGAGTGGCGACGCGTGGCAGCGGGGGGAGGTGGGTGGCAACTGGTGGCGGCCACGCAACGCGCACGTGCACGCATCGGGTGTGACCCCGCCTTTATGATTGCACATAATTATAAACAGTACTAGACAATTCAATCTTTAAAAATATTGCCACGTTTCATGTAGTTGCTCCGGCATATACTATGCGAGTGTGCGAGCGGGAGGACAGTAGGCGCGCCGTCACGCACACAGAGAACAGGAGCGGGGCCCGTGGGTGAATTCACGTTTTTTCCTAGGTTGATGCCCACTCTTAAACGGAACTCCACTATTTTTGTATACCTGTATACGCCTTTTTTATGAAAAGTCCCTTTTAAAATTCCTTTGTAAAATTTTGTCACTTTAATAATGGTTGATTCCAAAAACACTGTCAGCGGATACTTTGATTCAGTTTTTGAAAAAAAAGTTGGTATGCTAAATATACAATTTTCACATAAAGCGAAAATTTCCAGAGGTAGACATAAAAATCACTAATCGAGGCCAAAGCATATATTTTTTTATGTAAGTGTAACATTTATCAAAAAAAAGAAATATTTTTTTACAATAACCTGGTTTGTCTAAGCGTGATCTTAGTTTAGTGCTTTTCATTTAAAGTTTTATGCCAATAAATCAAAATTTTATTAAATAACAAGCGTATTACTCCACGTTATATGTGCTGTAAGAGCTTTATGTTTATTTATAAAATACCTGATAAGTAAGTCAAACAAATAGTAAGGAAAAAGTTTTGTTTGGTTAATTTTTGTTAAGAATCAGTATTTCTATGTTTAAGACATGATTTTATTGTATGCTTAAATTTTTTTTTTTGTATTTGTGGCCATTGATTAAAATCAGAGTTCATGTCATTTTTTTATGTAAACCAGACGTATACGCTCATGAAAGTTTGTACAGCACATAATTACTTTCTATTGACCAAACTCATCAAAAGAGGGTTAAAATGCCTACAAAATAATATATAACACATATAATTGTGAACAAAAGACTAACACAAAATATTTAAATAGCTCCCCTCTAAACAGTAAAATTTTGACTTGTGTCGCTTTTGTATTCAATGGGCGGTATATACAAAATATAAAAATAAATACAAATTACATTATCTAAGTATAAATGATATTTTTTTATTTGCTGGTTAAATATGTAAGTACACCAAATTGATAATAAAAATGGCCGAAATTTAACAGCTGTATTTTCTTCGCGATTGAGATATTGGTCCCATAGTAAAGTTTATATATGGGCTACCGGTACCCCCTAAAATTTTAACACTGAATTAGTAAACGTAAAAACCATTACTAACAAAATTGTCGTAGCTATTCGTCGTGCAATATTGCACTCCGAGATAGACCACAGAAAACCACAAACTCCACAATAAAATAATCACAACTGGGTTCACAAAAAAATACATCTTAAAAAAACTCCAAAACATTTCAAAGATACATCAATAACGTTGATCCTTATAAAGGCTAAGTCAAACGAGAATGAAAATTGTAATCTGTAATTACTCATATATACTCTTACGAAAACATGGTTATGCTTTGCTCCTAAAGAAGTGTTGGTATAAATTAAAATCGTACACCGTTTATAAATAATTCTAATATAGGTGTATATAGTGTTACTTTATACCTGAGATATATGTACACATAAATAAGTTTAATACATACTGAAAATTGGACGCAGAGTTAAAAATCGTAACAAGCGACTCTCACTTATTCACTTTTTTGGAACTGTCACCAGCAGCTTCGATTTGAAGCATAGTACCATGCATTCTAGATTTTATCAAAAAACCTTTGAACGCTGTTGCCGAGTACCTAATCGAAGCGGAAAATTAGCAAGCTTAAACAAATTGTCGCAAATGTAAACCAACTATGGTATCTACTTGTCTAGAAAACTGGAATGCCGTCCTTGAACAAAAGGTCAATCATCAAAAGGTCAGTCATGCTTTGAGCAAGTGGCTCGCAAAAACAATTCAAAAATAGTTGATCTCGAACAGTTTCCTGACGAAAACACGACGGCCATCAAATGGAAAGTAGCTGTGGTTTTGAACGTTAGCATCTCCGATATTGAGTGCACATTATGGCGGTATCCTTGCTGAGGGATAACAGGACATACCTGAAGTCCTGACATTGATTGAACAGAATAAACGCACGACCTGCGGCGGCGTTAAGCCGGCATCCATCATTGACGGCAGCGGTAAACTAGATCCCATTTGCCGAGCAATGCAAGCTACCAAGCCAGTATTTCGTCGTTGAGATTGTCAATTCCGTTATGTGCACGATTTCAGGAACTGAAAAATCAATCCAAATGACATATATTTACAGTCTTCTTTTGTCAAATTTGAAATTTACACATAACGGAATTGGCAATCTCAACGACGATTTCACAAATATCACAGTCACTGAACTTGCCAGTTTTGAAATTTGACGATGAAGGGCGATATCACAAAAGAGTAACAGCTATGCCGTACAATCACATAACGAAGATAAAGAGATTTTTTATTGTTTTTGTTTAGTATGTTTTATTTTTATAATTCAGTAAGAGTCGACTAAGGGATTGAAGTGTCATTGAAACGTAAAATTTTATTTATCGAAAATTGATGACGGGCAGCAGCAGCAGCGTCAACCTAGTGGACACACTACTGCGATTGCCACTTGCCCAGCTTATTCCTTCTAATGCGTCCATGCGTATAGGCCTCTCCGGCTTTTGTCCGGCAGTGGGTTGATATAGGCTGCTGATGATGATGATTAGGGAGACTTTACAATATGGCAGGCGTGAGGCTTCAACAAATTTATTTCTGAGCAGACGATTAAAATTTGAGTGTCCTTACGGATTTTATAAAACAGATTTCTGTTTTGCTACAAACATTCGGTGGTACATCAGTTGTGATTCGGCTTTTAAGAACATTAAAATCATGCATATGTAATATCCCTAAGACGCAAGTCATTATCATTGGAAGTAATAAGTTCATACCAAAAGTTAACTACGCCAATCTCCCACCTGTTCTCTTCGATGGGATCCTGGTACCTTTTTCGGACAAAGTAAAAAACCTAGGTTTAATCATCGATCGTTCGTTATCTTGGGTTCCACAATTAAGTGAGGTGAGCAGGAAGAAGTTCGCTGCGGTGGGATCTCTTAGACGGCTTCGTAATTTTCTACCTATCGCCACTAAAACTGCGCTAGCACAAACACTATTTCTTCCAATGCTTGATTACGCTGATATATCCTTTTTTTTTTTTTTTTTTTGTTTAGGGGGGGAGAAATGCTTTACGCATACCGCCCGGGTGCGGGAGGGGACCCAAGCGGTTATGTGGGACTCCCGTTTGGCTAATGAGGCCTACGGTATACCCACTAAAAAAAACCCCCATATGCCACCTCGTCGCCTTTTTGGCGGGGTTACGAGAACGCTCTCGCTTACATTCGCAACCCCGCCGGCGGCAGCTGCTTGCCGGCAGCTCCTTCGTTGGTGTCCGAAGACCCTCCACGCTGGGCGCGCCAGATGGTTGGGCGCGCCTCCCTCCTCGGTCTCCATGATGCATTGTGGCGGACCCTCCCGAGACCGCCACAAGGAGACTGTAGGTGCCGGAAGATTTCCCGGCACCCGGCGGCATATCAGGTCTGTGGTTATGCCGCCGGCCACACTTCGGCTGCAGAGGATAGGGCGAGCGGCAACGACAACACCGACACTCCTCTTCCTCTGCAGCCCCACCGACGCCGTTACGGCGGAACGGCCCCGCCAAGGTCGCAGGGGGTAGGGAGAGTGGCGCTCCGTAATACCATCACGCCTCTCCCCCTGCGATCCCACCTCGGCCGCAGAGGATAGGGAGAGCGGCAACGACAACACCGACACTCCTCTTCCTCTGCGGTCCACCTCCACGCGTCCTAAGCGGGCTCGGTGAGCCCACTTGGAGCGTCCTCCTCGGGCCAGCCGGCAGCCCAAAACTGGCCGGCCCCGGGTGCCTCTTCGCTTCACCGTGGGTGACCAGTCCACGGTTACTGAGCCCCTCCACCACGACTAGGTGGGCACCCCACGGGGGGACGCTGATATATCCTACCTTGACCTTACCGAGGAGAAATTGAGTAAACTTGAGCGTATTCAAAATCCCTGCATAAGGTTCATTTTTAAGTTACGCAAATATGACCACGTTTCCAATTTCCGTTCAAAACTCAAGTGGCTCCGCTTTCGTCGTAACTTCCACATTATTTCCCTTCTCTACATATAATATACTTTTTAACCCTGCAACCCCCTGATATCTCAAGGAGCGTTTTCGCTACCTCAGTTCTCTCCGATCCTCACAAAACTTGCTTCTGATTGTACCGCCATCCTCTTTAAAATTTATAACTCATCGTTCACCTTTCGAGCTATTCGACTATGGAACTCACTCCTTATTGAATTAAGACGTGCCGAATCGATTGCATCTTCAAAACATTACTTAAGAAACACTATCTGTGTCACTCACTTCCTTAGTTTTTAATTCTTTATTTATTTATAAGTTTAGAATTAGTAAACCCAGTCCATAAAATACAGCGTATGCTAGTTTAAGGGCTGGAAGAATAATTTAAATTGTGCAGTCTGGTCTCCTACATATTATGCATCTATCAACTATCCAGCAGCATGCTCGGTTGCGGAGGGGACAGGACCCTGAGATACAGGATGACCTAGTTTAGGTGTCCGAGCCTCACCGCCATCGAGCACCTCAAGTATCCAGTGCAATATACTTTGTATTTTGTAATGGTTATGTGGTATGTCGACCAAATATGTATTATTTACTTATTGTTCTTCAAATAAAATTCATTTTCATTTTCATTTATTTTTTTCTCCTTTCATTCCAATTGACTTAAACTAATTATTTCCTCACAGTTTCACTATATGATGTATCTGTATTTTTACAATATGTTTATGTATTTCTTTTGTTTGTTTATGTATATATATATATATATATATGTGTATTTGTATTTCGTGTTTATTTTGACATTCCTTAGGCATCAGACCATTTTTCTCAGTTTTGCACCACCTACTATCAACTTTTACTTTCCTATCTCCTCTACCCAAAGGTTGTCTGGAAGAGATCGCTCTTTAGCGATAAGACGGCCTTTTGTTTACCTCTTTCAAACATGTACTTTTATTATTTGTTTTGTATTTATCTTTAAGGTGCAATAAAGAGTTATTGTATCCCTAGTAATAAACAATAAAATTAAATGATATTACAAAAATAATTCCATAATAAGTGAGAAATATAAACCGTATTAGTAGTAATTGAAGGTTGAAATGAGACGTATTACGAGTTAACGTTAAAAGAATGTGAAGGTACAGTAGGGCTGTACCAATTTAACGAAAGTAGCATGGTTTATTTGTTTCGAATGTACATTTAGAAGTTCCTGAAAAAGGTGTTTTATTTTATTTTGTTTAACCACATTTTTTAAGATCTCTGAGGTTGGTTGATCTTGAGGTTGGTTGATAAACAAAACTTATTAAGTAACGAATAACTACTTTAAATGAAGCTCGTATCTCACAAACACCACATCAATACAACCGTAATTCGGTTCTGCAAAAGGTATGTAATTTTGTACATATTAAAAATAATCTTCGAAACTAATTACATGACAAATGAATAATGTTGATTTTTAAAAAAGTACATTCAAAACACACGTAGGCAAATTGAAAATTGCAATCTGATTACGTAGGTATGAGTATGTGTACATGAAAATATAGGTAGTTTATTCTAGTTGTGATTTGCTTTTAACACAGCGCTAGTTTGAATTAAAATCGTACACCATTTATAAACATTTCCAATTCAGCTATATGATTACAAAATGTGTAGGATATACGAAATGCTTGAAATTTAAAAAAAAAACAAGAATGAAAAAAGTTTAAGAATGGTTTATTTGTTGCCAATGGTGCCATACAGTACAGAGCAATATATTAACGTACAAGTAGAAACAGTAAGAATTTGAATACCAAAAATATCACTCACCAAGTCAGCATGTCTCGTGTAAGATTCCAGCGGCGCTGGTTTTCAGGGCAGCTTGGACATTAACAAGATCAATGCAATACCGTCATCCGCCCCATCTTAATGTATGGGTGTGAAACATAAACTCTAACTTTAAATGAGTTGCACAGCCTCTTGGTAACAGAGCGTAAGTTGTTCAGGAAAATCTTAGGGCCGGTGCAAATACCAGATTGATGGATCCTGAAAAATACCGACATCCAAGAACTGGGGCCGAACCTATTTGGTAGTGACACTGCCTACAAAGCTGGAGGTTCCGGGTTTGAATCCCGGCGAGGGCATTATTTGTGTATTTATTTATCATAAATATTTGTTCCTTGGTCATGGCTGTCTATGTATTTAAATATCTACATGAGCCACTGATAACCTTAAACGGGGTAACATGGTAGGTTATACTGAACAACTTTTACTATGGAGCTAACCCAGAAATCTCAATCGTCATGCTTGAATCATGTGCTGAGCCTACAGACGGAGCTACAAATATTCAAGCGTCTTTTATATTTTACAGCAATTTGCCGTTTAAATATCTTGAAATTCTTTTCGCATATTAAGCGTTATGACCAACAGAGCACCGAAAGAAGTGTTAGATTCGGTAGTAGACCTAGTTAACGGTGCAAGATACAGAGGGGCAATAACAAGCTAACTACCAAGTGGTACAATAACACCATTATGACCAATGCCATTATCGAAACTCGAGCATTAGTTCATAGACGATGGTTTTCCAAAACCAAATGGTAGCGTGAAAAACTCATTCGCACTCATTTTCACTTTTTTGGTTTGTTCTTCTCAAGATCATCATATTTCGGACTGGTTATCTTGGTCATAGTAAGTATCAAGCATTTGGATTTTTTAAGCTTCTTGTGCAAATACCGATCGTTGTCGAATAAGAGTTATCCATTCGATCGTGATTACAGTTACTAAAAAACATTCAATGCCTATTAGATGTCATATACGAAAGAAAAACGACCCAGATCTTTAACGTCCAAGGTGGTCAGTTTTCACCTCCTTTCACCACCTCAGCTTTCGCGGTTGATGCCTGCACCGCTCGGCCACTCGGTCTGCACCACCAGTCAATTTTATCGGTATTGCCCTTAGAGTATGGTCATGGTGGGGTTTTCTTTGGTATCTTACATTCAATATTTATAATTTATAAAGTATTAAGTAGTGTGACTACTAGGGAAAATAGTAAAAGTTCAAATTAAAATATTTCGTTTATAAATAACTAGCTTTTGCCCGCGGCTTCGCACGCGTAGATTTTGGAATTCTATGAAAAAAATGTTTTCAACTGACTTCAAAAAAGAAGGAGGTTACCATTTCGATTGTATGTAGTTATATATTATGCATGTTACACGGTTTCCTGCAAATAATGAATCCTATTTTGTTTTTTTTTTCTCAGGAGATTCAAGAGTGGCCGATATAAGTTTAATATTTGTGATATTTTTTTTGGGTTTCGCCTTGACTTGTCGACAACCATTTAATCAAATGTTGTTTCAAAGACAACGGTTCAAGTATTTTCATTTCATCGACAAGTCATTCTGTCAAAGAATAGTTTTCAGTAAATTTAAATCAGGGAATTTTGAATGGTGCTCGAGGTTTTCCTTTACGGGTTCTTATTTTAGTTTGGTTTAAATTTAGTAATATTTATTCCGCAGTTCTAAACTAACCCTGAACCTACTTTAATAGCTGTTTGCTTATATGTGGGGTCACAGTTGTAACCTAATTTAAACATATTTTAATAGCCGTTCGTTTCTATGTGGGGTCGCACTGGTCGCAGTTCTAACCAAACCTAAACCTACTTTGATAGCCGTTTGCTTTTGTGTGGGGTCGCAGTTCTAACCTAAACGAAACCTACTTTGATAGCCGTTTGCTTATGTGTGGGGTCGCAGTTCTAACCTAACCTACGAAGTCTGTTTCATTGAACAGCATATTAGTATGACATAATTAAATACTTAATTGCAAATAAACTACACGAATTAGAAAGCTGAATTTACAGTGAGGCGGCCCGTGTACCCGCGCTGCTTATACATATACTGTCCGCGAGCTGTCAAACAAACATTTGAAATTCGTTCGCTTTGAATCATATGTCGCCATGCAAAATTGTAGATATTTTTACGAACAAACAAATAAATATGGTTTTGTCTAGACTTAAAAAATAAAACCTCACAATTACCTTTTATGTAGCAAACTGCATTACTTACCAAAATTTAATATTAAAAGTATCTACGTATTCATCGTACCTATGTTACTCGTATATAACATAGTATGTAGATAAGTACCTACATCTTCATTGGCAAAAACACTTCTATGAAGTTTTGAATTAAATAGCCCAACGAATCTGGTTCCTTCTTACAAACTTTAACCTTCCATTTAACCCCCCTAGGGAATGAATTTTCAAAAAACCTGAAACACGTGTTTACTTATTTATTGTTAAAAACATTCATGTGAAGTGTCGAATAAAATAGCCCAACTAATTTTATTTCCCGATACAAACTTTAACCCTCCATTGAACCCCTTTAAGGGCTGCATTTTCCAAAAACCTGAAACATGTGTTTACTTATTTATTATTAAAAACATTCCTGTGAAGTTTCGAATAAAATAGCCCAACTAATCTTATTTCCCCATACAAACTTTAACCCTCCATTTAACCCCCATAGGGAATGAATTTTCAAAAAACCTGAAATACGTGTTTACTTATTTATTGTCAAAAACATTCATGTGAAGTTTCGAATAAAATAGCCCAACTAATCTTATTTCCCCATACAAACTTTAACCCTCCATTTAACCCCTTTAAGGGATGAATTTTCAAAAAACCTGAAATATGTGTTTACTTATTTATTATTAAAAACATTCCTGTGAAGTTTCGCATAAAATAGCCCAACTAATCTTATTTCCCCATACAAACTTTAACCCCCATTTAACCCCTTTACGGGATGAATTTTCAAAAATCCGTTCTTAGTGCGCCTCTAATCATTATAAAGAATGTACATGCCAAGTTTGAACTCTCTAGGACCAGCGGTTTGGGCTGTGCGTTGATTTAAGTCAGTCAGTCAGTCAGGACATTGCCGTTTATATATATAGATTTGATTTGAGTGTTCACATCAACTTCTAAATTTCATATTTTAAAGACAAACGGGTCTTAATCGCGTAAACTTACGTTTAATTATATCCTGACGTTTCGAGCATGACGTTACACCCGTGGTCGCAGGCAGACTGGCGAGAGAATGTATTCAACACCTTCGAGCTGCGCGGGTTTTTCGAACTACCCGCAGTTGATCTTGATTATTCACTTCTAGGCTAGGGTTGTCACTAGTTCTACACACAACACTCACAACATCCAAAGGCTTTAAAATGGATATTTCACCACGCTTACATTTGTAAATCACGGGATTCCACGCGGACGAGATTCCTTGCCCCTCATTTTGATTAAAATTCCGATGTTTCTTATTTTCTATAGCTTCACGTACTTTTCGGCTATGATGTATACACTCGGTTAAGAGGACTTTCGGGTTATGGAGCTCAATCCAGTGGTTAGGTCCAGACTCCAACAAATGCTCGGCCACAGCAGACTTATTCGTTTGACGCTTTTTAACTTATTTTAAAGCCTTTGGATGTTGTGAGTGTTGTGTGTAGACCTAGTGACAACCCTAGCCTAAAAGTGAATAATCAAGGTCAAGTGCGGGTAGTTCGAAAAACCCGCGCAGCTCGAAGGTGTCGGTACATTCTCTCGCCAGTCTGCCTGCGACCACGGGTGTAACGTCATGCCCGAAACGTCAGGATATAATTAAACGTAAGTTTACGCGATTAAGACCCGTTTGTCTTTAAAATATGAGTGATAACCGTGAAAGTTTAAATCAATATAACTTGTAAATTTGCTTGCATAAATGCCTTTTTGTATAGTCGACAAATAATCGTTTGTTGGCACATTTTTGATTGACTATACAAGGGCTCCCATTAGGAAACATTATTAATTCATTTGCCACTTGTACTGTGCGTGACTGCTTAAGTGAAAATCGACAATCGATTTTTCCATTGCAAACCTCTGTCGATTTGTCATTGTAAAACTGCATACAGGTCCCTGATTAAGCACCAATTGTAACTTTAATATTATGAAGCCAAAGTGGATAATGCCTCTAAATTGATCTGTTAATTTAAATAAGCTTTGTTTTATTCGAGCTTTTACAATTGTTTCAATGATTTATGTTAAAAGGAAGGTCTGGGAGTCAATTCAGATACAAAAAGTAGGTTAGACATTATATTGAAACTAAACTAGAAAACAACAAAATGAGTGTAATAAATGAGTTTAATAAATGATTCAAATATTTAATTAGTAGACGCTTAAGTTGTGCTATAGATTGTAGGTATACTATTTAGTTTAATAATTAAACTAATAACTATAAATCTCGCTCTCTCAACAGAACATTGCTGTACCCAAAAGGGTTATATAATGTAACTTACTCTTTAACACCTTATAAACCACATTATAACTGCAATAAAGATTGAGTATTGAGGAATGGACCCCAATCATCTTGTAGTAATCCATTAGCAGAATAGTTAGATTTTGCAAGAATTGTAAGTATTGCGATACAGCGAAGAAATACTGCCAAAATCTACTGCACTTTGCACCTTGCGCGGGGCTGGTTATTAGTAAGGGGTTTCACTTTTTTTTGTAGTAATGCGCAAAGTGGCCAAAAAAAATGCCTTCCCAACACCCGTTGCCTGAGATTTTGGAACTCAGAATAAGTCCCCTAGGAGGTTTTTAGAAGTTTCCGTAGGTATCAATCCATTTTTCCGTAGATATCAAGTACTAGATGCTTCTGTAACTAATCATTTCTGAAAGTTGACCTAATTACTAAAAACCCCTTAAGAAATTATTCAGCTTCCCAAAACCTCATCGGAAGTGGCACTGCAATATTATTTTGGCCACCCTAAGTATTATGTACCTACATATATATATTTTTTTATGTGACGAAGGTAGACAACTGAGCTCTCAGTCCACCTGATGGAAACTGGAAAGAAACTGAGGCCCATGGACAAAGTGACCAAAATATCGCCTATGCGCTGCCTACCCTGAGGACTTAGATGGATTGCCTCTATGCCAGTAGTTACACCGGCTATCTTACCCCCAAACCGGAACACAGTACTAACTATTTAGCGGCAAGTTATCGGGTATGACGTGCTGACGGTGGTACTATCCGGCCGGACCCTTCACAAGGTCCTAGCACCAGAAAATTTCTAATCGTTAAATATTTCCAGCGATTTAATTTTCATATTATCTCAATCATTAATAGGATATAATAGACTAGCACCTTTTTGAAATCTTCAATTGTCGTTGTTAACATTTTATTAGATTTAAACAACAGAATAAAGTCCACGGCTTTAAGCGGGTAACATGTAAGAGTCCACTTTATTGGGATAATCGGTATAGTTTGTTTGTAATCTGTTCTAATGAACCACATTAATAAGGATTATCAACATTAATTTTGCAATTGTGTATTTTCACTGAAGCAAGGGTGGTACTATGTCGTATAAGTGTAATATAAACTTACATTATACACTATACAGGTTGTGCTAAAAATAGTGCAAGATTTGAAATCAATGAAAAATGTAAGTACTTGTTTCTCGTTGAATTTCTTATTTCTTGATCATACTTAAAGTACAAAAAAGGTAAAGGTAAATGACTACAGTATGTTAAGCTTTACCAGGTTAAGTATTATTTTATCAGCCGTTGTAGCCTAGTTGGTAGTTACCCTGCCTACGAAGCTGAGGGATCTGAGTTACGAGGGCATTATTTGTTCCTTGGTCGTGGCTGTCTATGTATTTAAGTCTCTATATAATATATGTATGTATTTATATTTTATATATATCGTGGCAAGGAACCCACATCACAAGACTTAGTAGAGCTCACCGTGGGACTAGGCCCTCCATCACTAAATTTTCAAAATCCTTAAGAATTTCTTTTGTCTTGTACTGATCTCAAAAAAGCTGAAAGTTTTTGACAATAGCGCACTCCGAGATCCATTATTTTGCTATCTCTGAATCTTTCGCCGCTCGGAACAAAGGTTAGCGAATGATAATTTGAATGAACGGAATGAATGAATTTTCAGTTAACGTTATCAAGTTCAAACTACGTAAACTTATTCGTATTCTAGTCTGTAATGACCGTGTCTGAAAGGATTTAAAAAAAGAAATCCTCAATTTTTTGCAGGGCTTACACATATACCTATCTAATAAACATAGTATTAGATAAATTAAAATTAAAACCACAAGCAAAAAACATCAACAAAATCTGCCAATGGGTAGCGTGCCCAGAAGGCTGATCGCAGTGACCGCAATGTATGGCAATGCTTATTCGCTGGCTGAAGTAAAAGTCATCTCGCCATCGCCGATGGACTCTCCGCCTCGATATGTCTGGCACCCAAGTGAAAAGGGGTATAAGTCGAATTTTGGCCAAATTGAGTTAAGTATACCAAAAAATTTCAAAAAAAAAATGGCATCGGTTGGTGTAAAAGGGTCTAAGATATCACGTAAATTGACAGAGTTACGGTCGTGTAATATGGTTTAACTAACACAAATGATCATGCAGTGTCAGGTATAAGTTGAAATAAATTCTTACTAACAAAAAAAAGTATATCGTTGTAAAGTTACAAAAGGTATTAGTGTAGCTAAGTTTTACGCGTTTGGATTTTTGTTGTGTGTAACGCTATAACTACTCATATTTTCTTGATGGTCACTCGGATAATGAGGATCCATGTGTATTTAAATCACTTTACACGAACAATAAAAACATTTTTTGAGATACAATTCGACATAAATCCATATTCACGAATAAAATTGTGTTGTTACGGGTACAAGTCGACTTTAATCACTTAGAATTACAGTTTTTTACATGTGATACAATCCATTTGCGGGAATTATATCCGTTTGCACTAAATTAAAAAGTATTACTTAACATTTACCACCAGTAAATTGACGGATTTGTACTAAGTTGTACCCTTTTACACTAAGTTTCGTTATATATACACAATAGTTTAAAATAGTGTTAATTTTTAAAATTTTATTTACTTAGTGGTTAATTGTTTTTCTTAAAGTATGATTGTATTTTTTTTCATATTCAAGCTGTTAAATTCTGCTGCTTATTTGTTAAAACCTATGTTAGTAATATTAGTTTGTGTTGACAGTTTTAAACGACCTAACGCAAATACTTTTTTTTTAAATTGTAGTAACAATTTTACTTAATGATCTAGGTAATATAGAAAGCGCACTATAATAGCCTTGTACGAGTATTTGCTGCTGTTCCATAGAACAAGCTGCTTTTAGCTGTTGCTATATCTATATATTATTACTTACTCCAGAAACATGACATGTGATTAGAACAATTTCAAAACAGCCACCCGGAAACCATGCCTGGCCACTTTTTACGAATGCTAACATAATGAAAACAATATTATCACAATATTCTTTTAACCCTTAATTCGATACCGGGTAAAATACTAGACATCCAAAATACAAAAATCTACACAAGAAACCAAAACGCTGAAGCGAAAACTAAGCAGTGTAAGTGTATTGCTTAATGATTATTATTCTGAAAAAAAATGTGTCGAGCCAACAGAAACGCTAGTTTATCATAAATCGCCGCCAAGATACCCAATTGGGAAGGACACGTCGCCCGGCCTACCGTTAACAATTTTTTTTTCCGTAATTTTGTATGATAAGGTATTGTTTAATTTGCACATCTATTTAACTAAAAACTTGAAGTACATATTTCTGTTTACTTGAAACTTCTAACACAGTTCATCAATGAGTTTATTACTTGCAAAGTAGAATGTCTAGTATTTTTCCCGTTGGCAACTACGCCATGTTTTATGTTGTTGTTGTAATGTCCAGTATTTTTCCCGTTGCCAATGATACGGTGTTTTAACTATGTCCAGTATTTTTCTCGTTGCCAATGTTGCCGTGCTTCATCAACACATTATAATTTTGAGTAAAACCACTCAAATTAAATGAAAATGGGACACTTTTTTGTTTGCTTTATGTAAAAACCAGTACTAAGTGACCTGCAATAACATCTATATCATAATATCGCTATATGGCCATTTTTTTACATACTACTCATAACGACGTAGGTACTAATAACGAAATAGATCTTCGCACTCAATGAGCTTTTGCTGCCCAATATATCAAAGAATTATTATTTATTTTATATATTATTTTTATGTAATGTATTTCTAATAAAGCTGTGTGATTTCAAGTCCAAAAAAAGTTTCCTAGATGCCGAAAACTCAGACGAGGAAGATGCTGCACATCAGTACAGAAAACAGCATATTTTCAGTGACTCCCAGTATTGATTTTTCAATGGAGTGACTTAATTTCTTTTATTTAAGTCCAACAAACATGTAAACAAAAGTCAATCTGAAAAAAGTTTTGCTTCCCGTATGATAAGGACATCATTCGGTTTCGGACATCGCTGTTGATTATGCCATGAGCCAAGTAAACTAAGCCGCTCTAAATGCATTGATTTTACTAAATTGTGAACCTTAATCGTAGAACCTGTGAACTACAAATGGAAAAAAGATACACTAAAATCAAAGGCTGACATAGAACCACGTGAATTTATATTTACCATTTATAAAAACTTATATTATTCTATGTCAGCCTTGAATTTCAGTGTCCCTTTTTTTTCATTCGTAATCCACAGGTTCTAAGATATTACTACTTACTTATTGAAATTATAAGTTTTTTAATAAGGATTTTGACATAAAATATCTTGTTTCATATAATATATGTAAAAAAAAATTTAAAATATAATAAACTAAATTAACCGTACAATTGGCAATGGCAAAAATACTGGACGTTCAAGCCCAATACCTATTCACTGCATAGTTGGCAACGTGCAACATACTTGACATATGATTTCTGAAAAACTATCCGTAAGCGATTTTTTTTATTAATTTTCTGTTATTTAAAATCATATAAATAGGCATAAAAACTATAGTTTTATGTATTTTTACAAAAAAAGTGTCGTTGTCGATTTAAGGGTTAAATTGTCTACTAACGAAATTAATAAAGTTAATGTGTAATTAACACAATAATTCAAGTTGATCGTACCTATATTTACCTATACAACTTTTATAAGAATTATAATCGATAGAACATAATAGTGACAGGCTTTTTATACTCGTCGATTAAAGTCTGTTTATTAAGATTCCATACAGAGTACTGCAATGCAACGTAACTATTTTTATCCGAAACAACTGAAATAACTTCTTTACACACTAGTGCGAGGAGTCGTTTATATCTTGCCTGGTTGAAAACTTCGGAAGGCCATCTGTACTGAAAAATGTCGTACGATACACATGCAAAAATGAAATTCGTAAATCGTGTCGATTTAAAACACTCCCTTTGGTCGTACTTTGCTTATTTATGCTTATTTAGAACTTATTTTTTTCACAGTTGTATCTGAATGTACATTACGATAAGCCTATAGACAATAGTTTTTTTAATAAAATATCGATTTTCAATAGTATGTTATTTTAGGTGAATCGATAAGATACAAAATTGCCATCCAGGCGTTACGGGACGTACCTACCTAGCTGCGTGCACGACATCCAGGGCATAAAGTTATAATTCAGACAGTAGGACTATTTGTACTATTTAGGTTTTTTGTCGAGTACCGTGTTAGCAAAATAAGGCATGAGAAAAAAAATATTATGACACGATTTTGATAATAATGAATAAATGCTACATTATGGAATTTTTTGATGCTATGAAATTTAAAAACATTTCATTTTATGATGCGTTGTGTTTTGGCTGTTAAAAAGAAGTAATATTTTTCTAATTCAAGGAAATAATTTCTAATAATAAATGGAAAAAATAAATATATTTATTGTAACTTATTTCATAGAATTTGGATACAATTGAATAAAGTGATTAATATAAATCTTGTTATTCCCTTTTACACGTTACTAACATTTTGTGCACAATGGTATAAGTCGGTTTTTATGGGATTATAATTGTGTACGTACATGCTATGCCATTAAAATTAATTTCGCAAACAAACTTAGCTAAATTTTTTTCGTAAAAGTACATCTCAAAAAGAGTTATCATAAAATAAGTTAAATGTATACCCGTTTTCACTAATGTCCAATATATGTGAAAAGGGGTACTAATTTGGTTATATTTCTAAACAGCATTTATTTCAGCGGGTACAAGTCAATTTTTTTTAAACTATTGATCTTAGCCATAAACCAATGACGGCATGTGAAAGAGCGCATTGTATTTACTCAAAGTACATTTACAGTTATTCTAATTCTTTAGCCATTTCGGCACAGTAATTTTGAATAATTTCGCCAATCGTTTTTTGGCTCTCCTGTAAAGTGGCAAATTTCGATTTATACCCCTTTTCACTAGGGTGCCAGATGTTAGGCTGCCACTCAGTGATAATCTTGGCCCACAGTTCTCTTGCATTTGGGAGACGTGGCCATTCCAGTCTCACTTAAACGTCTTCGCCTTCCGAGACATAATTATCAGTATTTTTTGTTCTAGATCGCAGTGTTATGTTCCGGACACGATCTGTTGACATTACCTAATATCGACGGCGAAAAGCAAACACGTAGTAACCCACAAAAATGAAATTGTTCACCAGAGCCGAAAAACCTCCCGAGTTTTGAAAAAAAAAATCATAACTTTCGTATTTATGGACACATCTTATTAAAAATTGGACACAATATCCACATTTTTTTTGTCTTTAATTTCATTTAAATAAATTTCACCATAAGTTATTACAAGTGGAGTTATGTGGGTTACTACGTTTTGGTTGTTTTTTTACAGTTAGCAAACACGTAGTAACCGACGTCAACAAATGTATGAAATAGCATTTTTCTATCGTTTTTGTGGATAGCAAAAACGCAGTAACCCACTTTAAGTTTACTAAAAGTAACGGTAATAAAATGTTAAACCACATGCTTTAGATAATTTCAATGAGCCCAGTGCTGTAACACTATTTGTTTTCGTATTGTAAGTATTTTCAAATGCATTAAATGTATTGCCAACATTTTTAGGATAACTTTTAAAGTGACTTTAATGGAATCGCGAAACAAAACACACGACTTTTCAAATGTTTCGTTAAAAATGAGAAGAGACTTAAAGGAATTAAATATGAAAATCAAACCACTTGAAGTGTAATAATCAAAAATGAAATAATTCAATTAAAAACGAAACGTATAAGTATACCTTTATCTTGAAAAATCATAATTAGACTTTTATAAAATGTAAAGTTTTAGCAAAGTATAACATAATTGAGCCCAGTTTAAACAAGATAAACAACTAAAAAAATTATAAGTACTTCTATCTAGCACGTTTGAGACTGATAACATTTTTTAGTTGTTTATCTTGTATCTAAAGTATCAATCATTTATTCATAACCGTGAAGATAAATTATTATAAATTTTATAATAATATAAACGCAATATGAACTTGGTTCCTACATATAGAAAACATAATGAGATCCTATTAAATAATAAAGAAACGTCCACGCTGGACAGAAGAAACGACTAAAAAAGTATGTCATTCTATCTTTATACTACTTTTACTCAGTCTATATCTGCAGTATCAGTTATCTTCATTAATAATCATGTAGTTCATTATTATAATATAAACACAACGTTAACTTTGTATAATATACCTATACTAACAAAAGAAAAGCCTACTTTGAATACGTCCAAATAAAAAAAATAAAAAACTAACATTGTTAATAAAATTAATCACTTTAATATTTTCTTCGGTTACTGAGATGATTGTTCATGAAATAAAAGTATAGAAACGGATAGTATATTAATTAAATTGAACTTCATCCCGATGTTTCGAACAAACAAAATAAGAAAGATAAGTACAAAAACTACCCACAAAGAAAAATTTACTTAACCACAGACAATATTATTAGGGTTCCGTAGCCAAAATGGCAAAAACGGAACCCTTATAGATTCGTCATGTCCGTCTGTCCGTCTGTCCGTCTGTCCGTCTGTCACAGCCGATTTACTCAGAAACTATAAATGCTACAGTGATGAAATTTGGTAATGATATGTGTTTTATGGACCGCTACAAAATTGTGATACTATATTGTAAAAAAAATAATTGGGGTTGGGGCCCTCCGTACATGTAACTGAGGGATAGAATTTTTTTTTTAGTTGTATATAAGCGTGTGAGGTATCAATAGAAAGGTCTTTAAAAATGATATAAAGGTTTATATATCACATCTTTATTTAAGCTAACCGTTTTTGAGATATCAGCTGTCAAAGTCTGAATAATGTGTCCCCCCCCTCTATTTTTTAAACTACGTGCTATAAAATTCTAAAAAAAAATATTGCATATTAATAAACTCTATCAACGATTTTTAGTTTGATTAAATTTACTCTTATAGTTTTTGAGATAGGTTGATTTAACTGTATTTTTTAATGATAATGGTACGGAACCCTTCGCGCGCGAGTTTGACTCGCACTTGGCGAGGTCATTGTGATAATGAAATATTCAAATTTTAATAGGATAGAAACAAGCTTATCACTATCACCAGCTTGGGATCCTATAGTTCATCTAATAAAGGAGCAGACAGGCTCGCATAGACCGTGAGACTAATGGGTACGACGCCGACGGTATTGAGCTTTTTAGTACAGGCAATTTTTACAAATAAGAAATACGTATGTATGTAAATAATATGTATGTTTCGGTTTAGTGCATGTGGATCTTAAGAAGTACTACAAATGTTTTTTTAATAGATGTGTCCCGCTGAGTTTCTTGCCGGTCCCAAAATTGGGATAACTTCCTAACAATACAATCATACCAAAGAAGGGATTTCTTCTCAGGTCAGAGGTGTAGGGATAGAACCGGCGTAGATTATTTATTTTGTTTTTGTCATCATTTTGAAAATACTTATAATGAATAACTAGCTTCATTTGCAATATTTGTAATATCTACATCCCTTAAAATGTCTGTGGTTTAGTATATTCTTTGTGGGTAGTTTTGTACTTATCATTCTTATTTTGATGTAAGTAGATCTATCAAATTTCCTCAATTGTCAGTCGCCCGCAGACCACGAACCCCTATAAAGTGTTCGAAACGTCGGAATGAAGTTAAATTTAATGAATATACGTGCGTTTATCCGTTTTTATTTTTTTATTTTAATCAGTAATCACTTTAGGCAAAATTCTCGTTATAATGTTTCAAAATTCCAAACACTTCGACTCACTTTCGCTCCGCGGACCGCACTGAGTGACGTCGTAAGCGTATGCGCAATGGCGGCGACTGCCACGTTAAAACGTTTTAAGGCGCGCGAATCTAAGCCCCTACACCCTACAAAAGTGAAGTAATTATTAAGTAGCTAGCTTTACGTGATCCTTGTAAACGCAGTAAAAGACAAGATTCTCTAATTTGATACTGCTAGCCAAAATATTATTTCCTGCCAAATGGCATAACTGCAAGACTTTCAAATCTATGAGCGGCAAACACGTAGTAACCAGCATCGTCGTCAGAACAACGGGCGGTTTTAAGTGCTGTAAATGCTTTGATTTAAATAACAGAGGTTTTTTTGCTACTTACTACGTGTTTGGAGAATACATTTCAAGAAAAATGGGAAAATTTGTAGTTCCTAATTTCCTTGTTTTTCATCATATCGGCACGCGGATGGCACCAATCGACGCGGAAAAAATCGAAGATTCCGAAAGTGCAATAAAAAAATTTTTGACCTTGTGTTGGTTACTACGTGTTTGCTTTCCAGCGTCGATATACTCCCATTGCTCGCTGACAAACCCCGAGTTTAGTGTTTAGAGAATCTGTCAATGACTAAGTTTGTGCACCGTAGGTGAGTAGTGGAAGTATGCACCATGTCTATTAAATAAGTCTCCGCAATAGTGAAAGAAGCAGGTTGCCTTTCATCAGATGTTTCATGGATCAAGCCTTACAATTTGTCGAATTAATTGAGCACGCAATGTACGTATTGCATCCACATTAACTGACGTAGACATAAGTATCTAAGCGTAATACGAGTATCATGTCAGTTACGGCATACATTGCTGCTGGGTTGCACTTTAGAATAAATCATTACTCCTAATTAACAACAAAACTTGACGAAATGATTAACCTATACGATTCGTGGGATTACGTATTATAGGTGGATTATTTATTCGCCTGTATAAAATACACACGCTGTATGTCTGGCATATGTATGATAGTTGTCATTTTCTTTCATATACCTGGTGGTTTAATATCGACATTGACACCAAAAAACGGAAACACTAAAGTGGCTTTCACTGTTTTATTTTGAGAAACCTGTAATTTTCAGAACAGTGTCATTTGTGGTACCATGTCATATCTATTCTAAGCGATACAAATATTAAGTAATCATTGAATCGCGTGATCTATATACAACACACAGTAACAAACACAGTACACACACACACACACACACACACACACAAAATAACAGTACAGTAATAAACTTTGGTAATTTTATGTGTTTATAGAAAGTAGGTGATGTATAAAGTTCATTATATACTTGTGATTGTGACCCTGCCTGGAAAGCTGAAAGTTCTAGTAAAGGTATCTTTGTGTATTTATCACAAAAATACTTTTTCCCTAGTCACGTTTATTTTCTGCATATTTAAGTATACATATATAGTGGATATACAATAAGACTTATGCACTTATTGCTGGCTAACTCGATTTGATCTTGATCGAAATTTCGAATTCAATCTTTTTTCTCTTGAACTTTCTTCGATACAGTTGATCAGAAATGTGGCTTACTACTATTCAACTCTTTTCAGTGGTAATATAGTCGAGAAGTGGTAAACTACATGTTATGTAGACTAGGTACAGTATGATATCTAATATGAATATTTTAGTACTCTGCCTCCCTAGCGTAGTCGGTAGTAACCTTGCCTACGATTCCTATCAAGCTGGAGGTTCCAGGTTCGGATCCCGGCAAGGGCATTATTTTGTGTATGCATTTTAAGTATCTGTCTCTTATAGATCGCGCTTATCGTCGCTTTTTACCCACATCACAAGTTTAAATTGAGCTTACCTACTGTGGGACTAGGTCGATTTGTGTAAGATGACCGAAGATATTTATTTATTTATTCATTACTCATATAATTAGTGTGTCAATCTTACTACTGTGTACGTACTGTGGGGCTAGGTCGATTTGTGTAAGATGTCCCAAGATATTTATTAATTACTCATATATCTAAATTAGTGTGCAAATCTTTCCATCTTGTTTTGGTTTTCTTCTAGATCTTCCAGGGAAAGCTAGTAAGGGAAGCTAGTAAATACAACTCCGCGATCTCAATATGTCAATACTATTCCAACATCGGGAATAGCTGAGGTCCTACCAAACACTAAAAATCACAAATATCAAACATCTGTCCCTATCAATCCTATGACACCTTCATTGAAATGACACGAACAGAAAATCGAAACGTAAATGGTTTCCCAAATTCGCGGCCCTTAGAGAAATACACTTGTGACACTACAAGATACAAAACATAGTATTTCCTTTGTTTGTAAACTATTGTGTCGGGTTGAGCGGTCTTTGTACTTGATCCGACTATGTGTATATCATTATGTGTTGACACACGCCCCGCCAAGGGTGTCTATTAATAGATGAATACTAAAGCTGGGTCTACATGTGTGGTCAAATTTATTTTAGTGCCAAAGGAGCCATTCTATGAAACATCTACTTTTGTCGCTTACGTGTCGCTATGGTACCTACCCTAATAAAATATGCTAGCTGGCAGGAAACACTGTCAATCTTCTAGATATGTTATTATTGTACCGTAACTAGTACAAATGGCTCATCGAAGTTTTGACCCGACAGGAATTGAACCAGTTTTCGACTTTAATACCATTTAAAGGAGTCAAAAAATTCAAGAGTATATTTATGGTTGATTGTACCTAAAGGTGGATTTAGACCAAACGAGCATTCGCTCATTCTTTCCCCCTCTCTACAAAATCAACGAATTTTTTTTGTAACGAACAAATTTCGCAGAGTGGGGGATAGAATGAGCAAATGCTCGTTTAGTATAAATCCAACTAAGCGGCTGCCATAACCTACGAATGCTTAAAGCTTTAAGAATGCTAATTATACGAACATTTCTGCCCCATTCATTCACCGTAACCAGTTAGTCTGCCAGACTATACTATTTATTTGCTGCAATAAACAATTCCAACATGTGTACACAGCTTTAGCTATACCTGTGTATTCAACAATTCACCCTCATAATATTTGAGCAAAGATAACGGGCGGAAAATGTATAAGCAATGTCTTCATATCCATTATGGAATGGAAGATCCATTGTGTTTGTTAGATGGAGCCAGACGCAAATAGTAATCAAAGGATTTTTTATCACACTTGCTGTCTAAGCGCGCCATTGCTTGCATGCATAGCGGGAATAATACAAAAGAGAAATGGGAAAAATTCCCTAGGGCGTAATAGAAACGTCAGTACGTCATTTAACAATATGTAGTCTTAAAACTTTTTTTTTTGTCCACAAGTGTGATGAGAAAACATTGTATGCATCACGGTCGGTAAGCGGAATTGAATACTAACTCGAGTCATTCAACACTCTCAACTTCTAACACTCTCGTTAGTCATTCCTTACTTACTTCCCTTGATGCACAATGTAAGTTACTGCTATTAATACTGCTTTGGTCACTGGCAAGGGTGCACAATTGGATAAAAGAAACAGCATAATGGCAGGTCCAATCGATACGGTGAACTTCATCGCATGACGAGCGACCAAGGTTACGATGCTCATGGGTTTGTGCGCATTCTACTCAGCTATAATATTAGGCGGTACGGTACTTTTTAGGGTTCCGTAGCCAAAATGGTGAAAACGGAACTCTTATAGTTTCGCCATGTCCGTCTGTCCGCAGCATAGTTCAGTGGCCGTTAATACTAGAAATCTGCATTTTGGTACAGGTATACATTATTAATCATGTCAACAAAGTGGTACAATAAAAACTAGAAAAATATTTTAGAAAAGGAAAAGTAAACTTTGCTTACGCTTCGTGTGCGTTGATTTCTCTTTTTAAGGCACTTGTTATGAAAAAAATCGTTCGATACCTACACGTGTAAAACCTTATTTTTAACTCAGGTGATTGTCGTCCTCGTTTCACTCGGGCGCCAACTTTAACCTACGTCGAAAAAAAAAAAAAATTGCACTTACATCGAAATGTACTATTTTTTCTGGTACCTGTACCTACCTCCCCAACTGGTGAAGTGGGGATGTTTTTTTTTTATTTGCTGTAATCCTATAGTGTGAGATATCATCGAATAGGTCTCTTAAAAATAATAAGGGTCTTAAAAGAAAGTTTTTTCTAAAGTCGATATTTTCGGAGATAATCGTTCCAGAAGAAAAAAAATTATCCCCCTCCAATTTTTGATCCGTAGGTCTAAAAAATATGAAAAAAATCATGAATGCTTATAGAATACTTAAAACTATTTCTAACATAATCGGCCGAGCCGTTTTTGAATAACTACAGAACCCTACACTGAGCATGGCCCGACATGCTCTTGGCTGGTTTTTTTAATCTGATATAAGGTCAGTGTGGGTAAGTCTGGCATAGGTAAGTACCTATATTATTTTCAACAGACTTCAAAAAAAGGAGGAGAATTCAATTTGACTGTTTTTTTTTTTTTTTTTTTTTTTTTTTTCTAGCCTGTAGGGGTGTCCCACTGCTGGGTAAAGGCCTCTCCCTCAGATCTCCACAGCTCCCGGTTCGGTGCCAAGTCTGGCCAATTGTTGGCGAAGGCGTCCAGATCGTCCCGCCATCTCCGCCTGGGCCTGCCTCGTCCCCGCCTAGTTTGCGGCATCCACTTGGTGGCCGTAATAGCCCACCTTTCCGGATGCATGCGGCAGACGTGACCGGCCCAATCCCACTTTAGCCTGGCAGTTTTCTCACCCACGTCAGCTATGCGTGTTTTGGAGCGCAGCGTAGTGTTCCGGATGCGATCCATTCTCGTTACACTTAGAATGCTGCGCTCCATTGCTCGCTGGCAGACCTTCAATTTGGACTTCTGACTTTCGGTGAGAGACCATGTTTGGGCACCGTAGGTTAGGACGGGCAGGATACACATGTCGACTAGTTTGCGCTTCAGTGACATTGGAAGGTCGCCCTTCATTAGCTCTTTCATGGACCAGTAGCTCTTCCAGGCATTTTGAACACGGCGTTCAACTTCCTTCTCCTGCCTGTTGCTGAAAGAGACTAGCTGGCCCAAGTAGATATACTCATCGACATAATGTATCGTCTGCCCGTCTACCTCGACCCTACGTTTCGTGCTGTTAGTCATCACCTGAGTCTTTGTGCGATTCATATGAAGTCCAACTTGAAGGCTTGCGTTGCTCAGGTCTTGGAGCATTAACTGAAGTTCTGTGGCCGAAGAGGCAAAGAGAACGATGTCGTCGGCAAAACGAAGGTTTGACAACCTCTTGTCACCGATTTGACTGTATGTTTTTAAAATATTTTTGTTATGTTTGTTACCTCAGAACTTCCGACTAGAATGGAAACCACTGATTATAGGATTTTGGAGAAACCGATTAAAGTTGATTGTTTTTATTTATTTAATTTTGTGGTTATAATTCCGTCCAGTTTTGACAATGGCATCCATGAGAAAACCATATATAAATAAATTTGCATTAAGCTAACCGATTCTTTTTTTAACCGAATTCAAAACAAACTGTGATGATAGGATCTTGGAAATATCGGTTGAAGTCGTTTTTTTTAATTTTGTGATAATTATAATGTTCAGTTAGGTAGGGTCGGAAATCAGTTGGTAGACGGACTTTCCTGATAAGGCTGTCTTACCTATTTTGACCTTACCTTACACCTTACAGGGACCTTACCTTACCTTACCTTATAGTAAAAATAGTAGTGATCAGTAAGTTATTGTATTCTGATTATGAAAAGCGGTTTGAATTTGGTATGAATATCTACATATTAATATATATAAATCATGAAATCATGCAGACATAACTATGTAGTTGCAGACAGATATATTTAGGTGGGTCAAAATTATTTTCGTTGTCTTGTTTCCTCATACCACTCCGTCACGCTTTTACTTGCTGTTTCGACTCAGTATGTAAAAAAATCCGGTGCATCTGTATTCCTTTTTCACGCTAGATTATAATCCATATATAAGAAATGAAAACAAAACATCATCTCATACAAAAATCACCACTACGTCACGTGTTTCAGGGACACAAAATAAGACAACGAAAATAATTTTGATTGTCTCTTAGACGAAACGTGTTTGAAAAAAAATTTGCGGCAGCATGTCGTCAATTTGGGAAGAAACCATTAAATGTCTATTTCGTGCAGTGAAGTTAGGTAATCAAAATAAAGTGAAGCCTTCCTAACCTCCTGCCGCCCAGACAATATTTGCCAGTGAATTTTGAATTAACAATGTACGAAATAGAATAGAATTTCTTTTGTTTGAGAAGACCTTTTAAAAGGTCTCTGGGAGGCAGGCCTGGCTCAAAGCGAAACAATGTAGAAAATAAATTCGTATCTTTACGAAGCATAACTAAAAATCACTAAACGAGTTTTAGAAATCCTTCAAATTGATACACCTTTATTAATAACTCATTTTATAATCTGCGGGTAAAATTTTCAATTGAATTTCATTAACGAGGTATTCATTTGACTTTTAAATCGGAAACCCTCATTAATAATTTTGTTTTGACAGTTTTATGAGGTAGCCCTTATAAAATTGGGGGGTCTGTATAAAATTTACCAATAACGTATTGGAGTGGAATATATTTATTACAGCGTAATAATAAAGCGATTGATTTACATATCTAAGAGCCTGCGGCCCTACCGCGAAAAACGAAATCGTAAATTTCGAGGATTTATCTCTTTCACATTAATGACGCCTTCATTTGAGTGACAGAGAAAAATCCTCGAAATTTACGAATTTCGATTTTCGTGGTATGGACAGGCCTGTTTCACAATCTTCAAATAAATATATCCATCAGATAAAGATATCACTATCCTTCTCACCAGGCATATAAAAGAAAAGAACAGTGATGATTGAACCGGGGATTAAAAATAGGCCCTCAGAGCGGCATTTTTTGTTTAGATTATGTGAATGACTAATTTATTAAGTTCTTATTATGATTTTGATCTGCACAGTGCACACCTAGCCAGGATGTCATTTTGTATATGAGGTATAATCAAGCCCGAATTAGAAAGGAATTCGAAAGTACTGTTGACACAACAAATGACACAACATTTACCAAGAAAAGATTTGTTTGTAGATGTAGTGAGTGAATAATTACGAGTAATCTATGTATTGTCTGTAAGTATCTGCACTTAAACTATGAATAAATGAAACATGTAGGTACTAGATTGACATATACACCTGGGTGGTTAGACAAGTTGCCATCGCTAACGCTTAAGCAGCTAATTGTCTTTGTCCCACTAATAAGAAAGAGTGACAGAGAGGGAAAATTACGATACGCTACTAACGTTAGCGATTGGGAACTTGGCTAAGCATGTTGTGTTTACAGTCCTTTCAAATCCGATTGTAATCGCGGTTTGATAACACGATAAGCGATAAGTCACGTGACCATAATAATGTATGGAAATGGTCACGTGACTATGTACGCATCTGTTTTTCTCATAAAATTACTTATCGCTTGTCGTATACGATTGAAGAATGGCATTTTGGCTAGGCTTGCTGATATTATCATCCTAAGAAGATATCAAATAAAGATTCACATCACATCATTAGCCTGTCTAAGCCCACTGCTGGACGTTGGTTTCTCCTATTAACTATGCGTGCAGACGTTGCGTACTATGTTTTTATAGTGTTAAGAATTATTTAGAGTATAAGTGACATAGATCGGTATTATTGTATTTCATTTATTTGAAATAATGTTTGTATTTTTTTTTATTAATTAATTGCCTCTCTAAATATTTGCACGCCCGTGTGATGGCTGAATACACAGTTATATATTATTTTATAAGAACTTCCCGTACTGTATTCTGGCAAATAAATACTTTGACTTTGACTTTGACGCATTCACAAGGTCGTCTGTCCATCTTGTGGGTAGACGTCCTACGCTACGTTTGCCTAGCCGTGGTCTCCACTCAAGCACTTTTCGACCCCATCGACCATCATCTGCTCTGCGTGCAATGTTGGCTGCCCATTGCCACTTGGCATTGGACACGCTGGATATAGGTCGCATCTAACCGATACATGTGGAGGTCCAGAGGGAAGGCCTATGTTCAGCAGTGGACGTCTTATGGCTGAGATGATAGACGCATTAGAAGGTAAATGCCCATAATCGCCACGCTGGGCAAGCCGATTCGCAATCGCAGTAATGTGTCCACTACGATGACGCTGCTGCCCATCATCAATCAAATCAAAGAATGATGAGTGACACTTCAATTCCCTAGTCGACTCCTACGACACCCACGGGAAGAGTTACCCCAACTCTTCCCGCGGGTGTCGTAAGAGTCGACTAGTGTAGGTGACAAAATGTATTTTTGCTGCCGTCACCACACGGCTAAAGAAAGATTAATTTAGAGCGGCAAATAAAGATTACATTTCTTCAAACGCTCCAATTCTCTTTGTAACATTACATTGTTTACCCAATACTGTAATGTCGAAACTACTCAAGCCTAGTGGGTAGCCAATGGAGCATTCGGAAGATCAAAGTGAGATCTCGTTTACCAAACGGAGGCAGTCAAGCACGAAATGCGGCAAATGAAGTAGTAATGGAGATGCTACAAGCGAGTAATTTAAGTAGATGTCTGAAAGAATGTTATATTTGAAGTATAGTAAATGAATTTCATATTTGCTACGTATTTGTATAAACCGTGGGCTGTTTAAAAAATTAGGTTTTTGTAAAAAAAACGTTAAAACCCATATTAAGGTAGGCGGCCACTAGTCGGTATCGTACGTGTAAAATCCGATGCGTCCGATCATCGCACGCAACGGATTTTAGGTTGATTTGTACAGAAATTCATATAAGTGCGTCCACCCTGTCCGCATTGTACGCATCGCAAACCAGGAATGCCGACACCGTAGCTCCGAGAAGCAACTTTTGCGATACGTACCGATGACTTCATATGGAATGTCGATCAGTGGACGCACTCCGCGCGCTCGTTCCGCATCGTCGGCCATTTGCATTTGGCGTTTCTTGTGTCAAGCATCTGTGCGTGAATTACCACCAACGTTCGTTGGGTTTTGCAGCAACACGCAGCAACTCCAAGCAAGCCACAGTGACAAATTCTTCATCGCTTTCCGACATTCCAACTCCACACGTGTGTTCACTATGAAAATCCAAATGAACTGGCATCGTCAATCGTCGCACTCACCGTCGGTAATCCGTACGCTGCCGATACAGTGGACGCCCTGTGAAATATTTATCTGTTTTGTGCGATGCGTCCGATGCGTACGATACCGACTAGTGGACGCCTACCTTTTTTGAATAACATGTTTCAGCCTCCGTAGCCTAGTTGGTAGTGACCCTGCCTACGACGCTGGAGGTGCCGGGTTCGAATCCCCGCGAGGGCATTATTTGTGTGTTTATTTATCACAAATATTTGTTCCTTGGTCATGGCTGTCTATGTATTTAAGTATCTATATGTATTTATCTATTTTATATATCGTCGCCTGGTACCCATATCACAAGCCTTAATTGAGCTTACCGTGGGACTAGGTCCATTTTTGTAAGATGTCCCAAGATATTTATTTATTTATTATTTATTCATTTACTGTTTATGTTAAAATACATTCAAAAATACTAAAAAACATTTATTTTTGCCAAAAATGTCAAAACTCATATATTTTTTGTTCGTTTTTACATTAAAAAGGCGTGATTAAAATCTTTCGGGTTATAAGAGCCCACGACGGTGTATAAGACTATAGTTAAGCCCTCGTATGCCTTGACGTGAATCCGCGCACTGAAAAACTATTAGAAAAAAATATTTCCAGCAAACAAAAGGTTCATCTGTCTTTTTTTTAACATTCAATTTATATAAGTTCTTTGTCAGCCTAATAAAATGAAATGAAATAAAATATTTATTATGCACAGATTTAGGTACAATTGAGATGACAATAGATAATATACATTGACGTACACTGATGGAATCACTAAATCTACCTTACAGGCATGCATAATATTAACTTATAGCTAATTTTACAACTACGTATATTCTAAAAATTCATTTATGCTATAAAAACATTTGTGTACGAGCCATTTCTTTAAAGCTTATTTAAACTTTATAAAGGGTAAATCTTCGTCTGGCACTTTATTGTAAACTTTTATGCACATAAAATATGAGTTATTCGCTACCATAGCCAGATTTGATGGAGGCACATATAATTTATTCCTATATTGTGACCTTACAGGGTTTCTAAATACTTCTTTAACTTGCTGAAAGAGGTGCCCGTGTTGATAAACAAAAACGCAAGCATTATATATGTAAATATATGGTAGAGATAGAATGTTTTGATTTTTAAAATAAGGCATACATGAATTCAACAGTTTCAATCCAAATACAGCCTTGATACATTTTTTTGTTTAAGAAACACATCGTCTATGTCCGTACATTTGCCCCAAATAATTATCGCATACTGGAGTATGGAATGTACATAGCCATAATAAGAAGTAAGAGCTGCTTCTGTTGAGACTACTTGGCTTATTCTTCTTAAAGCGTAGTAGATAAAACGATTGATTCTCGAAGACAGTTCTTTAATGTGGTCTTTTCAACTGCAAAGTCGATCAAGAGTGACACCCAGAAATCGTAAGGTGGTCACTTCTTCAAAGTTGGTAGTTACACTAGTTACCCTACCTACGAAGCTGGAGATTGTGGGTTTGATTCCCGGCGAGGGCATTATTTGTGTATTTATTTATCACAAATATTTGTTCCTTTGTCATAGCTGCTTATGTACTTAAGTGTCTATATGAATCTATCTGTTTATTATGATATAGGTATATTATATCGTCGCCTGGTACCCACAATATATCACAAGCCTTCATTGAGCTTACCGAGGGACTAGGTCGATTTGTTTTAATGTGCATTCAGACCAAAAGAGCATTCGCTGTTCTAACCCCCTACTCTACGAAATTCGATCGTTACACAAAACGTGATTCGTTGATTTCGTAGAGTGGGGATAGAATAGCGAATGCTCGTTTGGCCTGAATACACCTTAAGATGTTCCAAGATATTTTTTATTTATTTATAAAGACAAAGAATATTTATAAAGATAACCTAACCTATATCTAAGATCAGCCCTTGTAGCATGGTACCGAGGATGCTGGAGGCATTTCCTCACTCTATCGCAATACTGATGCGTTTTGCGAGCACGTTGCAAACTCTTTGTTCTTTAGTTACAACCAGCGTGGCGTTCTATAAAGTTACATTTTACAATTTCGCTGTTTGCCTCTCTAACGCACGCATGTATTGGCTAGATAGAGAGGCAAATTGCAAAATTGTAACTTTATAAAACACTACCCATGGGCCCGTTTCTCAAAAGCTTGTAACTTGTAATACAAGCGGAAGTCTCTTTTTAGCACTATGCATCAGATTATGACTTCCGCTTGTATTACGAGTTACAAGCTTTAGAGAAATAGACCCCAGACGCGATTTCAGCAGCAAATAATTTGCATGCGCTGGGGTGCCCTAGGAACCTAAAGTTTTTACGACCATATTATAATCTACTGCCAAATTAAGATTGTATGCAAAACCCAGAAACTACTGGCAGTTATTTTATTGAAGAGTACTTACGAGGGCAACTGGTACTTAAATGTAAATTTAATATTGTGGTGTAACAAAATATAAAATTCAGCTTCATTTTATTGAAAGCTACAGCGCTGACGTTTTGTTCCTGTTTTGCTTTGTATTTATTTTGGCTCCGTTTCGAGTATTAAAACATAATTAACATATTTAATAACGATTTCATGAATAAATATGATAAGCCTGCTTTATTACATCTCACATTAAATGAATACATTTATTTCATATTTAAGCCGATATAAAGTTATCATGTAGATCGAGAGACGCTGGATGCAGCGGCCCTACCGCGAAAAACGAAATTCGTAAATTTCCAGGATTTGTCTCTCTCACTCTAATGACGTCTTCGTCTTCGTTTGAGTGAAAGAGAAAAATCCTCGTTTACGAATTTCGATTTTCGCGTTAGTAGGCCTAGTCGCTTCGAACCGGTGTATGTGGAGGTCCAAATGGGAGGCCCATGTACAGGAGTGGACGTCTTATAGGTAGCCGAAATAACGATGATGATGAAGGCAATCAATTAGCCGCACTTGCACAATATCCGGTTAGCCAAGTAACACGGGGTTAACTGATTAAAAAGTACGGGAGTTTTTATCGCACGGTAAAACGTTAGACGGAAAAAGACAAAATATACACTACTAACTCAAGGTGCATTCAGACCAAAAAGGAGCATTCGCTGTTCTATCCCCCGCTTTACGAAATCAACTAATCACGTTTTGTGTACCTAACGATCGAGTTTCGTAAAGTGGGGGATAGAATAGTGAATGCTCGTTTGGTCTGAATGCACCTTTACAAGACTCTCGATGCCATAATTTGTTTCATTGAACTTTAAAATTCGGTTCTGTGTATCCAACCGAAAAAACTATTTTGAAATTCTTCACATTTAATGATAAAACTTAGTACTCCTAGATATCATGAAGTTAATATTAAGCGCATATACTGATTTCCAGTAGGTACGCCCAAACTTCATGTTACGCAGATTAGGAAGTTATCCGTAGTAGGAACCAAACTTTATCCTACCCACTGACTTTACCAGGCGTTTATTATATGTATGTATAGTTATCGAACTAGCTTGTATAAGATTAAATAACGTAAAATGGGGTGAGTTAGGACAAAAAATAAGAATCAGAATCTTCGAAATAAGATCAAAAATTAAAATTTTAAGTACAGGTGCCTTTTTAGGCTCTAGTGCGAGAAGTGGGTAATTTTACGTCAGGTCCAAAACTTCGGAGGGCCATCTGTACTAATAAACGTCGTACGAGACACGTACAAAAACGAAATTCGTAACTCGTGTCGATTTAAAACACTCCTTATCGGTCGTGTTTTAAAACATCGCCACTTGTTTCGAAATTCATGTTTTTCGCACTTGTGTCGTAATGTACTATTTTAAGGGTATATTCGCAATGTACTAAATCCATAGATCTCGAATTATTTAGAGCTTTAGTGTTAATTAATTTAGTTTAGTTATTTATTATTATTAATTTCTTTATGCATTAATTTTAACTAACATTTTATCAATTATAAATATTAGATGTCATATACCAAAGAAACCGGCCAAGTGCGAGTCGAACTCGCGCGCGAAGGGTTCCGTACCATTATCAATTTATTATAAAAAAATACAGTTAAATCAACCTACCTCAAAAACTATAGGAGATAATTTAATTAAACTAAAAATCGTTGATAGAGTTTATTGATGTGCATAACATATATTTTTTTTTGAATTTTATATCGCGTAGTTTAAAAAATAGAGGGGGGGGGACACATTTTTCAGACTTTGAGAGCTGATATCTCGAAAACGATTTACTTAAACAAAAATAAGATATATAAATCTTCATATCATTTTCAAAGACCTTTCCATTAATACCACACATGCTTATATACAACTAAAAAAAAAATTCTATCCCTCAGTTACATGTATGGAGGGCCCCCACCGCAATGGTTTTTTTTACAATTTAGTATCATAATTCTGTAGCGGTTTATACAACACATATACTTACCAAATTTCGTTACTGTAGCATTTATAGTTTCCGAGTAAATCGGCTGTGACAGACGGACAGACGGACAGACGGACAGACGGACATGACGAATCTATAAGGGTTCCGTTTTTGCCATTTTGGCTACGGAACCCTAAAAAACGACCAAGATCACCTATGTCCGAGGTGGGGATCGAACCCACGTACTCAGCTTTCGCTTTAGTCGTTTTTCTTTGGTATATGACATCTAATATTTATAATTTATATAGTATTAAGTAGTGTGACTACTGGAGAAAAATTAAAAGTACAAATCAAAATATTTAGTTAATAAATAATTTGATTTGTACTTTCGCAATATGTTCAATAGATGGCAGCACCAGTTCTCTCTAGCTATTCTAGAAAACTGTGTAAAGTATTCTAAATAGGAGGTGAAGGCATGTATTGCTTACCCTCAGAGAATGGTCAAAGGCGCCTAGCCTTGTAAGGGATTGCATATACCCGAGAAATTTGACCGGTGGTTGCTAAGACCGAGTGGCCGAGGGGAACAGGACTCAGCCGCGAAAGCTGAGTACGTGGGTTCGATCCCCACCTCGGACATAGGTGATCTTGGTCGTTTTTCTTTGGTATATGACATCTAATATTTATAATTTATATAGTATTAAGTAGTGTGACTACTGGAGAAAAATTAAAAGTACAAATCAAAATATTTAGTTAATAAATAATTTGATTTGTACTTTCGCAATATGTTTAACATTTTATCATTTTCCTCATAATGACTGTTATTGGAAATTAAATAAATTATTTTTGACGTTGCTAAAAAAACCTTTAAAGCCCATAAAAAAGCAAAATGGCCGTCAAAATGGAAATAATTCAGTTCGTAAAAGCTCCGATTTAATTAGTTTTTAAGATAAATGGAAATAGATTGTCCCTGCTTCCCATCAGAAGTTTGTTTTTTCCTGTTGTTTTGAAGAAATTGAGCAAGATGTTTTGTTTTTTGTTAGCAAATAAGTAAAGGTTTAATTACTTAATGATTTTGTTAAATAATTGAACCTTTACTTTTAAGTGGGTAGGTACAATTTCCTGAAGACGAAAGTCTTTGATCAGTGTGTATTGCCAGTGATGACATACCTACGGTACCGAAACGTGGCCGCTTACAATGGGCCTCATAAGAAGGCTCAAAATCACCCAAAGGGCAATGGAGAGGGCTATGCTAGGAGTCTCTCTGCGTGACCGGATTAAAAATGAGACCATCCGCAGCAGAACCAAAGTAACCGAAATAGCTCTCCGAATCGCTAAACTGAAGTGGCAATGGGCGGGGCACATTGCGCGTAGAACCGATGGCCTTTGGGGCGGGAAGGTTTTTGAGTGACGGCCACGTACCGGAAGGCGTAGTAGCGTGGGTAGGCCCCCCACAAGGTGGACTGATGACCTAGTGAAGGTCGCAGGAGTCCACTGGATGCGGGTGACGCAGGACCGGTCATTGTGGCAGTCTTTAGGGGAGGCCTATGTTCAGCAGTGGACGTCTTTCGTCTGATATGATGATGATGATGATGTACAATTTCCATTTTAGTGATATCACAACTTGCGAGTTCTCTGTTACATCTCTAGTTTCTATAGAAACTTTTAACAGGTCTTTAAAAACGTATCGTACTTATTCAGTGTTTGATTGCCGTCAAACTTTGTATACCATAATAATAATACCTAACCCCCTTATTTATAACCGTCTCCTAACTTAGCGGCCTGCTAACTTAAGATACTTTTGCTAGGTTTATAAGATAGCAATAGAATATACATAAATAGGTATAGGTAATATAATTATGTTAAACTGTGAAACCGATCGCTGTCTCGCCATCAAACGTAACAGTTTCGCGAGTTAAATATTTAATTGTAATGCTGCATTTTCATCGATACACAAAACATAAAAACAACGATATGCGAAGCTACATAACTCACCAGGATGCTTAGACAAGTTGCAAATCGCTAAAGGTGCAGACCAAACGAACATTCGCTATTCTTACCCCCCACTCTACGAATTTCGTTCGTTACACAAAATGTGATTGGTTGATTTCGTAGAGCGGGGGATAGACCAGCGAATGCTCTTTTGGTCTGAATGCACCTTAACGCTTAGTCGTCAATCGTAAACGAAAGGCAGCTAACTGTCTTTGTATGCTAACACTATCGTTAGTAATACCGTACTTACCTCCCAAGATGCACAATGTACTATTTCGATTATGTACACTGAAGCGATTTTTAAAGTTCCATAGAACATTATGGCTTCGAGAGTCTTGTAAGTTAGTTATGTATATTTGTCTTTTTCCGTCTAACTTTTTACCGTGCGATAAAAACGCCCGTACCTTTTAACCAGTTAACCCCGTGTTAGTTTGCTAACCGGATATTGAGCAAGTGCGGCTAACTGATTGCCTTCATCATCATCCTTATTTCGGCTATAAGACGTCAACTCCTGTATATAGGCCTCCAGTTTGGACCTCCATCTACACCGGTGCGAAGCGACTAGGCCTACTACCGCGAAAATCGAAATTCGTAAATTTCGAGGATTTTTCTCTGTAACTCAAACGAAGGCGTCATTAGAGCGAGAGAGACAAATCCTGGAAATTTACGAATTTCGTTTTTCGCAGTAGGGCCGCTGCATCCAACGTCTCTCGATCTACATAATTACTTCATTATATATAATGCTGCATTTTCGTCGCTACACAAAACATAAAAAAAAACGATATGCGAAGCTACATAACTCACCAGGATGCTTAGACAAGTTGTAAATCGCTAAAGGTGCAGACCAAACGAACATTCGCTATTCTTATCCCCCACTCTACGAAATTCGTTCGTTACACAAAACGTGATTGGTTGATTTCGTAGAGCGGGGGATAGACCAGCGAATGCTCTTTTGGTCTGAATGCACCTTAACGCTTAGTCGTCAATCGTAAACGAAAGGCAGCTAACTGTCTTTGTCGCACTAATATGAAAAATTGACAGAGAGGGAAACTAGTTGCCAATCGCTAGCGCTTAGTAGCGTATCGTAGTTTGCCCTATGTCACTCTTTCATATTAGTTCGCCAAAAACAGTTAGCTGCCATGCGTTTACGATTAACGATTTAAGCGTTAGCGATTGGCAACTTGTCTAAGCACCCTGGTATGGTCACTACCAGTCACTACTGACTAAGCAACGGAGGTCCTTTAATATGAGGTCGTGAAGTACTAAAGTATTATTAAATCTCCACTACTTAACCATCCTCGAAACGGTGACTGGTAAACCTGCACTATATTTCTCAGTCACTCCAACGAAGGCTTCATTAGAGTGACAGAAACAAATCCTCAAAATTTGCGGATTCCGAAGTCAGTTTGCGTTCCGCTCACTTCTGCAGCCATAGAAGTGAGCGGAACGCAAATACTCTGTAGCCGTACCATGGGTTGGAAAGTATACATCACACATCATCATTTTGCCATTATTATATTTTCGTTGGGCGTTTTCACAAACCGTTGTTGAAATCACCTTGTTATTTAGTTCGGACAAGTTTGGGCTTGTTCTACTCAGGATCACGAGCTCTTTCGATTTTAATAGGAGAAAAAATATGTCCCATAATTTTCATACAGTATTAATTCCTTCCATTACGCTACGTCTTTGAACATCTATGAGAAAACGGTATCGTAATGGAAAAAAACATTTTGGGACATTTTTTCATTTTTGAACACATTATTAGAAGGTAAATACCCATGCCACGCTGGACAAGCCGGTTGGCGATGTAGTAGTGTGTTCACTCCACTGGTGATGCTGCAGCTCATCATCAATCTTCAAAAATAATTGGCCAGTGACACTTCAAATCCCTTAAGATGGATTTAGACCAAACAAGCATTCGCTAATTTTATCCCGCACTCTACGAAATCCACGAATCGCGTTTTGAGTAATAAACGAATTTCGTAGAGTGAGGATAGAAAGAGCGAATGCTCGTTTGGTCTAAATGCACCTTTAGCCGACTCTTTCGACACCCGCGGGCACGGGAAGAGTTGGAGTGGTGATAAATATATTCATAATACCGTCACCCCACCGCGTAAGTACTCGTTCCAATAAATAAGTGCGCGCGCGATAAAATGGTTTACGTATCGAGTAAAACCTAACGTAGCCGATACTTGAAAAATCATGGTACGGCTACTGCAATTTGTAAAACCGTCACGTCTTCAAGGATCAACTTTTCGCTCTGACACCGACTTTGAGGATTTCCACGAATCTGATGAAATAACACAAATGTTTTCGCTGGAAATTACTTTGGCGCAGCTATTTTGAAGATCTAGAGATGTTTAAATTTTATGAATAATCTCAAACCATATTTTTTTGTATTTATTTATTTCATTTATAGGAACATACATTTTAAGTCACAAACAATACCAAAAGTACTAGTCAAATAACCCGCCCCGTGTCATCCCTAGCGCAAAAGTGTCCATCACGCTCGCGGCATTGCCACGCTGAATCTCGATTGACAATTTTTGCACCAGGAATGCCGCGGAGTGGATAACTTATAATAGTTATATCGTGTCATGTTTGAGGCGGGCAACTCCATTTCCCGGTATGAATGTTTTTCTCAAACCTGCAATGAAAAAACCGTGGCTGAGTGCTTGTGTCACAATTTACGTGGAATAGAAAAAAAGAGTACCTTGCCGGCCGAGGCCGGCAAGATTTGTATGAAAATTCGTTAACGACCCCTTCTGTTAGCCGCACCTGTAACGTAAAATGCAGCGTGCGATGCGTGCAATGGAATTGATGTTATGTTCGTTATAATGCGCAGCCTATTATAACGAACATAACATAAATTCCATTGCATTTTTGAGAAAAACAATATTTGTAGTCGATAACCCACATTTCATTGTCATAAACGTCTCCTAAATCAGAAAGCCGCTAAGTATTGTTTCTCTCTTTCGCTCTTATAGACATTGGTAAGACCTAAAGGAACAAACAATACATAGCGGCTTGCTAAGTTAAGAGGCGTTTGGGAATAAGGGGGTAAGTATCCGAAGGTTCTTGCTAAGCATATCGAGTCATGAGTGATGTAAATAACGTGAGGGATTGGTTTAATCGTCAATCGTAAACGAAAAGCTAACTGTCTTTGTCGCACTAATATGAAAGAGTGACAGAGAGGGAAATTTGCAAGCATACAGGATGCTTAGCCTAATTCATTGTGTAGCTATACTATGAGTTGCTGCTACGGTTTTAACGCGCGTTTACTTTCTATCCGGATCACTTACGCCAATAAGTGAATACGAGCAGCAGTGTTATTCACTAAGGAAACCGCCTTGCTAACAGCGCTGTGTCAGCGCTGCGGCAGCATCGAGCCTAAAAATGGTATTCACTAATGCACTTTAAACGACACTAGCGCTCGGCGACGAATGCGGCGTGAACTGGAACTACACTGCGTCGAGAGTTACCGCCTACAGTTCGACGACGAGCTGTTCTATGTTAGTGAATACCGTTTTTCGCAGCGCTGCGCTCTACGTCGAAGTGAAGGCTGTCTCGTCGTCGAGCTCGTTGACGAACGCAGCGTCGAATGTGTGAATAAGAGAATAGCATAGCAGAATGGATAGAAAGTAAATAAACACGCGTTTACAACGTAGTCGCAGCTCATGATACGGCTATAGTAGCCGACTTGGTTTTAACGGGAACAATGCCATCTAGGGGTTATACCAGTTTAGCAATATACATAGGAGAAGTTTTATAAGTTGCGAAATTTCTATAGATAATGTTCTCGGCAATTGAAATTTCACAAGCAATCTAATCATGCCAAAACCGTTGAATATACATGCTTTCTAATGTATATTTTAAACCTCGTTTACTCAATTGTGAAATACAATATTCTTCATAACACTTTTTTTATAAGTTGTCATGGAAACATTCTCAATGAGAACTTATATTTAAATTCTCATGAAAATTCTCGGAAATTTACAAGTATATTCCCGCAATTTTGAGAATGTTCTGCAACAAAAAAATTTTGAAAATCAGTTCACGATTCTCGGAAATATCGAGTAAAATGCATTAAAAAAAAACAGTCGAATCGAGAAGCTCGACCTTTTTTGAAGTCGGTTAAAAACTTCCTTTGTTTCTTGAAAGTAGCTAAAAGAGAATATACGATTCACTGAAAAAATTCAGTTGCAATGCAACACTCCAAAATGTTTTCACAAACCTCTCAAAACACTAAAACAAAGGTTTCGGTACAAAAACCTACTTCAAATTGAATTCACCCTTCAAAGAGAAGTACCTTTCCTGTTTACAAATTTGTAAAGGAGGAAAATAGCTGTATGTTTAAAAGAAAACGAGACCGTGTACTTAATGAAGGTTTCTGAGAACGAACAGTAGAGACGCGTCATAATAAGATCCAACCAAGTGCGAAACGAATTAGACCACAAAGAGATCTGTAGCTGCAAATAAAATTTAAAATTAGAGTTAAAAGGTTTTCATTGCTTATGCTCTGAAAGTGTGTTGTTGTTTAGTGGAAAACGATGCATCGCGGCCATAAGGGCCGCGATGCATCGTATACTTGTAGTGCTATTAGTGCTTTAGTTAGTATTCCTATTAGTGCTCGCCCTGTAAAATTGTAAGCATCAAGCCGAACAAAGTGTCAAAAATACTCTTATTTAGAACCAAATTCGAAGATATCAGTTCTTAGTTTCTAGTTTTTATTTTTTTGTAGCTATAATCGTAACTTAAATAATGTCAATTCTAGTAACCTCTTCCATTTTATAGCTATATATGTATCTCTTCCTTTTTTTGTATTTTAGTACCCCGTAGTTTAAATATAAAATAGAATGGGAATGCAGTTTTCACGACTTTAAATATTTACCTACATTGAAAAACAAACCATTCCCCAATTACATGCATGGAAGGCCCCTACTCCAATTATTTGTAGCGGTTCATAACTTCATACGAACAGGATCCATATCAAATTTCAATACTTAGGTAGTACTTAATACTTAGTTCCCTAATAAATCGACAAACGGATATGACGAATCTTTAAGAACTCTGTTTATGCGATTTTGGCTAGCCAACCTTAAAAATAACGGTGACGGTAAATAAACAAAGTCTGTTTTGAGTTCTCAATAATTAAATGTTTTGTTTTTTAAGGATGAAAATTGCGAATAGAAATGGCACCTAAACTACCTAAAGGTGCATTTAGTCAAAAACGAGCATTCGCTCATTCTATCCCCCACTCTACGAAATTACTTTGTTACACAAAACTTGATTCGTCGAAATTCGTTGATTTCGTAGAGTTGGGGATAGAATGAGCGAATTCTCGTTTGGTCTAAATTCACCTTTAGGCTCGCTTTCACCAAACTTTTATTCGAAGAATAACGCTTAGTCTCGGATAGTAATGTCAAAATTCCATAGTAATTTGACACTAGTATCTGAGAGTCTTTATTAGAAAGAATTAATTAATATTAAACAATGTAAGAAAAAAAAACAAATACTGTACTACGCTAAACTAAGGTTTAGTTAAGAACTATCTGAGAGTAAGCGTTATTCCTCGAATAAAAGTTTAGTGTAATTAATTATGTAAGATTATGATAGTTTTTTTAATATTCCAAACTAAAATGTTAATAATTATTTCCTGCATCACTTTTATATTTTTACATAAAACAAAACAGCAGACAACATTGTGTCTAGACTTTGAAAAAAAAAAGCTCGCATGTAAAAAAATATATTACTAGCTCAAACTGAAATCATTCGTTTGAGAGATACATAAATTTTTGTAAAATAGGTATTATTAGTAGCAAAAGTACATGGGCAATACTGTAATACATTTATTTATGGTTTGCACACCCATTATTGCAGCCGAGTGTATGTGCCATTAGGTACATACTTTTGTAAATTGAATATATTTATATTCTGTGCCAAAACTACTTCACTCCTAATACCTATACACAACAACGGAGAGCATGGATTACAAAAGTCTAGTGATACTCATTCCTCATTCATACTGAAATTATACGCGGGTTAGGTACTCGTGTTTTTTCGAAGACTGCTTGACATTTTTGACTTCATAATTTTATATGAGAAGCTGAATTGTGTAAATGTAATGTGGCCGAAAGGCGAAGCGTGGGTAGGCCCCCACAAGGTGGACTGATGATATGGTGAAGGTCGCAGGAGTCCGCTGGATGCGGGTGGCACAGGACCAGTCATTGTGGCAATCTTTGGGGGAGGCCTATGTTCAGCGGTGGTCGTCTTTTGGCTGACATGATGATGATGAATGTGTGTATTATTAGTAACTCAGGAAACACCGTGTATACTAGGATACAATTATTAAATTTTGCAGGCCCCTCATCATTCATCTTCAATATTGCGTTCAGAATAGAATTATGTGCGGTTGTGATCTTACTCGTATTTACCGTTGCCCGAATGAAAACTATGAAAACAGCTTTGCTCGCGGTCCCTCCAATCCTCTTAGCAGTGTAGTTTTATTTCGGCTTTATTTTAAGTTGGCGACTCACTTGTATTTCTATTTCCACCTTGTCTCCCTGTAGAGATTTTTAAAAGGTTTTTCAAAAAAGAGTTCATACGTTTTTAAAGAGTCGGTCAATCGTGAGAGAATCCCCTGAAGTTATAGACGGTAGCTGCTGACCATTAGGCAGACCGTATGCTTGTTTAACACAATCAGGGTACAGTCAAACACAAAATAGCGTTTATATAAAAATGCTCAAAGATATGTCCCGGTTCACTTTAATTTCGTGTAATAAGAACGTAATAAGAGGATTATTTCGATACATATTTTTGCACTTGACTGTACTTATATTTAAAAAAATACTAAAAAACAACTACCTACAGCATGCACATATGGTTCAGCGAATAAAACAACATTTCTTGTAGCTAATTATAGCAGATACTATAAATCAACTAACATACCTGGGTGCTTAGCCAAGTTGCCAATCGCTAGCGCCTGCTAGCGCAACGTAGTTTTCCCTCTTTGTCGCACTAATATGAAGGAGTGACAGAGAGGGAAAACGTCGATGCGCTAGCAAGCGCTAGCGATTGGCAACTTGGCTAAGCATGCTGTTACACTAAGGGCTGATTTTTCAATCGCCAAATAAACCTAACCGTTACTTAAAATTATCACCATCCTTTTCTAAAATCGTCAGTGAAAAAAGGACAGGGCTAACATTTATTTAACAGGTACTGTTAACTGGGGATTGAAAAATCAGTCCTAAATGTCATGTAACTCGTACTTTTTCTCAAGCAATACGGTTGCTTCCTTTAAAAAATTATATAATCTTAATATTTAATTACTACCTTTTTTACATTTTTTTATTGTTCATTATTAACCAATTTCCTGACAGCGGGTAAATTAGTATAGTCCATTTCAAATACGAAGGCCCGATGCCACACGAAAGTTTTGTCATTTAATTGGTCCACTACAAATTGGCACGTGTCGTCTTCCGATGTATGTAAAGAATATCACGCCACAAAAGGGTCTGGCCAGGTATCTTTTGTTATCACTGACCCTATTGTTCACGCTTAATGACTTTGTCAAGTGGAATCGGGCCTTCGAATTTGAAATGGACTTTACGTACGTAGATATTCGATTACGACGAACAACATTCTCGAGTGCGCGATCTGCGTCACCGCTCGCCGTGAGGCCCTACTGATGGCCTCCTCGGGGTGGCTCTGACAGTTTGAACCGAACGCGCTAGTTGGACAGGCCTGGTTTCCGACAAAGTAAACTTTCTCGTGGAATGCACCAACTGTAGGTACGCACTTATATATGTCTGCAAGATTACGTAAAAGAGCGTCGAATGAAAAGTCCGACTGGGCGCTCATCCTCACACCTTGCAACCTAAATGGTCGCGCACCGTGCGGTTTCAGAGGAACTCCCTCCCGCGGACGGTCCGTCTGTGGAATGAGCTCCCTGCCGAGGTTTTCCCGTTTGACTACAGTATGGGGTTCTTCAAAAGAAGAGTGTACAAGTTTTAATTGGATCGGCAACGCGTATGTGGGCACCCCTGGGGTTGCAGGCGCCCATAGGCTACGGTGACTGCTTTCCATCAGGCGGGCCGTATGCTTGTTTGCCATCGACGTGGTATAAAAAAAAAAGTCGTCACTATATTTAAGCGAGTGACATTAATGCCCGCGCTGTCATTGAAAGTTCCATAGTATTTGTTTGCTTCCCGACCAATATATTTCGTTCTTTCATCCCAACCCTTTCATACTTATTCAAATCACAAGAAGAATCCACTTTGTTGAGAACTTATTCATCCTCCGCGGAAATAGTTTGAACATAAGTCATGTCGGCTGATAACGTACCTATATCTGCTGAATAACTTCCCAACCCGTTTTACCTACGTTTGGCAAAACTTCGCTCAGTCGAATCGCTAAGTATGCCCATGATTGTAGTCTGGGGGCTGGGGATTACATTTGGCTTGTCACTTTGTGCCTGGAATTTCAAATCATCATCAGCGCCATCATATCAGCTGAAAGACTAATTGTAATCTTTAAAACTGTATAGTTACAAATTATGATATCTCTCAACTTAATTCATTTGCGTACCAAAAAGTGACTTACAGGACAGGTTTTTTTTAACTATTCTTATTTGTATATAAATAGTTGTAAACTATAGTTGTCTCCAATGAAGCGTTTCGTCATCATCATATCAGTCAGAAGACGTGCGCTTCTGGATGCTTAGCCAAGTTGCCAATCGTTAGGCTTAGTAGCGTATCGTAGTTTTCCCTCTCTGTCACTTTTTCATATTGCTGCGACAAAGACAGGTAGCTGCCTTTCGTTTACGAGTGACTATTAAGCGTTAGTGATTGGCAACTTATCTAAGCACCCTGAAGACGTGGGTTCAAATGCCTTCGGCGTTCGTAAACTTTAGTTTTTCTTTGTGCTATATCTTTGAACATCTTAAATATTTTTTTTTTAATTTCGTAAATAATATCCCGAACCGATTCGAATACCGATTCGATAATCGATTCAAATATACCAAAACAACTGCCGTCTCCCATACTATATAGCAAAGCCATGTATCTCGATATTCACGGAACACATCCCCGATTTATACTTAACCGGCTTTGGACACGGGTCTTAGCGACCATATCACTCCTGCTAAACAGTCTTAACTCACTGACCCATCTCCCAAACTTTAAACCTTACTCGTTGGTACTAGGGTTGAATTTAGAAATAGATTTCTATGTGACTTGGTTAGGATTTAGTGTTGTAGACACGGGTCTAAGCGGGCGTAATGCATCATCTAAACAGTCGCAAGTCGCTTAACCTAGCTATCGAGATATGAACTTTACTCTCTAGTGCTAAAGTTGAATTTCCATAGATATTTCTATGTGACTTAGTTACTGCAAGATACAGATGCTATTGCGGGATGTTCGGATCTCAATTTGTACAGAAATATGAGAGGCATGAATACGTTTTGTCGGATTATGGTATTCTAATAAATTGATACGGTTATGCAACTCACTTCTAACTTCTAACGTAGTTCTTGCTTGGGTAAGTGTACTAATTAATAAATAATTTGTGTAAACGTAATTAAAAACTTTTGTGCTTTTTACAATAAGAAATAATTGAAAACATTGAATTGCTTCATAAATACTTTGTTGTATTTTTCATCATCATTTCCATTTACACAACTTAAACAATTGGATATCCCATAAAAAGATGTCAAATGAATGAAATCTATATCATGTTGCTTATTTACCAAAAGTTAGTCTTTGCATCCTTAGAAATTTGTATTTCATGTGGTTCCGTTTTTGTCGTTTATCGTCATTGCTATCACGTTCTAACTAGTAAGTGCGAAAGCGACACATTTCACTATAAACGATAAACTATCATTTTTAAACCCCTGCAGGCCTAGCCAACAAGCCATTCTACAATCGTATACAAAAGGCGATAAGTCACGTGACCATAAAATTACTTTCGTACGGATCTGTCCACAGAATTAGATTTGGATAGAAGAAACAAGTTCATTCATTTATATGGCGGCCGAGCGTGTCAGATTTTGTACTGAAGTTGTTACTTGCCTATGATTTTAAATATGTCTCAGGCCCTTGAGTATTCATATTTTTTTGTGTTGTTGCAATTAATATTACTTAAGGAGGCATTATTAATGTTTTTGTTCACTTCAACTTACAAAGTTTGACGCCCAAAAGCTGCAAGCTGCGATTAAAGACGGACATCTCAGTGGATTTCACTGAGTTCATTTGACACGCTAAGTAGATACGTTTGCTTGATCTATGGTATATATGACATCTGTGGATCTGTCATACATTTATTAATTTTATTACTATCGTTTATCGTATACAATTTGCAGAATGGCATTGGCTAGGACTGCTGGTAGGTAGCCTATTAACTCGTTCTACTAAAAATTTACTACATAAAAAACATCATATTGTAATAGAGGATATAAAAGAAGGGATGCAACTCAATATCGAGTGCAGCTGACTCGGATGCTGACTTGTATCGGCTAATACAAGAATTGTGTTGCGGACTGTATCGCACAGCTGACGTCTTTCTGTGGCGAAAACTGGGAGCAGGTATATGACAATTTTTTCATAGTATGGTATAGATGGCACCCATCAACCTCTCTCAGTTAATTGCTATTACTTTTTAGGATAAATCTAACACTTTTCAAGAAGTAGGTATTCGTTTGTGCTTTTTAGGTACCTACATAGATTTGTTAAAAAAAATGGAAACTACAGGTCTAGTTTAAGTGAAAAAATTGTATGAATATTTTTGTTTGACGGTTTGTTTCATATCCGAATAAAATAAAATAAAAAAATTGCTGAGCGTTAAGCCTCTCCTACTCACTATGCGTATGGACGCATTAATAGGTGGTAATTGCTCATAATCGCTCCAGTGGGCATGTGGGTTGGTGACCATTGTGTCCACTATGATAATGCTGTTGCCCATCATCAATCTTCTACACCTAAACGAATATTCATTGATATTTCAATCCCTTAGTCGACTCTTACGACACCCACGGAAATAAATTTGAGGTGGTCACAAAATAAATGTATTCTGCTGCCGTCATCCACACTCGCTGTTCAAGTTCATAGGGACCGGAACCGGTATTTTAGAAAAACCACGAAATAGTCCAATATCTTAAAAAAAATTATACTCTTTATGTAGAACTTAATATTTTAAGAAATGTACATATTATTTTGAAATTACTCCATTAACCTAGAATTTATAAACAGAGGAATGGAAAATAATAATCGCAAAATATCATCTACGTGTTCTTTTTGTACATCTGTGTATCCACAAGACGAATCTATTTGAAGAGCGATCTCCGCACATCCAAGGAAGGTTATAAAATATATCTTTATATTGCGGCTGACGAGGCCGTAAAAGGGTTTGCTCATCTGATCATAATTAAATTAATGGCCGTTTTATTTGGATAAACATATAAATCCAGTGCACACAGGGTTATATCTTTAAACAGGACTGTTGATGGAGGAATCTAATGGGGTTCTTCGGAAAAACTGAATGAACTTTTCACTCTGCTGCTTAAAATGGCCTCATAAGAAAGCTCAAAGTGACCCAATGAAGAGGGCTATGCTAAGAGTCTCGTCACTACGGTCATAAGTGAGGCCATCTGCAGCAGAATCAAAGTAACCGATATTGCTCTCAAAATCGCTAAACTGAAGTGGCAGTGAGCGCGGTACATAGCACGTAGAACCGATGGCTGCTGGGGCGGAAAGATTCTTGAGTGGCGGCCACGAACCGGAAGACACAGCGTGGGTAGCTCCCTCACATAATGGACTGATGACCTGGTGAAGGTCGCAGGAGTCCGCTGGATTCGGGCGCAGGACCGGTCATTATGGCAATCTTTGGGAGAGGTCTGTTCAGCAGTGGTTGCCTTTTGCCTGGCTAAGATTCTCGATGGTCACTGGATGTTGCTGTTTCATATACCCATAGGACAAGACACTATTTAGATCTAGGTGCACATGTACACTGTACAGCATAATCCAGCATCGAATTTCCAGCTACACATAACAAAGCCATAACGCTGATATTCCCAACTCTTACTTCAGTTTGAACAAACCAGTTTTAAGATTTGATATTCGACCCAGTGAAGGCATATATTTGTATATTTTTTATTTGTTGTTTTCTATACTGGGTTCTCGCGAGGATTGCGTTTGATTTAATGGTGTATTTTTGATCAAAATTTAGAGTTTGTAATGTCATATAAAATTACCTGTTTTCAAAGTTAGTCAAAAGTTTTTTGAAATAAGTTTGTTCCCCGTGACTTGTCATAAAACATATTTTTGTATACAATATATGCTACCACAATGTGTTCTAATATTACCATACTTTTTTAATGATAATAAAACAATTAGAATACACTTAATAAAACATCCTGTCATTATATTTGAACCATCCTTTGTTGACAGTTATGTCCTTGTGGTCTCTAAAGCGTATGATTAAAAAGAAACGGTTTTTAGAGCGCAAAATAGACCGCTGGTAGATTAAATGAAATATGTTAAAGATTCAGATGGAATTAGTAGCCGTGTGGTGACGGCAGTAAGAATACATTTGTCACCACCCCAACTCCTCCTGCGGGTGTCGTAAGAGTCGACTAAGGGATTGAAGTGTCACTTACCATTATTTAATAAAGGATTATTGATGGGCAGCAGCGTCATCATAGTGGACACATTACTGCGATCGCCAATCCGCTTGCCCAGGCGTGGCGATAATGGGCATTTACCTCCTAATGCGTCTATAAGCATAGTTAATGGGAGAGGCCTACGTCCAGCAGTGGACTATCATAGGCTGATGATGATGAATAGTAGTAACACGTCACTATTTCACGTCATTAAAAAAAATTATCAACCCTTCCGAAACCTCCAAAAACCTCCCTATTCTCAGTCGCAAAACCTTACTGACATCGCACATGCACAATTTTTGGCCACTGTGTGTATTACAATTATAATAATTAAATCCTTGAGAATCGTTCCTGATGAAGTTCTATAAATACTGGTTCACCACTGCCTCCCTCATAGCCAGTGGGAACACTCAGCCAGCGAACAATGATAGCTCCGCATTGTATCAAATGCACAATACATCTCGAGAATTGACTCGTCACGGCGACCCAGTTGCAGCCTGCTGGTTATTGACAATTCTTTCATTATTTTTTAACGTTGCTCTGCTTTGAATTTAAGCTAAAAATGCTCACCTTTTTCAATCATTATTATATAAACGTAGTCATTTAACAGGAGTGAAAAAATGATTGACGGTGGTGCCACAGTGAGCACGATATAGAGCTTTTTGTAACACCGTGCGTTAGGGTGTCCCATATTTTACGAATTTTTGAAATTAATAACGCATATCGATTTCTTTAACCCCAAAACACTCTGAAAAAAATCTGTGTTAATCAATCAATTTCTGTAATAGGAACCCGTGCCGACTTTCAACTGAAATTCCCGTTCAAATTACTATGAAAAAATTTGGTGACAGTAAGTTGAAAATAATGTATTGGTTTCTGTTCTCATCAAGTTGATTTTAGGAAATCCGTACCTGAGAAGCATAACAATGTATCTCCATATTTTGCGATTTTCGGTATTTTACATCATCGTACATAATTTTTAAAGCTCCATCGACTTATTTTTTAATATATATCGATATCTCCAGAAATTCCAAGTTTCTCAAATGTATTTTACTGTAAGAGCGTAACTCACTGAGAAGCATCTTAATGTAAGTGAGATACAGTAAAATACAACTAGATATAAAATAAATGCATTTTATGGTATGTCCGGAGTTACAGTGTTCTGACCACACCAATCTGCGTAATGATACTTGAAGTTGAGAGGCATTTTAGTGTAAGTCCGGAGTTACAGTGTTATGCTTCGCAAAATTGATAAGCAATGGTAGATTTTCTATAGTAGTAGGGTAGAATTTCTATAAACACTGAGAGTCAGTCACCTTAATTTGCATAGCTTATTGGTATTTACGTGTGCACAAACCGATTAATGATAGTGCACATTAAACGTACGTAAAATAAAATGTCAAAATTTCGTCGAGGAAAACATCTCGTAAACCTTGTAACTATTAGAAATTAGGAAAGTAAGTGGATTTTGTTTGGTTATTTGTGTTGTTTTGTAGATTAATTCCTACTATTTGAGGTCGTGTTTATAAATGGGTTAACATGTTATTTGTGGGTACATGTATGTGTAAAACTCGTTTATAATAGTAATGTGTACTTCATGGCGTCGGTTAAAATAATAATGCTATTTTATGGCTGCTAGATAATTAAATCATAATTATAGGACTTTTCACTTAGCTTGGGTTCCCTGTCACATGTCAAATCCCATACAAATTTAACGTTTCAGGTTAGAAAAAGTGAGATTTTATATGGAGGTGACAGGTGTCAGGGACCTCAAGCTGAAGCTGTGTCTAGTAAACATTCTGGAGGGAAACAGTCAACTCAGGGATCGGATACCGGTTTTTGCTCCATACAAAAGAACGGTTCGAATTCCGTTCTTTTTCGTTCTTCGGTTTATATTTTTTTTGTTAATGGAGTAATTCAAAAATATGATGTTAATAGTTAATGTTAATGTTGAATACTACATACAGAGTGTAAAACATTTTAAAATATTGAGCTATTTAGAGGTTTTTCTAAAAAACCGGTTCCGATCCCTGAGTCAACTATTATGTTGGACATGCAAAAATGTTTAGCAACTCCCTTATTGACAAATACACAGTCTTTTTATTTAAGAAAAATATGGACTTCAAACGAAACTTTTCATGATGACACTTCCAATAAGTCATACTGCATGATGTGGAACAAAGTTTTAGGTGGCAGAGGTGCTAATGAAGTGGGATCTTGTGTGATTGAATGGGCTCTTAATTATTTAGATCCTTTAGTGGAAGAAGTCATAATTTGGTCTGACAATTATTGTTCGGGACAAAATCGTAATATCATCATGGTCTATTGCTATTTCAGGATTTCGGCAAACACAGACGGAAATTTGACGACTATCAACCACAAATTCTTGCTTTGAAGTCACATATAATTTGAAGTAGACATGATACATTCTATTATAGAGCGGAAAAAAAGAACCACCACGGTTTCAAATAATCCAAAATATAAGGACTTAATGACACTCACTCGATGGATGACTGATGCGACAATCAAAAAGTACTATACCGACTTACCTCACGGCAATGTACCTGATAATATCGAATATGACAATGATGACTGACGCAAGTATTAAAAGATACTAGTATATCGTATAGGTACTTCATAATAATATGACTATGTTTTTGTACCTCATCCCAAAAAGTACATACAATACATTTGTAAAAGTTAATTAAAGTGATGCTGTTGTTATAAGTTCATTTTATTGTTTAAAAAATTAGAAAACTCTGAAGTTTTAGTTGATTTATATAAGTAATACTTTTACTGTAACTCCCTGAATCTGAAAAGAGTTTAGAAGCAGAACACTGTATGTGAGGTGGTTTTTTAATATTTTCGTAATAAAACACCTTTTTCAACTTAATTATATCTGGGAAAATATCGAATATTAATAGGAAGTATATATAGCGTTGATTAATAAAAAAATCCGTAACAAAAACCTCTTATTTATTATTCTATGCGACCTGAAACATCTTGTCAGCCTAATTTTGACACTAAATTGCCTCTCCTGTATAATTACTAAATTGGCGCTTACAGTTATATGCCTCTCAGGTACGGAAATAATGTTTATAAGGCAGTAGTTTAAATTGATTCCATAAAAAAAAATGAAAAAAATTCGTAATTTTTATAAAAAAATGTCGTGAAAGTCGGCATGGGTTGCAGTTACAGGAACGACATGAAATTTATTTTCAGAGTGTTTTGAAGTAAAAGAAACCGATTTAGGGAATATGCGTTATTAATTTCTAAAATTCGCAAAATATGGGGCACCCTACCGTAATTGCAATGTGCAATTGTGCATGTCCACGCAACATCTGTCATTCGAATAGAATTGCAATCAAAACTATGATGGACTAATCACAACTATTATACATATATCACACTATATTATCAATACCAGGTTAAGTTTATGTGTAGGACCGAAACTCATAATAAGCGTCATGACAGCAAAATATCAGCGGCCCCACCGCAAGCTACAAAATCCGCGAATTTCGGGGATTTTTCTCTCTTACTCTAATGATGTTTTGGTTGGAGTGACAAAGACACTTACGAACTTCTGTGTTCGTGGTAGCAGTCTAGGAACGTTTTTGAAAGACGTAGTATGGGGTTCTTCAAAAAAGGAGTTTATAGGTTTTCAAAGGATTGACAACGCGCGTGTCAATCTTCTGGAGTTGCAGGCTTCATTAGGCTACGGATGCTGCTTACCATCAAGCCGTCGTGGTATATAAAAGCAATTTTCCTCGTGAGACTATATTTTATTTGTTTTTAAGTAGTTATCTTCCACCGCGAGTGAAGTATTCTAATACAGCATAGCATACGGTTGTGAGCTGTGACATCTTACTCAAATCGACTTAGTCCCAAGGTAAGCTTAATTATGGCTTGTGATGCGGGTACTAAGCAACGATACAAAATATAATAGATATATAAATATACAGCCACCAAGGAACAAATAATTGTGATAACTAAATACACAAGTAATGCCCCCGCCGGAATTTGAACCCAGAACCTCCAGGTTTACTACCAAGTAGGCTACGGAGGCTGATAAAGACCTAGGTTCGAACCCGTAATTTTTCAGGCAGGGTCACCAACTGAGCTATGAAGGCCGTTAATATTTCTAGACTATAGTGAGAACTTATCAACAAGGACCTAATACTACTTTGCAATTGTTACCATGAAAATAAATATTTAATCCAAGTTGTTTAGTTTCTTACATAACTTTAACCTTTCTAATATAAAAACTTCTTTACTCAGATAAAACGCTTAGATGTAAGATAAAACTTGATCCTTCGACTTTTTAAAGTAGCTTCGTCCGTTCGTCTTGAGCTTTCGTTCTTGTGTAGTCGTCAAACTAAATTCTGTAAGTCAAGCGAATCTCTTTTACTGTTCTGATTACTCTTTCAGGATAAAACCGCACAAATAGCATTTTTACTCCGCAAATTTTACGTCACATTACGGCTTTTACGTCATGTAACGGAGGCCTTAACGTTTTATAGTCTATGCGTATTGTGATTTGCCGTAAAACGTATACCTTACGTCCTTGATATCACATTAACATGAAAACGAGTTTTGCGGGGACAGTCGGCTTAAAAACATAAAACACAATTTAAGAAAAATTTACCGTATTTTAAACAGTTCATAGAAGGAAGGTATTTCAGGGTGCTTAGACAAGTTGCCAATCGATAACGCTTAATCGTCAATCGTAAACGAAGGGCAGCTGACTGTCTTTGTCGCACTAATTTGAAAGAGTGACAGAGAGGGAAAACGACGATACGCTATTAAGCGTTAGCGATTGGCAACTTGGCTATGCATCCTTGCAAGGAAATTATTTAAAGCTTGGTAATTTTTAATTTATTTTGGTATGCTGATTAGAATAGGTATAAAAACATGCACACAACTAAAAATGTAGAAAACTTTTTTTTTCCTAGCTGCTGTACGATTTTATCATGAAACGGATAATATTTTTGTTAAAAAAAACTCCACACAATGAGAGGTGCTCTTTTAGTAATACTTATTATACCAAATAAGCATTCACTAACCAAAATCCTTTAATATCTTTCGAAGGATCAACAGACAAACATTTGCAATTAAAACTTAAATAAATAAGTAAACGCTTAAAGCTAAAAAAATACCATAAGCCAAATGATTGGGATGTGTAATGTGAGCAAGCCTCAGTGTCTTAGTTTGTTAGAATATTTAGAATAACAACAATTCAAGTATGTAAGGAAATATAAAAGGTAAGTAAGGTAGGTAAGGTAAGTAAGATAAAGGAAATGTCACAAATTCAGTAACTAAATGTTTTTTTTATTAGCCTGCTATTGTGTGTCCCACTGCTGGGCAAAGGCCTCCCCTCTCGTTTTCCACTCCGTCCTGTTGTTGGCAAGTTCTCGCCATTCTCCGCAGAACGCGTCCAAGTCGTCCCGCCATCTCCTTTTCGGCCTCCTTTCGCCAACTAAATGTTTTATTACATTGAAATTCTGCTGACTGTACTCGGTAGCAAATCGGACCCTATGTAAATATGCGCTATCAGAATCAACAAAGCCACGTAGATTGTGTGTGCACAAGTTAATGTACACGGTTCTTATTTGTGTTAGTGGAGTATTGAGATCGCGTTTGAATTTTGCAATAAAAACGCGAAACCTAACGGTTATACGCGAAACATAACGTCATTCTGATCTGCAACGTCCGGTCAGAAAATCATCCAACATTTTTTTGAAGCTGTCACAATTTCAAGTTTCATTGCATCACGCAAATCTGATATATATTGTAAGTCCAAATACGGGGTATAACAAAACTTGTGGGGATATTTTTAAGGCTGTGGTCTCCTATTTCACGCCGTACGCGGCGTCTCATCACCTCATACGCTGCGTCTGAATACTCACTATAGAGATGTGCTATGCTATTCTCTTATTCACACATTCGACGCTGCGTTCATCAACGAGCTCGACGACGAGACAGCCTTCACTGTCACGTCGAGCGCAGCGTTGCGAAAAACGGTATTCACTAACGTAGAACAGCTCGTCGTCGAACTATAGGCGGTAACTCTCAACGCAGTGTAGTTCCAGCTCACGCCGCATTTTTCGTCGAGCGCTAGTGTCGTTTAAAGTAATTCGTGAATACCATTTTTAGGCTCGACGCTGCCGCAGCGCTGACACAGCGCTGATAGCAAGGCGGTTCGACACGTCGACGTTGGCGTCTTGACGTCGCACGCGGCTTTCAAAAGCTGTGCGCTGCGTCTCTAGTCTTTTCGAACCATTGCAGTGTGAACGTCGTCTCTCGTGTCAAACAAAATGTAGAAGTTTAATAAAGAAAAACACGAGTTATTAATAGAATCTATTAAATCTTTCAATGCAATGTACGCCAAAAGTGAAAAGAATCATAAAAACAACACTTATAATTATGCATAAATGTTGGGAAAAAATAGTGATGCAGACGGATCTCCTGATAAGTTACGCCCTTCTCTACGGCGGACGTATTGACCGCTGACGCTGTGCGTTGCATTCAGACGACGCTAGGAGCGGAATTGTTGACGCTAACGTCAGGCGCCGTGTACAGCATAAAATAGAAGACGACGGGCTAAAAGCCCATTCTGTTTCGTATTCTAACTAGGAAAAAAAATTTAATACCTACTTATGTTTTGCAAAAAAAAATGTTTTTGTATCCCGGTCCCCCAAAAAAAGCCCAACCCTTCATAGAATTCCCTACATTTTTCTAATCGGAATCCAATAGTCAATAGTCATTCAGATTCACCACTATTTTTGTTACATTCTGTGGGATAGTTAAAAAACGGTAACTGGCAATTTTACTAGTATTCTTTACCTTCTTTGATATGATACGTCTCCCTTCTCTCAGGAACTCAATTATTCACTCTGTCGTACCGCGCTCCTTAGGAGCTACGTCTAAAGTAATATGATTAACCATACCACTTTCAACTTTAAAATTTTGACAAGCTTTTCCGATCCGTACCTACATGTACTAAGACATTTTGTGTTTGACTGCAACTCGCGTATACCCATCGCTTTTTAATTGATGGGCTAATCAACTTTTCGATCGACACTATTTTGTCCCGTAACGCAGGTGACAATTTCATCAAGTTTGCTAGAAAAAATGCTTATAAATTGTACATACGTTAGGCTCCACACAAGTTCACATCACATTTAGGTTCCAACTGTTTTTCATTGTAAATATGTGTATATAAGTGTATAAGAGTGACAAGACTAAGACAACATGGTGACAAAATCGTCTCCTAAAATGCGTTTATCATAGCGTAAGAAAAAATCTTATTTTCTCTTAAAATAGACTGAAGCCAGAAAACTTCATATGACATTTTTAACTTCAAATTTGGTCAGAAATCCGCTGTTGAATTTTTTCCCTTTCCTCAAGGACACATTGTATAAATATTATGCGTCTTATACTGTTGAGTTAGAGGTGTAACTACTACTGATAGACGGTCTTACCCGAATTGACCTTACAGTGGAATTGAGCACCTCCTCCTTTTTTAATAATAATAATAAACCATTTATTTCGGATAACAGGATTCATAGGACACAATTAATTTACATACAATTAAAATTAATATTAAATTAAAATACAATTAAATTACATTACATTACACCTTCAATTTTATTTTCTATTTTAATGACTGATTTTTCAATCCTCGGTTAAAAATATCTGTTAGTTAAAATGATTACCATCCTTATCTCAGGTCATCAGTCCATAAAGGATAGAGCTAAAATTTATTTGACAGAAACGGTTAACAGGGGATTGAAAAATCAGTTCTAAATTTAATTAAGTTAACTTAATACCTATATGGACATTATTCCAATGCCTCGCTATGGGACAGTCCAAACTGCTATCAATGACTCTCAGAATGCGTTGCTCCCACGTACCCGGTGCATGATCGAGGCGACTCGCTTCCTGATGATGGCGTGAAAACCGTCCACCCGCGCCTCCGCGAACATGGCTGAAGCACTGTAATACCTTGGCAGCCCCAAAGGCATTCTGAGCGTATTGTTTTTGAAGTCGTTTGAAAAATTGCATTACTTTACAGAACAAGCTGGGCACTAGACTTCGTTTATTATAAAGTTAGTAATGGAACTGTTGGCGCTCGGTTTGCGGCTCGACTAACCGCTTCCCTATTATCAACTTGCAAATTAATTTACTTAAAAATCCAATAGTTACTACGGCTTGTGATATTTGCAAATACTTCGGTTTAGGAGAAATATTAATGTTTTTCTTTAAGCCAGCCAATGGTACTTTGAATATCTGCTTGATAACACAATTCAAGATGAACATCAATAGTACATTATTGCAGAGGCCGGGAAAGCGAATTTCGTGGATGAGTATTTTTTGTCGGACGAAGCGAAGCTGAGGCCGACAATTACATACGAATCCACGAAATTCTATTTCCGTCCGAGGCACATATAGGACTTTTCTCCAAACATGCAAGGAAATAAAACAAAATTTATTACAATCGATTAAGTAATTCTTCTTGCAAATTGAATAACAATTGAAAAGAAAAAATCTCTTATGATTCCCGCCTAAACTTTTTTTTAATGCATGGTCGTTCATAAAAAATAGTAACGATATCTATGGTTTCATTAAACCGTACCTACACGACCTGACACACCGAGGCGTTTGTAACTCATGATAGAACGAGACGGCCATAGATTTGATCGCCGTCTCTCGCTCTATCCAGACCAGGCGTTTGGTCGTGGCTTTAGAATTTGGCTGTATGCATTTTTTTCAAAGTCCAAAAGTAGTTTTTAAGAAGTAAAAAACAATACATTAATGGATTTTAGTACAATTTCGCGGCCGCAAAAACTGTACAATAATGAAAATCTTTTTTTTTAATTTGAGCTGGTACATAAGAAGGTACTTCGCGTTTCGTTTTTGCTACATTAATGCGAACATTTCCGAGCATGTTGGAGAAAAATTTATTTTTTAGTACAGATGGTGCCTTGTTTAGGCTCTAATGAGAGAAGTGTCTCATTTTACGTCAGGCCCAAAACTTCGGAGGGCCATCTGCACTAAAAAACGTCGTACGAGACACGTGCAAAACCGAAATTCGTAACTCGTGTCGATTTAAAACACTCCCTATAGGTCGTGTTTTAAAACATCGCCACTCGTTTCGAATTTTATGTTTTTCGCACGTGTGTCGTAATGTACTATTTCTCAAACATGCAATGAAATGTTGTAGTTACGTGCCTAAAAAGTGGCCGGGAAGTACCTCGTTGCTGGCCTAGGCCGGCAAGTACCTCTTTTTTAATTTTTATTTGACATAGGGTTGTGACCTAGCATCTTGGCTTTTAGCCAATAATTATCTGTAAGTAATATTAGTATAAAAAAAATGATTGGCAAATTTTTGCAGTTATAATTAGGTATTTAAATTATATCCTTTAAAATAAATGTACAATAACTACTCAAAATAATATTTAAAAAGCAGTATTATACGGCGTGATCCGTCGGCCCTGATCACTGCATGCGATTAATTGGACCCAACCGACCGCGTCGTCTAATACCGCTTTTTTAAATTAAAAATTTGCAACTTTTAAACAGGTCAATCTTAAAAAAAAATGAGGTGTCGGTGTCGCATTTGACTTTTGTTGTGTTTCAAAGACTTAGTTATGTAGTTGACTTATAATTTCTTAGAAAGAAGATACATTTTTTTGTTTCATTTCATTGCATGTTTGAGAAAAGCATTATACATACCTCGGCCATGAAGTGACGGGTTGCCGTCCGAATACTATTCGGCCGGCAACCAGTCACTTCCCGGCCTCGGTAGTAATGTACTATTAAAACGGCCCTGTTTTTGATGGCGTTTAGTCATTAAATAATGTAATATTTTCCGCTACTTATACACACAGTTAACATTTAGCCACATTAAACTAATCTAACGTATGGTCTACAGAAATTTCAGGTAGCCACTATGGTATTAAATCAGCAACAATGATTAAAGCTTAGATTATGGTGTAGCTACACTGTAAATAACCAACACATAAGACTATTGAGTAAAGCCATAGCATGACAACTTGTCTGGAGTATCATGTTACGAGTATATTACATGCTCGAGGTAGATTACAGCATTTTATGGTTTCTGATGAAAAGCGTACCTAATCCTGATAGACTACGCATTACGATACGGAGACGTACTCGTATATCCTTTGTTTACTATCTAGTTAAAGACTTACGGCCTTATTCATAAAAAGTTACGCGCCCGCTGATGGGTCGTTGTTGACCGGATGGCTAAAAACGTTATTCATAAACGTTCAATAGCGCTATTCAGCCGCTCAAACCTACTATAAATCCCCCGAAAGTTATAGAGCCGAGGACCCTTCTATAACGGTCTTATAACTTCTTATTTAACAAGATGGCTGCCAAAATTTTGATCAGCTGATTTTTGACAGGTGCATAACCATGCGTTTAAAGTAGGCAGAAGAGAAAAGATAAAGGTATGAAAGTCTGATTTGGTGTATAGTTTTTTATATCGTCTATTCATCTGATTATTATTAAATATGTATCCAGAGATACTTAATTATATTTAGATAGGTATTTAAAATAAATATCCGATGATTTATTGTAAGTAGTTACGCAGTTTCGATTTTCTCTACATGCAACATTACACGAATCAGAAATGGTGGGAAAACTAATCTCCAACTTTTTTAATTTAAAATTTTGTTGATAGTTTTTCAACCATTTCAACTTCAACGTCAATACGCAGTGAGACTCCATCATGCAGGCCTTAAACGCTATTGATGCCATAAATAATTTGTGTAATCCGCCGCGGCGTCCAAAAATATATAACATAAGGGCAGATCCCATTGAGGATCTGCCCGATGTTGAATTTAGGCGGCGATACCGCTTTAATAAGGCGACTGTTTTGTATTTAGTAGAGTTGGTGAAAGAAGACCTGAAGAAAGATCGCAGAGGAGCTGGCCTCACACCAGAACTTCAGGTTCTAACTGCAATTAGGTGTTGGGGTCGCAAGGAAGTAAATATTTATTTATTACTTACCCGTACTACTAACTGCCCATACCTAGGTACTAACTAGCCATACAATTATGTTTCGTTATCTGACCGTCATCGCAAGTACCTAATCATAAAGCTAACTGTTTTGATTAGTTACCTAGGTAAAAGAATACGTAGTAAGTAGGTACCTAATAATTTCAGGTTCAAGATGACGATAATATAATTATTTGAGATAAAAGTAAGTAACAAGGAATTAGGAAATATTTGCGAATTCCCGCCAGACAGCTGTCAAACTTTTTTTTAATTTGCGGTGAGACCACATTTTCGTCTATGATTTTGTCAAGGCGCCAACATAACGCGTCTAATCCGTTCAACAGCGGCTCAACAGTTATCGGAGAGATATTGAGCGTTTATGAATAACACTTCTTATAAACCGTTCAACAAGACTTATCGGCTCGATAACTATTGGGCCCCTCAAACCTTCAACAAGGAATTTTTATGAATAAGGCCGTTAAAATAATATAAGAACTTACCTTACATGGTCATTTACAGTTTTAGTATTATTTGAAACGGATTATTTACCAACGACAAAGAATTAAATACGAGACCAGGATGCTTAGCCAAGTTGCCAATCGATAGCGCTTGATAGCGTTCGTAGTTTTCCCTCTCTGTCACTCTTTCATATTAGTGTGTCTTCAGTTAGCTGCATTTCGTTTACGATTGACGATTAAGCGTTAGCGATTGGCAACTTGTCTAAGCACCCAATAGGCTTATGATGGTACCGCGTCTAATCGTTTGTCGGCGTTGCCGTCACGTTCTAACAAGTATACAAGTGTGAAAGTGACGGTAGCACGATAAATGGATAAAACGGGACCATCATAAGCCTAGAGTATCGAACTACCGTACGTAACTCTATAATCTATCCTGCAAGTAAAATAACTTCCCGTGCAGTCGCTCACGACAATGGTTTAACTTCCCCGAAGAACTTATTTCCATGTAAAGTGTAAAGCAGCATTTTTTCATAAACTTGGTGGAAACTTGTTGGCAATATTCCGTTTTGGTGCGAGTGAGGGTGACTTATAGTCGTACTATGAGCTGCCACGTTATTAACGCGGACCTACTTTCTATCGCTCGCTCGCACCAATACCTACAAGAGTACGAATGGGATGGATAAAAAGTAACTGCGTGGGAGGGGTTCCCTCTATCGGGCATATTTTTTTTTGTCCCGAAACGCTTAGGACATTACAGACTTGGCATAATCTATTTTGGCATAATCTTAATGAGGTAGAAACATCACTTGGCATAATAACCGTATTTTGAACATTATTTTGCCCGAAACTATCTTGGCATATTATTATTTACGCCGATTGTTATAATCATCATCGTCATCATCATCATCAGCCTATGTTAGTCCACTGCTGGACGTAGGCCTCTCCTATTAACTATGCGTATAAACGCATTAGAAGGTAAATACCCATAATCGCCACGCTGGGCAAGCGGATTGGCGATGGCATTAATGTGTCCACTATGATAACGCTGCTGCCCATCATCAATCTTTTATCAAGTAGTGGTCAGTGACACTTCAATCCCTTAGTCGGCTTTTACGACACCCGCAGGAGGAGTGGGGGTGGTGACAAATGTATTCTTATTGCCGTCACCACACGGCGAACGAGTAACATAAACGATTAATATTACTGTGTGTGCTGTTAATAAGTTCTTAATCATTATTTTCTCTTTGTCTTTGAAACTTGAAATATTTGGAGGGCTACTCAAGATGAACAAAATGAGGAATGTCGGAATAAAAGTCACGTAATTGAATTCGATTTTCATTACATCAAATTAAGACTAAAGAAGCTATGTAGATGAATAAGATTTAGAACATGCTTAAGTATTACATAGAACTTTGGTCGTACACATGGCAATCGTCCATTGAGCACACCGTATTAGTTATATACTTATCCATAAAAAGATTGATTCAATGATTAGGGTAGGTACATAATATTTAGCACACCTAAATCAAAACGGTATTTGCAATTAAATCAAAATAATTATTTATTTACATGAATTTTGAGTAAATACTCTTTCGATCTAGATGTGCGATATATTTTTTCATGAAACCCAAAGAGATCCCCTCACCGGGATTCCAACCCAGACTAGCCGACTGAGCAACTTAGGCCATTATCAAACAATGTTTCAAATTCCATTGTCCTGAGGGGCTAGGTACCATGATCTCTTAACCCATTTAACCCAACCAGGGTCGCGTTTTATAAAGTTACATTTTACTATGTTATTTCGCTGTTTGCCTCTCTAACACACGCACGTATTGGGTAAAAAGAGAGCCAAACAGCAAAATTGTAAATTGTAGCTTTATAAAACGCGACCCAGGTGTTGTTGACACCGATGCTTTTTTTGTGACAAAATACCAAAAAATCCAAAAAAACCCCGGGGTAAGATTTTTGAATTTAGTTTTATCTGGATTAAATGCGGTTCAGTTTAGGTTCGGCATGTCAGTTTTTGACAGTAATTCTATGGAACGGACACATCGCTGTTCATATTAGGTTCGAAACTGTCCCATTAGTAGATCGAGGTAGCCCCTGAACTTTCACCCGCGCTCGGGCCCTGTTTGGAACAACATCCCTGTACCGTTCAGAAAGTTGATTGAATTGGTAACTACAAGTTGCGAACAAAGGAAGTGTAACTTATGTAAGCGACAGTCACAGTTCATATTGCATACATTTTTTTTAAACAAAAGAACATTAAGTACAGATGTCGCTAGTGATTAGATTCACAATACCATTGGAAAAATTCGCTGTGATCGACGGAAGGTAGTCTGGTGTAATTGGGAGCACGCTGAGCAGGTAGCTCGGAGGAGGCTGGTTCGAGTCCCGTGACAACCAGAGACTTTCGCAGTTAATTGTTATGGTAAGCACATCTGTTACGGCATTGTGGGATTAACAAGAGTGTGTTAGGTACAAAACAAATTGTCATCATCAGCCTATTTCAGTCCACTAATAGAAGTGATGAAGAGGATTACCTCTTAATGCGCATGGACACATGAACATTAGCCCATAAATACAACGCTGGACAAGCGGGTTAGCGATCGCAATGCAATGGTGTACGTATCTACTACCTATGATGAAGCTGCTGCCTGTCATGAATCCTCAATAAAAATGTGGTCATTGACTCTTCAACAAACAAAAAAAATAATAAATCTAAAATACCTATACTGCTATCACTGTATATATACAAAATTAGGCGCTAATCGAAGAATCGATAATTCATAATTCATTCATTCATTCTAATAGAAAGTAAGGATTACTACCAGACAAAATGCCTATGCCTACCATGAGGATGGCCGTGAGAGTCTATAGGCCAGTTCCCATAAAATATGTCAGATAAATGTTAGCTGTCCTCTTCTTTTATAAGCCTGGGAAAAGAAATATTATTATCTGACAGATATATTTATCCGGGGTTTGTGAAAGAGGCCGTAACTTGCTTTTTAGATCCCTCTTACTGGCACCAAAACGAGAGTATGAGTACTGAGTAGGCGTATGATTTTGTTAATTTAAAAACACCCAGTTTTATTATTATTAGTAAGTATAAAATTGACGTACAAGAAAAAATGCTTAAGTATTACTTAAATTAAGTTGATGTTATCCATGATTAAAAATTTCTGGAAAAAATGTTACTAAATAGCTTCTAGCTTCAGATAAAGTTAAAAGAGAAAAGTAGTTAATTTTGTGGACAGAGGAGTCAAAAAATAGCTCTTTCGAATTTACTACGGAATTTCTAAATATATTTGTCAGATAAATGTTAGCTGTTCTTTATAAAAATGGGGAAAAGGATAATTTTTGTGTGATGGATAGGTATGTTTATCCGAGGATAGGGAAATATTATCGTAAAACTTGTAAATTATTTTTGATTGTTTTTCCCATTACGCCTAATAAATGATCAATAATGTTTTATTGATTCATAGCCTTAGAATGTTATGCCTACTCTTCTTATTTCACTGCCACGCCGCTGAAAACGTGATACTTTCGGCCTTCACATTTCCCCAGAGTATATCGCGTTACAGACTCGTAGACAAATTTGCTCTTTAAGAAATCAAATCTTCGCCAGGCGTCTGATATCCAGATCTGTACTCCCAAAGAGACTACGTAAATAAGTTTTTCTGTACATTTTATTACACCTTGCTTACATTAACCTTTCCTTGCCCGTTACGTAAAAAGCTGGCTCCTTTTAAGTCTACCGCGAAATCCAAAAAAATTAAATGTTGGAATACATAGGTATCTATAGCGGTCACTCCAATGAAGTCGCCGTTAGAGTGACAGTGACAAATAGCCGAAATTTGCGATTTCCCATGTTTATAATAGGTTTTCTGAAACGTTAAGGCACTTCTTGGTTAGAAATTTGAGTACAAGTAAAAAACTTAAGTGACATTACTTTAGCTCGTGATGGTCCCCGCTCTGGGACGTATTTGGTTCAACAGGTATCATATCAGAGAAACGAAGTGTATTTACATATCAAAATTGGTTGTTGTAGTATTTATTGACTGATCAATAAACTATACCACCTGTAGGTTTATGATGGTCATGTGTTTAATCGTCTCTCGTCATTGCCGTCACGTTTTAACAAGTATACAAATGCGAAAGTGACCGTAGCACGATCCACTATTAACGCCTGACCACAGTAAGCCACCTGAATCTGTCACTGCAACTGTGCAGTAACAGTGCAGTAATAGTAGATTGTTCAACGAGGGACTAAAACAGGCCATTATGACACGAGATATTTATCCACCCGAGCGTAGCGAGGGTGGATGTAGTTCGAGTGTCATTATGGCTGTTTAGTCCCGAATTAAACACTCTACTTTTCACTTAGAATGCGAGGAAAAAAGCTACGTTCTACATTATCTCAGTATTAGTTAACAGAAAGAACAAATAAGAAAAAAAAAATTATATGTTCTGCGATGTCAAAACTTCCGATTTCTTCGGAGCATGGCCACTTTACTATAAATTCGCAAACTTTTTCAAGTTATAGGTATGGTTTAGTTGGAGTATGGTTTTAAGCTTCTTAGATTTTTCATCAAAATATGTCAGAAATACGCCTTCCATTAATGATGTTGGTACCTACCTAATTTGCTTTCCAGTTTTCCAATCCATAAAAGTTTGATACGCTTTTGAATATATTACACTAGATTTCGGCGGCAAAAGATTTTGCACCACCTCTTTTGCATTCTTCTTCATTCTGGAGTAAGGCGTTAATACTTCTTCATCGCATGACGTGACATCGTAAATTATATAACTACGATTTGAACAATATTACTTATGGACAAAAACACAAAAAATAAGCAATCAAATTCGTTCCGCGTTTAAGTTTTTATCTGTATTCCTTTTTCGAAATATGACGTTTTAAATACTTGCATATTTAGCCAACGAATTGGAGCTAACTACATAACTATTTTGAAGCTAATTGGTTATTAAAAAATAAGTAATAAATTGGATTCAATCTTAATGATATATTAAACAAGTATTAAATATACATGTATATCAAGAAAATAAATCGATTCTCCTTAATATTTTTTCACGATTGACATTTTGAGGTTATTTTCAATGTCAATAACCGTTCGTTCAAAAATCATAAACACTAGAAATGGCTGTTTAGGGGTTTCCAAAGTCAATTAAAAAAAAGTTTAGAGGTTGTATCCACGGCATGCACAAAAGTGGTCCATACACAAGCACTGAAAATGGCGACTATCCTTTATTCTTGAACACCGTGAGTGTGGCTGTTTACGGGTTTCCAACGTCAATTAAAAAAAATTTACTTTAGTCCCTAGAGATTAATAAAGAGTTTTAGTCCCGATATGCAGGGACTAAAATAACATTTTAAGAGCATGAGAAGTGAAAAGGTATATTTGATCGTTTCATGCTATCATCAACTGGCTTAAGGACCCATTTGAGGTTAGATCTTATTTGCATGTATTTAAGTACCTAAAATATACACTATTGAAGTGCCACTGCGCTCCATATACGCTAGCAAGCCCCGAGTCTGAACCTCTGAGAAATCAAAGACCAAGTCTGAGCACCGAAGGTGAGGATTAGAAATATGCATAATATTTGATCGTTTTACGGTAAATGTCACTTTGTCGGTATGGAGTTTTGAGTAGCTACAAATACTACAGATCATACGCTATCTTTTGATGTAAGGTATATGTATCTAAGTGCTATAGTTATTTTTTTTAATTCTTCAAAGATGCAGAAGTGAAAAAGCAACTATTGAGAAATGTTGCTTAAAGTTTGGGACGGCAAAAAACACACTTGTACTTTGAATTTATGGAATAGTTAGTATCAAATAAATTGGCATACTTTCAGGATTTCAAATATGTCAAAATCTTGTATATAACTTCAGTACTTACTTTGAATTTTACGGAGGTTTGAACATAAAAAACAAGGAAAATATGTCAATCATGAATAAGGTTTTATTTTTAAAATTTAGAACACGACACGCAGATTAACATTACCCTGTAATAATGTTTATTTAAATACCTTAAAAGTATACGTACACTATAGCAAATAGAAGCACTCACCGATTGTTCAAGGCAATGTCAGGAGCGGTACCATTTGTCCGCGTCAGGTAACGCTTGCTCCCAAGAGTCGCTTTCGAAAAATTGCTAACGCGACCTTTATCTTGAGAACGGTTTAAAAAATCGGACAAGTAGGCATCCATATATTGTTAGTAACAATTTAAGATAGAAATAAAACTATGAAAACGGATAAACTCGCGTATATTAACTAATTTTAACTTCATTCCGACGTTTCGAACACTTTACAGGGTTCGTGGTCTGCGCGTGGTCTGTGTGTCTGGTTAATATACGCGAGTTTATCCGTTTTCATAGTTTTATTTCATGAGTAATCCTCGCGGTAACCGAAAAAAATAATTTAAGATAGAATTAAGACTAGGTTGGTAACACATTACACAGCATTACATTTGAAATGTTCACTTTTTCAAACAAATTCAATACGAATTCTGCAGCTCCCTTAGTCAGTAAATTAATATGGGGCAGTCAAAGTCAAACCTTATACTCAGTCATGTGGTGACGACAGTAAGAATATATTTATTTATCATCGCGCCAACTCATCCCGTGGGTGCCGTAAGAGTCGACTGTCATTGAAGTGATCTGATCATACTGATCATGATCAATCGATGATAGAAGATTGATGATGGTTAGCAGCGTCATCATATTGGACATATTCTGCTTGCTCAATGGCAAATACCTCCTAATGAGTACATTAGGCATAGATGATAGGAGAGGCCATACGTACAGCAGTGGACTGGCAGAGTGAATAGGCTGATGATTTGTGACCCTTTAAACCCTTCGTCGCCTCCTACGATACCCATAGGAAGAATAGAGACGGCGACTAATGTATTCTTACTGCCGTCATCATAAAGGCTTTGGCTGGTGGTAGGACCTCGTGCAGAGTCCGCCCGGATAGCTACCACCGTCTTACCCGTTAGCCTGCCGCTAAATAGCAATGTTTGCACTGCTGTGTTCCGGTTTGAGGGTAAGATAGCCGGTGTAATTACTGGCATAGAGGCAATCCATCTAAGTCCTCACATTTTTGGTCATTTTTTGGTCACTATGCCCAAGGGCCTCAGTTCCTGCTTTCCATCAGGTGGGCTGAGAGCTCAGTTGTCTGCCTTCGTCACATAAAAAAGGCCATTTATGGGTAACTATTACTATTTTGTAAATCTTACAATAACTTTCACTTACCTTGTAGAAACGAGTAGGTTCTGTTCTGTTCTAAAAACTTTTTTTCACGGAACTCCACAAAGGTAATTCCCGACATAACTCAACGGATACATTCTCGAACGGCAAATTGAACGCAATTGGACGTAATGAAAAATCGCATAAATAAATGTCTTAAGTTAAATTGGGACGGAAATTTAGCGCGTACAGTCGAGTCACATTTTTGCCGTAACCTCATTTTGTCGGGTTGATATAGACGGCGTATGAGGGGATAACTTGAGTAGCGGAAGGGTGTTATGGATTTCACGCGTTTGAGCGTACATATTTTATTTTGAAGATCGATTTTTTTAAGAAATGCTCTCATTTCATAGGTATCTAAAGAAGACCAACAATAAAATGTAATAGATAGAGGAGCAGTAATTTATGAGTATTGAGTACCAACTACGAACGCCAACACAGTTAATTGAACATTATGGATATTTATTAGAAATAACATAAATTGCAGAAATAGTCAATGAAGTTCACGATAGTACTTCCATGGGATTTACATATTTTTTGTGGGACAACTCAAATTGGCTAGTTATTTTGTTATTGAGTTGTTTTATTTTAAAGTGATAACGCTACTGTGTATACCTATAATTTTAAATAAAATGTATGAGCTTTCAAAGTCAAAGTCAAATAATTCTTTATTCAAATTGGAATAGCAACAAACTCTTTTGAATCGTCTAGATATGAAAACTACTTCCGGTTCGAACCCTACACCGCTGACCCAAGAAGAACCGGTAAGAAACTTGGCGGGAATTATTTTTTCAAACAATGATGGTACATCTTACAACTAACATGCATTAAAAAAAATACATAAAATTGATTTTAAATAAATAGAAATATAATAATAATAACAAGAGATGTAAAGTCTCTAAAAGTCACAACATTTATAAGTAATAATTTATAGAGAAGTAAGGTTTCTCTCCGAATAGGTATATAATAATAACATTATATAATGCACGTTTGGAGATGTATAGGGTCTCCAAGCGTAAATTATCGTAATTGATTGTCATGACTTTAAGAAACTAATAATTAAATCCTAAATTACTCCCACGGTGTTTTATCATTCATGTAGTCTTGTGTACTATAATAAGCTTTAGATATAAGTTTACGCTTTACAAAATGCTTAAATTTGTTGACTGAAAATTCAGTAACATTTACTGGAAGTTTATTATAAAATCTTACACAATTACCCATGAAGGATTTCCTAATTTTATGGAGCCGAGTGGCGGGTACTGCGAGCTTATGTTTGTTTCTAGTATTAATATTATGTATGTCACAGTTTTTCCTAAAATTCATAATATTTTTATGTACATACATAATATTCTCATAGATGTATTGAGAATACAATGTCATTATATTAATAACCTTAAACTTATCTCTAAGTGAGTCTCTAGGGCTCATTTTATATATCGCTCGAATAGCCCTCTTCTGCAGAACAAAGATAGTGTTAGTCTCTGAATTGGCAGCACTGCCCCATAATAAAATGCCATACGACATAATTTTTTTTTTTTTTTTTTATGCTATAGGTGGCAAACGAACAGACTGATGGAAAGCGATTAACGTCGCCCATGAACACCCGCAACACCAGAGGCGTCGCAAATGCGTTGCCGGCCTTTAAGGTGGGAGTACGCTCTTTTCTTGAAGGTTTGAAGGTCGTATCGGTCCGGAAACACCGAATGCTATGAAAATAACTAAAATATACTAACCGAGCTGTATCGACGTCAGTTAATTGACGGATCTTGCTCACTGCAAAAGCTGCAGAACTCAGTTTATTCGAGAGATTAGATATGTGAGGACCCCACTGAAGCTTAGAGTCTAGTGTTATACCAAGAAAGACTGTACTTTCAACTATTTCCAAATCCTCACCTTTCACAAATATACTAGCCTGTTGATATTTTACGTTACTTGTAACAAATTTAATACATTTAGTTTTTTTCTCATTCAACATTAAGTTATTCATATTAAACCAGTTTACTACTTTCGAAATAGCATTGTTTACATCATTCCAAGCTTGTTGCTTCCAAGCTTGTTCTTGTTGCTTTTTCATGTAATGTATAAGCTGAGGACGTGGGTTCAAATCCCACCTCCGGTGTGGTAAACTTCGGTATACATATTTTCTTTGTTTTTGTACATCTTTTGTTTAAATTCAAAAGTTTGTCCCGAATTATATATGAAAAAAAAAATAGTTAATCTATATTTCTATAAGACCGAAAGGGACCAACACTACTTATCGGTTTGCTAAGTTAAGACACACTTATAAATAAGATAACCCCCTATCCATAGAAAACAACCATAACTTACTTCACCATATGCTCTTAACAGGATTCAAACCCAGGACCTCAAGCTCAGCAGGCGCTACCGACTAACCTTCAAAGACCTCAATTATCCCATTATTGGCCCATCTAGTTGATTCACTGTGTAACCGCAAGGGTAACTCAATCAGCTCTCTGATTGGTCGCGATCGACTCAGGACATTGCCAGTTTGCGCGGAGCGATTGCGAATCATTCCCGAGGGCCTAGCCAAGACGGCGTTCGCCAAGCGAATGCGATAAGTGAAAGGTATCATCATATCAGCCGAAAGACGTTCACTGCTGAACATAGGCCTTCCCAAAAAATTGCGACAATGACCGGTCACCTGTGCCACCCGCATCCAGCGGACTCCTTCACCAGGTTATCAGACCACCTTGTGAGGGGCCTAACCACACTGCTCCTTCCGGTACGTGGCCGATACTCGAGAACCAGTGAAAGGTATCATCATCATCATCATCATCATCATCATCATCATATCAGCCGAAAGACGTCCACCGCTGAATATAGGCCTCCCCCAAAGATTGCCACAATGACCGGTCTTGTGCCACCCGCATCCAGCGGACTCCTTCGACCTTCACCAGGTCATCAGTCCACCTAGTGAGGGGCCTAACCACGCTGCGCCTTCCGGTAAGTGGCCGCCACTCGAGAACCAGTGAAAGGTAAATGTAAATGTATTAGAATGATAGATTGCCGTGTACTGCAGTAAGAATACATTTGGCTTACCACAACTCTTCCCGCGGATGTCGAAAGAGTCGAGTATGGGATTGAAGTGTCACTGACCATTCCTTGATAGAAGATTGATGATGGGCAGTGTCATTATCGTGGACACACTACTGCGATCGCTACCTAAAGGTGCATTTAGACCAAACGAGCATTCGCTCATTCTATCCCCCACTCTACAAAATCAACGAATTTCGACAAACCACGTTTTGTGTAACGAAAGAATTTTGTAGATTGGGGGTGTAACACACCCCCCTTTTATGTACTAGTCCCCCCTTTAAATTAATAAACGCTCTAACACCTAACCTACGTCACCTGAATACTAAAAATAAAATTCGAAAATTCTAATAAGAAAATCTATAATTCTAATTACCTACTTCTAATACTGCTTTATGAAATAATAATGAATAATCAAATAAACCGGAATAAATAAAGTTAATATCTTGAATTGGATCAGTAAATTGGCCAAATGATCGTTAGTGTGTATTTAGAAACCCTTCGTTGTGTCCGTTGTCAGTAACCGAAATCCTTTTCGCATATAGGTAAGAGTTGAGTATCTTAATACGCATATTTAGTCTAAGTGTAAGAAATCATTTAAAATAAGAAATAATATGTCAGAATATAGGTAAGGTAAATGTCAGATGTAAGTTATGTCATAGTTAATTTGTCAGATAGAAAGAATGTTGTAAAGTATGTAAAAATAGTCCAATAACATGTCACAATATAAACAAAGAAGTTAAAATAAATTTATAATGAAAATATTTTTATTTGGGGGTTAGAGATACTGCCCCGCCCCGCAGCATCCGTATCCATCTTCCAGTTGCAGGGTCAGGATTCCGCCCCCATGCTGAAGGCACTAAAGTTCTGAAGGAACTTAATAATGACATGACCTTTTAGTCCTTCCTGTCATTATTTTGTGACATTTCTTGTCTTGTATGAGAGGATTTGCAAAGGGACATTTAACATAACAAAATACTGGTAGGAGCAGAAGTATTAGATCCACTCTAGTTATCCAGAATTCTGCAATTTTTGCAATAAATTTCTTGTATTGGTTTCAATGAAATAATATTATCCAAACTGTAGGTGTAGTCATTTTGTATCATACTTTCAGACCAAAATAAACTACGATCTTACTGCGATCTAGCCTGGGTAAATTACTCATTGAAAATTACATACCGTTACTAGTATGATTTGTGATAGTAGGTATGACCTTGTATTCTTAAGGTCGTGTTGGAAAATTACAGAACCATAGAAAACAGAATGAAGTCTTAGTACTCACTGCTAAGAGACGGGCAAATAAATATTTTCTTTTCATTTTCAAAAACAAAGTGCTTCTAAAGTTACGACATATTGTGAGTTATTTATTTTAGTTTTCTCACAATATTTAATACTACCAGTAGAATAGCAAGGAGCAAAATATAAATTGTCAAATAGTATGTCAGGTTTGTCTATTTGTGTCATAAATAAATATATGTAATAAAATCCTAACTTGTCCCTAAACCCACCCTACATCCTAGCTAATTGTACATTAAAATGTAACCCATAAACCCGTAATTAATTTACGTAAACAAATTAAAAAGCCATATAATTATGTACCGGAACCTAGCTAACTAATGAAAATATGTAATGGCTCATACATCTCAAAAATTAGAAAATCAATTGAATCCTACAAAACCTACGCCTATAATATTCCTAGCCCTAACAGCTACACTATCCAACTATTCTACCGAAATATTCGCAAACTAGCACCCCGTGGTGCACATTTAATTTACACGCGTAATTTCCCGATGTGCAATGGGAAATTCTAGGCTAAAGCTATCTACTTCGGATGGGAAAACTCCATTAGACTAACACCCTATTTTCCCGTGTGCTGTTTGTTCCTTCTCGATAGGGATTGGGACAGAAAAGGAACAAACTGACGAATAAATGTGAATATATAAATATATAGATAAAAAGGACTAAGCAACTGGCTAATTTAGAAAATCAAAGTTGACTTTCCAAATCGTCCGGCACTTAGGGGTAAAACACCAGTCTCAATAAATGCTGGTAACTGTCTGGACCCACCAGATATTTACAACACTAAACTAAAGAACACTAATTAGAAAGCAAGAACCGACGTTGTCACCGTTCTGGTACCTGTTCTTTCTCTCTAATTGGCCAGCAAACTGTGCTGGATTGAACTAGTTCTCCCTATCCAATTATAATTCAAAACACTAATCACTAAATAACTATAATATGTGACACTTCCAATCTAGATCATTAAAGTGCTAAATATCACTAAAATAATCCAAACCAAAAACTTCACATATTGAACACAATTAATGAATGGCACTAAAGTAGAAAACAAGAATTTACAACTTTTAATAGCCTATTGATTTGTAGCCTAAACTTTACCAATATTCTAAAATATTAGCACTTGCCTGGGCACAAATCAATAAACAAACGAGATAGCTACAATCTACTAAAATTAAAAACAACTCTACGCACAAAACAAAACTTTACACTACTTTAAAATATTAAACACTAGCGTTATTCTGGACCACAAAACAACAAGTAATGAAATAATTAAATTCACAAAATTTAACAAAAAATTATTTTAAATAACAAAACGAAACCCCACAACTAGTTTCCCTACACCATGTCCAAAACCAGACCTTACTAGAATCACAGGATACTAGCAAAATCCATATTTCAGGACATAATACAGGTAACCTAGAATGACCTAAACCTGCACTATGAGAACTTCGTCCAACGTTCCGCAAGCTACCAAAAGATCAGAGACCGATCCCGAGACCATCCCGATTTTGCTCGTGCATCCGCTTTTAAACTACCCCTTCCCTACTTCCCTACTCACGTCATCTAGCATACCATTGGTATTTTGAAAACCCATACTGAATTTCATAATTTCGTTTAAACTTTACAAAGATTAAATCGTATTTCTTAATTAACATAAAGTCCAATTTGAACTAATCAATGGGTGTGAACACATCTAGTTATAAACGCCTATTGGGCATGACCCTATAGTTTGTATCATAAACATTTTAGTTTTTTTATATGAATGCAAGTTCATAGGTCCGCCCTTTTTTTAATACTTTATAATATGGTTCAGTTTTGTAACGAATATTTTTGCGTGCGGCATTCTTTTTTAAGTATCACGTGACATTCGAGAAACTAAACTGATTTTAAGACAACAATTCATACGATACAAACTCTATGATATTGAAATAAGGTTCAAATTATTCTATTAATTAAGTGTCTTAATAAATTGGTTTATTATAAATGACTAAGCTCTCCGAGAATTCATCTAGGATTTCAAACGACAAAGCGTACTTGTGTTATGAGAAAGATTTTAATTATTACAGTTGCCATCTGACACTAGTGTGGAATTTAACCGACTTTAAAAAAGATTACTATTATGTTTCATATACTGCTAACATGGAAAGGGGGGTCCTTAGACATGTTACAGGGGATAGAATGAGCGAATGCTCATTTGGTCTAAATGTACCTTAACCCGGCTAACGAAAGCAAAAAAAACTAATTATAAATAACTTTAATACAGTTCTAGAATAATAAAACATTTAGAATTACTTATAATAATTATTCTTTCAAAACAAATTTTACAGAGAATAAGATCTTTATTAACTATCCTTAAATTACGACTAGTTTACTTGTATTTACAGACGACGATGTGTGGTATGTGTGAATGCGGTGTATGCGTGGTGTGTGTGTGTGTGTGTGGTGTATGTCAGTGCGTGTTATACTTTCTAATACATTCACTTCTTTTCGCTTTTCGCTTGCGCTTAACCATTGACATCTTGGCTAGGCCCTCAGATGAGCCGGAAACCGAGGTTCGAGGGCATTTCAAATTAATTTATACAGGGTTGAATTTGGGATGTAACATTAACAAGATATGTTAATGAATTATATTCAGATTAGTTATGCAGCCAGATAATAATGGAATAAGATGATAATCTATTACGTGTATTACATACATATTTGACTTACAGAAATGTGTAGTCCAATAAATAAATAAATAAATACATTGGGACATCTTACACAAATCGACCCAGCCCCACTACTACCAAGCGAAATAAATATAATAGATAGATACATATAGATACTTCGGTTCATACACATTACACAGCCACGACCAACGACCTAATAATATATTATAAATAAATACACAAATAAATAATGCCCTCGGCAATACAAAAGCAATTATTTGAACGATTACTATATGCGTAATTTTACACTTTATGGTAGGAGTTCAAAAAATAAAGTACGATATTATATTAGTACATTACGACACAAGTGCGAAAAACAAGAAATTAGAAACGAGTGGCTATGTTTTAAGACACGACCGAAGAGATTTAAAAATCGACACGGGTTACAAATTTCCTTTTTGCACGTGTCTCGTACGACGTTTTTTAGTACAGATGTCCCTCCGAAGTTTTGGACCCGACGTAAAATAACCCACTTCTCGCACTAGAGCCTAAAAAGGCACCATCTGTGTCGTAATCTTCGGAGGGCCATACGTACCTAGAGGAGAGTGGGTAGGATTCTTACAGCAGGAGCATTCGTACAGTGGTCATATCTCCGCTATCCGACACGCGAACATGTTCATATTTTTATGTATAACGGCCACTAATATGCTACCGAGAAAGGATGGAAATATAGCAGCTACTTTCTTAAAAAAGAATTAAAATGTGTTTTTCACACCTCAAAGTAATTATAAGAGTAATTTTTAAATGCATTTATTTCTGAAAGCTTTGCTCAGTTACAAACGTAATTAAAATACACTTCATAAGCTAATCTTTGAACTACGTATGGAATGGTTTATTTTATGATTGGCATACCGGTTGGTTTTATTTATTGTTTTTACTTTTTAATTTTTGGTTGGGCTACTTTTGTACAGCCAAATCTTAGTCCCTTTGGCATAGTTTTATGAAGCAAAATCAGTGCCAAAAAGTATCAAGGATATTATGCATAAGTCAAGGATATCTGAAGGAACATGGGAAGAATGGCCAGATATATTGACGACAGTCCCATAATTTAGAAAACTGCATACAAAAAAAAAATGTTTGGAAAAGATACTTTGGAAGAGGTTTCGAAGAAGCTGTAATTTGAGTCCCTGAAATGCAGTAGTGAAACAAAAGTACTACAGTCAGCTAAGTTAAGACTTCCTGGTTTATGTTCAAAGCTTGAAATTATATCTACCTAACTATATCGATCCGATTTTTTCATTTAAATTTGCCAGTTTTTTATCGGTACACCCCTTATGCCAATAAAAGCGTGTTCAGATATTTTCGAACGCTTCAGACGCTACAATACGGTAAGAACTTTCGATGTCTGAAATACTCAACCATTCCTTCATTAATCCAACTTCATATTGTGAGCCGCAACTAGCTAATTACGAATGGATTGGAGTGCATATCAACAAGTTGCCAGCATCGACCTAATTTTGACGCAAATGCAATCCCATTATGTTGATTTGTAGGATGCAGCTAAGTATATCTGTGCATTAAGACGTATGGACCTATCTACAGAACTTTGCTTCATCATCATATCAGCCGGTCCACAATAACTGGTCCTGCGCATCGAGTGCATCCGCATACAGCGTACCTTCACAAGGTCATCAGTCCACCTTGTAGGGGGCCCACCCACGCTGCACCTTCCGGTACGTGGCCGCCACTGGAGAACCTTTCCGCCCCAATGGCCCGATGGCACCAAATGTACCGATGTTCTACGTGCAACTTTGCATATACTAGTGTAAAGCCTATTTGGGCTATTTTTTCAATGTTGTCTCCCAAAAAATATGTCTCATTCATGTCATCTATTGTAACATGTATTTTTTTATTTGATTTCTGCTTAGCTGGAAATATTTATTTTCTTCATTTTTCAAGTAGGTAAAATTAAAGTCCTATTACCTACTAGTCTTAGGTTCCTGAAGTATTTATAAACTAAAAAGGCGTCTTCATCAAGGCACAAATTTTGTAAGACTTTGTATCACAAAATAAGTTACTTAAAATTAATCTTAAAATCTTCAGCACTAAGCCCAAAATAACTTTTGAGTACTTCAAAGGGTTTTAGTATTTGAGAACTCTTTGGCTAATTAATAATTGTGTCTCCATAATTACTGTAATGGTATTTAAATTATGTTTACAAGAATATTTGGTAATAATTTCAGTCTTACAGAAACTTTGACAAGCTGATGGGATAGAGATTACTCTAGAAATGTTTAGAATATGGAATTGTGAATCTTATCTTTAAAATTAGATTGAATAGGTTCAGATAAGGCATTGAATAGGTTGGTTATTTCTAAAACTATTTATATAATTTTGTTCTCAATAACCAAAATACAGCCATAAGCATAATGTAACTCATAAGCAGAAAACGTTAAAATACATTCATAGTGAACTTAATGAGACCGCATCATTCATAAATTTATAAGCTCATAAAATTTCCAAGTCAGTTTAGAAGTGAATTTTACTCAATTCTGCTTTGTAGTATTGTAGTTATTGCAACAATAGAAACTCTAGTCATTGCCACAATACAGGGCTGGGACTAAAATGATAATTATCTCGATGAGAGCGTTATAGGAAGTAGAACATTTGATATTGTTTACTGAATAGTTTATAAGTCTTTTTATTGTAATTTACATCTGTTGTTTCACCAATAAAGAAAAAAAACATAATTTTCACCTGACTAGCATGGAAAGGCTCCCTTAATTTATGATGGGATAGACTTTTAGAAACGATAGTTTTGCACGATAAAATATTGAATAGCATGTATTTGGATAAGATTTGCAATGTTTCATAATTCATAATTTCCGTTCGATAGTATGTTTAAAAAAGGACGAGGACTTCAAGGCACATTACAAAACGCAAAGTTATTTAACGTCTTGTGCCTTGGAGTCCTCGCTATGCTTCTATTCTTTGATTAATTTCTACCTAGAGTTTTTTGCTTGCTCGGCTTTTAATAATACTAGCATGAATAGCAAACGACTTTTTTACAGTCTTGCATAACTAATAACTATTGTTTTGATTAGATCAAATAAAGATTTGAATAGCTTTACACATCAGGTGAATATATTATAAATACCTATCAAATACGCTCCCATAAATTTTAATAAATCGCATATTGGATTCAGAATCGTGCTTGTTATCGGATTTATTATTATTTATGAATCGATTTAAAGACATGGGAATCCACTCAGCGGTATTCGTTGCACGCCTGAGGCTTCCACTCATGTTTGGGTACTTTCTCAAACTCCTATCTCAACTGCAGCATTTACGAAAATGACTTTTAAACCCCGGTAATAAAGTCCGAAGCTTATTGAAAACTCAAGTAGGATACGCTACGTGAAAAGCCATCGAAATTGTATAAGTACGAGTACACTCATAATCCGCTTCTTTCGAAATATCCTATCTCAGTAAAATACATCGTAGTAGAGACGAGCTTGATCCTTCGTAACAAGGTTGAAAATTTGATGAAGGGAAGAGAAGTATTGGGATTGTATACGTGTGGTTCTCGATGCACTTTGAATTTAAATGTGATTTCCGTTTCGCTACAACTGCTAACAAGAAGACAATGTTAAGGAGATTTTGGTCATGACAAGGATTTTTGCATACTCTAGTATGGATTTGTAAAAAGAGCGCTTGGGTTTTATGCTGCATTTGATCACAGATGGAAATATTACATCATTGCATACAGTCGTCTTTGTGTTTATACCGTTTTTTCTGCCATAATTGGCCCAGGAGTTTGATGTCATTTCAGCATTTTACTCAATCCCAAGCATAGGCGTCAGTTTTATAGAAGTGACTAAAAACATAAACTCGGCCGCCCTAAAACATAAACTCAGCCTCACTAAATAAATTAAAGTCTAATTTCCACATGATTTTTTCCTCCATCAAAAATACCTGGTCAATAAAATTATACAGTTATTATATTCTTAGAAATATAATTTATGCTGGGGTATGAAACCGTACTGGCTATGGCACGACGTCAATAAGAATACATTTGTCACCACTCTAACTCTTACAGTGGGTGCACGAGTGTCGTAAGAGCCGACTAAAAAAGATTGAAGTGTCACTGACCATTATTTGATAGAAGATTGATGATGGGAAGCAGTGTCATCATAGTGGACACATTACTGCGATCGCCAATCCGCTTGCCGAGTACCGCTTACAGTAGTGTCTCCACTATAATGATGCTGCTGCCCATCATCTATTTTCAATGAAAGAATGATCAGTGACATTTCAATTGGAGTTGAGTGGTGACAAATGCATTCTTACTACGCGGCAAAGTCGACGACGAGTCACTCCACGACTCAAAATTTCATTTCCATAATTCAAATAAATAAAATACAGAATTTTACTCCAAACCATAATTTGTTTTCACAAGGCTATCTGTTTCGACACACGACCACAATCAAAACCGCGCATTTGATATCCTACAAAAACCTTTATTCAGTAAAAAATATACATTTAAGTCTTAAAACTGCCATGTTAAAGGTGCTCTTAGGCAAAGAATAATCTTCTTTATTCCAATGGGGATACAGGTTGTTTTTAGCGCAGTTTTTGTGTCTTTGAGCGTTGCGTCGGGTGGTGAGATTACACTCTGTTCATACTCGGCTCATCTTTAGGTCGAGCTAAAGCTAAGAGCTGCGATCCACAAGTCACAGGATAGAGGGCATAAACAATTTACCTTAAACCTTACACAGTTTTGTTTGTATGTATGAAATTGAAAAACTGCTTTTAATTTCATATTTTACACAATATTGGGAATTCGGAACTTACATGCGTTCACTTACATTTGTTATTTAATACCCTGATATACGTATAACAGCATGCATACAGGGCCAAGGTCTCCACTTCCTGTTTTAGAAAAAGCCACCGCCAGCTTTGTATCTTCTATCGGTTGAGGAGGATCTGCAATCACCTAATGTGCATTAGAATAGAATGTTTACACGCTGTAAATTTGTGACCAAAGACAACCCAGCATGCGGGCCATTAATTTAGTCGTTGTGACGAAGTTTTCATACATAAGTTTTCTTCATTGTACTCAGAAGCACGAGCTGATTCGGTCCTAATAGAAAATAAAGAAATGTCCCAAAATATTCAAACGGTTTTCGATCCTTCCATTCCATTACCGACATATAAAATCTATGAAAATATGGGAACGGAATGAAAAAATCTGTTAGGATATTTTTTTTCTTACTATGTAGAACCCGAAATTCTGAATAATAAATCATAGAAAAATATCCGAATCAAAACAAAATTGGTTGAGAAACAAGTCCCACGTTGGGCGCCAGTTTGACGAAACATTATACACCGTGTTTTTATTCATTTCCGTTAAAGGGAAGCTTATTTAGGTCAAAAATAATCAATTTCTCTAAGAAACTAGTATCTTAACTCTTACTGTTATTGAGTTATTAAAAAAATAAGTCTAATGACTGAAAAAGTGTATTCCAACCTTTATTACATCCTAATACTACTTATTTTGACATGTGCCGTCAGTCATCTGATATTATTGTTTGTGTTATCATTAAGGCTCTCTCACACTTACCATTTAATTTATTATGTATGAAAACGAAGATTTTTTTTTTGAGTTTAGACTAAAAGCTATATACCAGGTAGCTCCAATTAACGTACCAAGCAGCCTGTTAAATTTAACGGAAATCAAAAAAACATGGTGTATTGAGGGCATACTTTTATCCCTGTCCTTCTATTGCTTGAGCCAGCACAAACCACGTCGGATCGTATGAATACGGAAAGAGCCGCTTCATTCAGACCAAAAAGGCTCGTTACTCGTACAGGTCAAATAGCAGCCTTTATCGCGGACCCGTGAGACTGTCTAGGCAAGTAGGCACAGCCCATGCCCAGATGAGGTTCTAATTTAGTTTTATCTTCCAAAGCTGGGCTTTAGATTTCGTATCGCAGGGGATTTCTTTGACTTATTTGAGGGACAAGGACGGGTGTTTCTAATTCTATCTAAATTTTTCGTGTGGTGGATAATTTCGAAAGTAACTACTTCATTTAATTCCGAAAATCACAGAAAAATCACTCGTCATTACATCGCCTTAAGTGTCACCTTTCGGAATTATCCGGCGTTTTTTGACATTCGAAATTACACGCTACTTGAATTATTTGATAAGCATGAAATTTAAATCTATTCATTCATACGTTGTCATCTTATCCGCAACTACAAGCCTTATAATTAGCTAATCATCATCATCAGTCTATGATAGTCCACTGCTGGACGTATGCCTCTCCTATTAACTATGCGTATAAACGCATTAGGAGGTAAATGCCCATAATCGCCTCGCAGGGCAAGCGGATTGGCGATCGCAGTAATGTGTCCACTATCATGACGCGGCTGCCCATCATCAATCTTTTATCAAATAATGGTCAGTGACATTTCAAACCCTTAGTCGACTGTTACGACACCCACAGGAGGAGTTGTGGTGGTGACTAATGTATTCTTACTGCCGTCACCACACGGCTGTACGTAAGTACCTAATAAATGTATTCAAATTAACTCTGTCCCGTGGAACTTACTAAGCGACGACATACATAATAACAGATACATACTTATGTAAATACTAAATAGATTAATGGATATAAGACATTTTTTGTGATAGATACTCTATAACACCAAAAAGGTCAAACTATACTTAGCAGCTTGTTAAGTTAGAAGACGTTTATGAATAAGGGGGTTAGGTAACGGAGGCCATAAAACCAGTTTGAATAAATAAATAAATATCTGGGGACATCTTACACAAATCGACTTAGTCCCACGGAAACTACGAACAAATAAAACATGGAAGCCGCACGCCATACTAAATTGCCTTTCAAAAACGGTCCTGAATTTTAGTTGACATGTGTCACCCCCTCTTCAATGCATCACGGTAATGAATTTCAATATCAACCTATAAAAACTTAAACCGCCATTTAAAAATAGTTGTGATTGGTCCATCAAAGTTTTGATTGGCTAAATTCATTGTGCATTTGTCAAAGTTGTTGCGCCGACATATGCGCAGTGTTAAGATACGCGCTATGTTCTGCCCATCTTGACACAATTGAACAATTTTGTTGTTGGGGGCATTTTTGAGCTGACGTTAGACGTCCATGTCATATGGTCGCAGCACGGAAAGCTCTATCAAAGCTTGTGATGAGGGTACTAAGCGACGACATATATAATAGATAGATACATTTAGATACTTAAATACTTAGACAGCCATGACTATGGAACAAATATTTTTGACAAATAAATACACGAATAATGCCCCCGCCGGGATTCGAAACCGGAACCTCCAGCTTCGTAGGCAGGGTCACTACCAACTAGGCTATGGAGGCTGACAAAAACTTTGAAACTTATGCAATTTGGAAATATTATGTTTATAGTGAATTGATTGATTTTCAAACCTTACACATGCCGCGAAAATATACGCTGGACAATATAAATTGTCCAACGGACATTTTCGAAATGCAACAAACACCTGCACAATATGGGCAAAACAGATTGTAACCCTATCTGCAGGGCCTACATGGAAGTGGAGGAAACAACAAAACATATTCTTCTAGAATGTAAACAGGTAGAGGTATACAGGAGTAGGCACTTAGGGACTCCAAACACACTAAAGAAGGCATTCAGCAACCTGAAACATACACTGAGTTTCGTGAAGGAGTTTGGATGGTTGGAATAGGGCTACCTCGCTATCACGCAAAAAAGGCACAATGGATCTCGTTTTGCGGAAAAAGCCCAGAATAACTAACTAACTAACTATGTAATGTCCGCTGGAGTCCGACGTATGATTATGTTCTAACTCAGGCTGCTAAAATTCAAATGCGATGACATTTTGCAGTCTATCTCTCTAGCAACATGTTTATAAAGGCTCCCCGTGGATGCATTATCCGCATTTGCGTGATGCAATTTTGATTGTATTCGCTAATCGTTGTGTCAGGTCTGGCTTTAACAGAATCCGCGGTTTCCCTAAAATTGAGTTAAGCCTGCGCGCAGCGAAAACAAGGCTCGGTTTTACTACGTTTTCAGAAATGTTTAAACAGCTATAATCACTTGTACTCACGTAAAAGAACAGTGTTTCACATTACAAACCTTTATGATTTATCTTATCGAGCTTGAGATTAAACATTAGTGACGCAAAACGCGAAAAAAAAACATTTTCGTATACATGTCGAGATAACGTAACCATTTGTATGAAAAAGTCTTTGCTTTTTGCAATTTTGGGGATAGTCCCATACTACACGTTATTCAATATTAACTTATACGGTGAGACTACTTTTTATGTAAATAAATCATTTTACTCGAAATAGTTGGAAACCTAAAGGTTTCAAATATAACATATAACGTTGGTTATGAATCATCATTAATATTGATAGAAGCCCATGAATAATTTGATGAAATTAAAGTCTATCTATAATATACCAACTTATAGATAGAAGAATAATAAATATTACCTGCATAGTACTTCGTATTAAACCTTTTCAGTAATTCGGTTTATTGTTTTGGTTTTTACAGATTTTATGCAAATCGGGTAGTTAACACTACACTACTACAAATAACTATGTCTACATGAATTGTGAACATTGAAGACAGTACAATTAATACGGACTTCTTCATGAATAAATACTTTGCGCTACATTTGGTATGTCGTCATCAGCGTCATCTGAATTTCACAAATATTTTCATTCTAATGCTCTAAGCTCGATTGTTCACTATTTAGCTCATCAACTATCGAGTGTCCATTAATTCCGGAATTCCGCTGAATACGCGGCCGCCAACTAATTAATGTAAATCCAGTTTCAAAAGAGTTTACGTCTCTGCGAATTCTATAAAAGATACACCCTTTTAGAAAAACACTAAGGTACTGTGGGCTCAAATTATGTTTCAAACCGCCTGTAATCATGTCTGGCCACAAATTTGCTTGTTTCATTGAAACATAAATCGGAGCTTAATGTTGCGCAATCCACAATTTGATCCACAGCTAGCCCGCAAACCATTTTTAATAAAATCTCTAAATCTATGTAGATCTCTTACACTACTTCTTCTTCTTCTTCAAGTGCCATCTCCATCCATGAGAGTCTTTGAAAACCTCCTCCTTTTTGTTGAAGACGGATAAAAATTTTTTTTTTATCAACAAAAAACATATTTTGGATTTCTTGGTAGTTATCAACTACGTCTACCAAGATATCCAAAAATGCATGCATCTCTCACGGGATTCGTGTGATAAGGCTGCCACCGAAGTCACAGCGGTTGAAACGCTCGGAGAAATGCCCTAGCATAATATGCCAACGCTGACTTTCCGATGAAACTATTAGGATTCACAATGTGTTAAGTATCCAATTACAATAATCGTTGCCTTGTATGAGTCGTGTACTGCCGTCTTAACGAAAAAAACCATAAATGCCAAAAAGTTAGTTTCGAGAAAAAGCCAAAAAACTTTGCACCTCAGCCAACATAAGTTCAATTCGAAATATAAGGTGGAAACTTTTGTTTACGAATAAAACAATATTGTACATATTTTATGCATTGCATAGTATTCCATTTTATATTTATTTAAATTAGTTATTTAGAAAAAACTGTTATTACGTCGTAAAGTAAGTAGTAACATAATAGAATTACTAACATGAAATAACACAAGTGCTCACTTATGCTTTTTTCCGTTAGTTTTGTCTTATGAGGTCTAAGAAAAAAAACCATAAGTACACACTTATGCTTACGTTGCTAATCGGTCCAGAAACAGAAAAAACACAACAGGGTACTTGTGTTTTATTTATTTAGTAAACAGAATCAAATTATGACTTTTATAATAATAGCAGGGATTAATAAAACATGGAGTAACGTATGCGGAATGAAAGCTGGACAGATTTTGACGAAGTAAACAAATTACAAAATTAAATTGAATGTGTATCTCAATGCTAATTAATTTGGATACATTTGTTAATTCATTTGGGAAGTTTTGTGTGTTTTGGCATCTTTATTTAGAAATTATGGTCAATTAAGTAGAACAATGTCGCAAAACTGCATATATTTTCCACAGGACACATTTGCTATGGCCAAAATCGACGATAATTCTAAATTTTTAGAATTAGGCAAGATTTGAAACACTATTTTATAATAATTTAGGATTCTTTTTCTTTCCAGTAATATTAGTTTTTCCAATATATTAGAAACCCTACTGTAATGTAACATTTTAGCTACAGCCAATTTTTAGAGCTCGAATAAACGAAATTACGTTAAACCGAATCACAAAATCGAACAGAGAGTTCAGAAGGACATGTAAATATAACAATAATATTGATTTAAAAAATCCTTAATGCATGGGCATCGCGAAACTTTAAAAAAGAACAAGCCTACCAACACCGAAAATATAAATAACCAACTATGAAAATGTGATTTCGTCATTAAGTCAAAAAATGTAAAAAAACACTGCTTTTGCAGTAACGGATGTCTCGGTGAACGAGTTATTGGTAACTTCAGCTAAACATTTTTAGCAAAGTAACTATAATTGTCACAGTACCTAACAATAGTCCAATTGACAAGAATATGAAATATAATGAGCAAAGGATGTTTGTTTAAAAAAAACTCCTACAGAAGATAAAATTGTTTTCGACATCAATGGATAAAGTACCATAAAACTAAGGTTATACAGTTTATATTCAAGTAGTTTTTCCTAATCGATCGAAATCGATATTAAGAGACGTTTACGTTTAATAAAATAATAATGTTATTATTTATTTTATGTAACATTTTAACTTTGTCCAAATTTCATTCTGCTGTTAAATGGAATAAATTTATTTAAAAATACATTATAGTAGTGATAAGGTACATGATAGGTACCAAATCGCCACTAAAAATAGAGCTTAGGCAGACGATGTGGTGCGGCTGAAGAGGAACACTAAAAGCAAGGTTTAGCCGTTCTGCTGTCAGATCAGCAGCCGGTTTGATTATAAAGACAGTTAAGGACGGTTGTACCTTGTGGGCTCCCCGGTCGGGCCTTGGGTCCAACGCAGATGTCGGCTTACTTAGATGCTGGGATACCTAATTGAAGAAGCATGGTAACTCAATTTTCTCGCAGCTCGGCCATTGGCCTCGCTTTACGTACTCGCAAGTGACATGCACCCTCGAAGTGAATGTCTGAACCTTCCACCCTGGAACTCGCCCTTCGGACTAGCTCAACATAGATTAACATTGGTTCCGGTAATGTTTCGGCCCTCACGCGACGTGCCCTTCGACTTCGCCCAAAATTACTGGGATAGGAGCTCCTCGGGCCCCCGGAGCGAAGCTTCGGCCCTCCGTAGAGTCTGTTTTTAAAACCGTAATATTATAAGTAGTACTTGCATTAAATGCAAGTACGAGTACTATGCGTATATTATAAAGATGGTGCTGAATTACGTACAACGAGAATGTGCCAAACTACGCGCAAACTATTTCACAGGAAAGCACCTTCTGAGCCTAACAATGGAGGGCGGGAGGCAATCGGGGGGCTGCTACTAGCCTAATAAAGCATAATTTTCAACAACGTTTGAGAAATAAACCTTAAGTTCATATTTAAGCGGCTGACACTAAGCAAAAAAAGCATAAGAACAAGCCCTAAGAGAAAGAAAAAACATAACTTGCCAACTTATGATTTTTCTATTTCGGAGACTTGCGATTAATAAAAAATATACATGATCAAGCGACAACATTCCTGACAACTTGTGGGTTTTTTACTTAGTAATTTTAAACGATATACAAATATGGTTTTTCTTCTTCTGATATCAATGTTGGAGTTCAATTCGGGATAAAATATCAAAGACCATAAGTCGCCACTTAGGTCTTTTCTGCCTATGAATATGTTCTTATGGTGTTTCTGTTTCAAAACGGAAGTAATTTTGCTAAAAAAACATGGACTTATGCTTGTCTAAATCGGCATCTGTAGGACAAACAGAAATAACTGTCAGATAGAAAAATTCTATTTTTTTCCCTGATTCCGAGGCTAGTAATAACTTAATTTAGCAAAAAATGTCACTTATGGTTTTTCTTCTTAAGACGGCAGTGTAGGAGGTTGTATGATGAATATTACGAACACCGCGATATTATCTCACGTAACTCGATTGCGTTTGTAGCTTAATCCGCCAAATGAACTTAATTCTAATTTCGTGAAAGCATCTCGCATGTTACTACACACGTACTAGCAGCCAACTAAAAACATAATTATCAGAGTCATTTCACTTGCTCATTTACTTACGAAAACGGTGAACTTTGCCTGTATCTTAATGCGAATTATCTATTTGAGCGTTTTTATGGTAAGCGACGTAGTGGGACCTGTTGGCGAGCTTTGCAATATTTATCACGTCACATAATCATCAGCCTAGTTTAGTCCACTGCTGGATATAGGATTCTTCTATTACCTATGTTTTTACATTAGAAGTTAATGTTCATCGTCGCTACGCTGGGCAAGCGGATTATCGACCGCAGTAGTGTTTCTACTACTTTGATTCCGAACTTGCATTATTCCATAATCACGCACTATCAGAACACAATCTTGGTTTTATTACCAACTTAAACCTTAAACCTTGAGTTTACATAAATTTTTAGTTAAAATTATTGATATATATAAGTATTAATAATAATAATAATAAGCACCCTGCTGAAGGATTCAGGACTAGGTTGCCGGCTTCGGAGAGAGGTTGAAGTCATTTCTCACCTTCTGTACATGGATGATCTCAAATTATTTGCGCCAAATAGCCAAGACTTGTTGGAGCTACTGCGAACCACAGAAGTTTTCAGTAGTGCCATCAATATGGAGTTTGGTGTCGATAAGTGTGCGGTTATGCATGTGCAGCGGGGGAAAGTAGTAAATTCAGCAAATTTACAGCTTTCCGAGACAATGTCGTTCAGATCTATCTCGGAAGCAGAAACCTATAAATACCTTGGTATGTCACAGTCTTTGGGTATTGAAGATATGGGAATTAGACAGGCGGTGAAGGAGCGCTTTTTCAGCCGGCTCACAAAAGTACTTAACAGTCTTTTGTCAGGAGGCAACAAAGTGCGCGCCTTCAACGCTTGGGTAATGCCCATACTCATATACTCCTTTGGCGTACTGAGGTGGACTCAGACCGAGCCGGACGCCCTGGATCGAAGGGTCCGTACACTGCTCACCACACATCGAATGCTACACCCGCGCTCATCAGTTATGAGATTGTACATCCCGCGGAGGTGTGGAGGCCGCGGCTTCTTAAATGCCAAAAACCTCCACAACCACGAGGTGTACAATCTTAGAAACTATTTTCTTAACAATGAGTGCGGGATGCATCGTGATGTGGTGGCAGTAGACCGGAACTTCACGCCGCTCTCCTTAGCAAAAGAGAACTGGCGCAAACCTGTGGTACTAAGCACCGAGGACCGCAAGGCGGTATGGAAGAGCAAGGAGCTACACGGGCGGTTCTACAAGGCCCTCACGGGACCTGACGTAGATCTGCTCGCGTCGGTGAACTGGCTACGATTCGGGGACCTCTTCGGAGAAACCGAGGGTTTTGCCTGTGCAATTGCTGACGAGGTTATCATGACGAATAACTACCGGAAATATATCCTGAAGGACGGTACGGTCGACATTTGTCGGGCATGCCGCCGTCCCGGTGAGTCACTCAGGCATATTATTTCCGGTTGTTCTCAGATTGCTAACACCGAGTACTTGCACAGACATAACCTCGTAGCCAGTATTATACACCAGCAGCTTGCTCTTCAATACGGCCTTGTGGACGTCGAAGTGCCGTACTATAAGTACACAACTGCGCCAGTTCTCGAAAATGGTCGTGCCACGCTCTATTGGGATCGACCTATCATCACGGACAGGACTATTGTAGCCAATAAGCCTGATATCGTGCTGGTAGATCGATCGCAGCGCCGGGCTGTGCTCGTCGACGTCACCATCCCCCATGATGAGAATCTCGTGAAGGCCGAGAAGGACAAATCCAGTAAGTACCTAGACCTGGCCCATGAGATAACCGCCATGTGGGATGTTGACTCGACAATCATAGTCCCGATAGTCGTTACAGCGAACGGTTTAATAGCGAAGAGTCTCGACCAACATCTTAAGAGTCTCTCGCTAGATGGCTGGATCAAGGGTCAGATGCAGAAGGCGGTAATCCTGGACACGGCGCGGATAGTCCGTCGGTTCCTCTCTCTGCGACCTTAACCACCGGCAGCTTGGGCCCGCTCCGTTGCCGGCGGCACCCTAGGTTAGGTTTTTTATAATGTGTTTATATGTTTTGTATTGGTTTTGTATGTTTTATTGTATTTTACTTTTATAATCATATTATGAAAATACCTAACCTAAGAAAACTAATAAATAAAGGAAATAATAATAATAACAACTTTTATTTCGGACGTAGTCCATATAACTAACTACTACATATTTAAAAATAAATAATACTAATTAATAAAATAATACTATATCTAAGACGTGTGGAGCTTAGTCCATCTCTGCAGTAGAGGAGAGTCCCACCTATCTATTAACGTAAAAATATATCTAAGTACGAACGTGTTCCACGATTATGTCTCTGTCTTGGATTCTACTGATAAATATCAGTAAGATCAGCTATGCTATTCTCTTATTCACACATTTGATGCTGCGTTCGTCAACGAGCGACGTCGAGCGCAGCGCTGCGAAAAACGGTATTCACTAACGTAGAACAGCTCGTCGTCGAACTGTAAGCGGTAACTCTCGACGCAGTGTAGTTCCAGCTCACGCCGCATTCGTCGCCGAGCGCTAGTGTCGTTTAAAGTACATTAGTGAATACCGTTTTTATGCTTGACGCTGCCGCAGCGCTGACACAGCGCTGATAGCAAGGCGGTTTCCTTAGTGAATAACACTGCAGACCAAAATGAGAAGAAAATCAAGACAACGCTTCAACATTTTCAAATTGCTTTATTTTCTATACAACTGTGTGTTAGCAGTCGCAACTCAATTCGCATTCCAGCGGCGTCGTGTAAAGAACTTATTTGTCATTAAACACGAGTGTATGAGTACACCCGCATGCGTTGCTTACATACAAATATTACGCTATCATACAAGAGTGATACCGGGGTTAAATGAATCTCTTAATGGTGCTTGCATAGCGAGTGTCTGCCTACATTTAGATGACTTTCACGGTTTAACATTACATTATATTATGTATTATTTAGATGGGAGCCGTGGCAAACACGCATTTTTTCCATTTAATGCGTACCCCGACGGCGCAATGAACAGACAAAACGCTGGCCGAGTGGTCAAAGTAAACTTTTTAAATTCTATTTTTTAATAATGGTAACAAAAATGTATTGTACAACATCGGAAAGGGTAAAAAATAATATATAAATAACAAAAAATTAGAGAAAAAACCCTATATGAATATAGGTGGGGGCCTGGGGGGGTTGGTCATCTGCAATAATTAGAAGAGAACTTCTGCTCCGTCTTCACATTCGAATGCCTTGATGTGTCTTCTGGTTCCTCTCAATCTTGTGGACACTGCTCAAATCACAGATATTTGGACTTTTAGCCAGAAGATCATTTGAGAGTGAGTCAAATTGACCTAGGGTGCGTACCAGTAGGCTTATGATGGTCCCGTGTTTAATCGTTTATCGTTGTTGATGTTCTAATAAGAGAAGCTGTCGTCGATGCCGTCGGGCCCCGCCGCAGCCGCCGAGAAGAAGGAAGAGAAGGAGACCAAGAAGGAGGAGTCCGAGTCAGAAGATGAGGATATGGGCTTCGGTGTCTTTGACTAAATGCATTTTACAGATATAGCACGCGGTCGTTATTCCAAGTATGGTGTAAACGTAACTTGACAAATTTGTTTCTATGAGATATATCTTGCAAAATTAAAAAATATATAATAATAATAAGTATGCAAGTACGAAAGTAACGAATAGCACGATAAACGGCAAATGCGTGATCATCATAAGCCACGAGTGGGTGGTAGTGTACATTAACGTGTTCAGGAACAAATACGAACATATTAAATTGTCCGCTAACACTTTAAAACTTACAGCCATGTCCCGACCCGCTATAAAGAAAATCGAATACCGCTCCAATCGTGTCGGAATGTTCTCAAAGTTCCTACACGGTAAGCTAATTTACTTTTTACCTTATATTTGCCTTATTAAAAGTTTTCAGTATTGCTGTTTGGCTCAAGTTGTATTCAGGTTTTAGAAAATAACTTCTTTTGATATTGATATGGGTATTCTCTTTCGCTGATGTGGAATTGTGGAGAGCAATCCCTGAGTGTAGGGTGAGTAACCAATTACTTGGATGCATGTTTTATCTATCAATCAATGGTGTCAATAAAGTGTTTATTGTTGTTTTTGTTAGCCTCCGTAGCTTAGTTAGTAGTGATCCTGTTGACAAAGCTTTTGGGTTTGAATTCTGGTGAGCACTTTATTTGTGTATTTATTCTCACAAACATTTGTTTCTTGGTCGTGGTTGTCTATGTATTTAATTATATAAATGCATCTATATACCCGCGCTTGGTACTCACAATACATGACAAGTCTTAATTTTGTATACGGTTCGATAGCAAAAATAATGTACATAGTTAAAGGCTTTATTTATGAAAACAAAATGTAACGTCACAATTTTTGTCTTAAGAAATAAAATTTTGTGTAACAACATTTGGCACTGAAAAAAGGAGAGAAATTAAAACAAAATGAGCTATCCAAAATGGCCGCTTACATTTTGTAAATTTGTCCCCTTTTACTACTGCTGAAGATTGTTGGACAGAGAATACAACATATTGAATTTGTATGACAACTTTCGTAACACAATTGACGCGATCGTGATTTTTATTTCGATTAAGACATTAATTATGTAAAATGTTTTTGCCATCGACCCTTACCGTGATCGATGTATGTAAAAATGCCCAATTGCCCATGATATTTATGTATTTAAATAATGTATGATATCAAAACCGTGCTTATATGAATACAATTTAACACTTGCACCCACTTGGGCCCACCTAAGATCAATAATAGTCAATTTTGTCACCCTGAGAATAATGAATTGAGAATGATATTAAATCGGAATTTTATTTCTACAATCTGAGTGTGGTTCTTGTGTAAGTAAAATTTGCCATGATTGACCGAGTTTCATGTTGTTACATATATTTACAGTTAACTTTGATTCAGCTATGGTATTTCTTTATACGGCTTTTTTATTCGATCTTAGGTAGACGCCAGACGCTAAACTAAGACAAAGTAATATGAACTACTTCAAAACTATTTTCTGTTTTTTTGCCCAACAAGGGTAGATACATATCGCCTGATGTCAACATCATTTATTGATGATTATGCAATTTGAAAAATAGTTGTAGTTGACAACTGCAATAAATTAAATATAAAATAAAACTGTGAAAGCTGAGAACGTGGGTTCAAATCTGGGGTTTGAACCGCTGGTAAACTTCGGTTTCTTTGGTATATGACATCTAACATTAAAATTTACTATAGACTTACTATAGACGACTATAGACTTTACTAAAGATTTAATAAAATAGTAGTAATGTTGCCTACGAAGCTAGTGGTCACAGGTCAAAACCCGGTGGCGGCATCTACATATATGTGTATCACAAAAATATTTGTTGCTTAGCTTCTTCATTCATTTGGGTGAAATTTTGCCAAAATTATAATTTATTTATTGTGTTGTGCAATAATGTATTTCAGTGTATCTACCTACTATGACTAGGTATATCTAGGCATTACAATTTAAACTTATATCATAAGATAGCCTTCGTTCTCTTAAAACACGTCTCAAGATAACTAGAAGCAGTCCAAACAGCAGGGAACAAACAAAGGACTACAGTTTCTGGAGAGCACTGCCCACAACGCGAAGAGAAAACAGTTTAGATCGTGTTGAAACTAGCACAGAGCTTCTGGTTGTAATATGTGAAGATTTAGAAGAACTAACGCTCAAAGTTAACATGGTTAATAGCAGAATGGTTTACGTTAAATACATTTTACATCCTATGCTCAGTTATTTTTGATTTCACATCGCTGCCCTGAAGATTCCAGGCTGTTCTTGATGAAAAGGGTTTCATTACCAAGTACTAATTAATATATTTTAATTTTCAACCAAGAGTCAGTTATTTTTGCTTTTTTTTTAATAAGCTGCTTTTACCAACACTTTTGAGTTTTAGTTATTTTAGGTATGTACTTTTAAATAAATTTGTGCAAAATTAGTGTGTTTTACAATATCATATGAATGTAAATAGGTATATAATTATACTCTCCACTTAAAGAGCTTTCATAATATATGATAATAGTTAAGGCTGGTTTAGTCGATCACATATTATAAAAATATGTACTAAAAAACAAATATAATAGATTTTTTTCCGCTACTGTATATTTCCATACAGCTGGAAACATTGATGAATTCATTTAAGAATAGAGCATGCGCTTTTGAAGAAAACATATAAGTAAGAAAATAATTCAGTGAACAAATTAATGGGAAATGAACCCGGCTAATAAAAAAGCACTAAAAAGAAAAATAACTTTTGAAACGAAAAAACCATAATAACTGATATAAATGCGCAGCGGTCATTATGCATAAATAATTCGAAATATCTCTACTATGACCCTTCAGGCGAACATGATTATTTTGTATAAATGTAATAAGTACTAGACCTTTCTCGCAATACGTTCAATTTTCATTACGAGTAAGCTAGGGTTCAGTTATAAATAATGCTTATTATAATACCCGAACCGGTGCTGACTTTGCATCCTATCACGTATAATTAGAATATAATTTTAATTGGTTTTATGCTGATTTACGAACTCATTTCGCGTAATAAAGTTCGTTACCATCATGCAGTTAAGCTTTTGTTAAAACCGAGCAATGAAATTCAGAACATAAGATATATGAAAAGATGATCTGCCTACTTGCGTTAGGCGATTTTTTAGGGTTCCGTACCCATAAGGTAAAGAGGGACCATGTTACTAAGGGCTGTATCTCTGGAACAGTGATGGATAGACGCTTTAAGTGTTTACAGATGCTGTAAGTACTGACGTTGCCGCTATAACAACAAATACTTTAAAAAGTATCAAAATATAGATATTTAAGAGGGCTCCTAAACAAATGTATTTTTTTTAAATAAATTGACAATGGTACGGAACTCTTCGTTTTTTTAGCTATGTCGGATCCTGTAGTCTGTACGGTTACAGTTATGTATGTTATGTAAACTTTTCTCAGTGCTACATGTTTTTATTCTGAACTAGATAGGTATTCTCAACCAAATCTGGGATATACCTACCACAAAAACTAGGTATATATATAATATTAATTTATATTTCACGATCAAGTCATAGAAAAAACTACAGCTAAATAGCACTGTTCGGGGGCCACTGTCGTCAATTAAGTACGTGGTATACCATCAAAATGTGTTGTGTAAACGAAATATGCTACTCTATGTCTAAATGTCGTCGCGTTATAACTAAAGAACCGTAGAACTACCTAAAATATATTGAATTGTAAACCCTCGAAATAACATTATAGTTTGATACTCAACATACTTCGATTATAAAAAAAAATATTCAATGCCTAATAATTTGCAATTCACCGACATTTCTCTATATTATTTCGGCCATTTAGCATGATTATTAAATATTTTAGGGCCTGTTTTACCATCCGCGTATAAAATATATTTGTCTGATAAAAGTTACCTGTCCTTTTTCTGTCTGTACCTGAGGAAAAGGATAGCGACGATAAATGTGTCTGAAGGGTATATTTATCTGGTGATTAATATTGCATTCCTACGCGTACGATTATCAGTAGAAATAAGTAATATTACTTATTTACAGCCTGTTTCACAATTTGTCAACTTTCCTAACCCTACAAAAAACGAAGTAGCTAAATATCCTATTAAGCCAGGTTCCTCTTATTTGGACTCGCACTTGGCTGATTTTTATTTCCTTTTAATTTGGATGACAATCATGCACTTCGAATTGCACAAGGAAATGCAGCAATTATCGCCCGGCAGCTGAACGTGCAGCGATTATAGAGCTCTTTCGAACTCAGCTTTTAAAAATTGCACCAATTAGTTGGGCGTTGATTTTTCTAAATGCTCCGGAATTCCGCACAGACGTAATTCCGTATTGTACGGACGCAATTCCAGGGTAACAGCAGTTTCATTATGCTTCATGACATGAATAGAGTTCTTATTTCGTATCATTTTATTGTAGTTTTTGGCGCGTAATACATTCGTCAACAAGACAAATTTTCCCGTAGGTATCATAAAGGTGCGGTTAAACTAAAAGAGCATTCGCTGTTCTAACCTCCCACTCTACGAAATTCGATCGGTAAACAAAACGTGATTGGTTGATTCCCTAGAACGGGCGCTAGAACAGCGAAGTTCTTTTGGTTTAAACGCACCTTAAGAAGATAAATGCTCCTGAATGCGACGCTGAGGCAAGTGGATTAGTAATTGCAGTAGTGTGTCCATAATGATGATGCTGCTGCCCATCATCAATCTTCTATTAAACGAATATTCAGTGATACTTCAATCCCTTAGTCGAATATTACGAATCCCACGGGAAAATTATATAAGTTTAGAATATTTCCGCGAAATAAATGACAGTATAGTCGCCATCAAATATAGCGAAACGGTCAGAGTGCTTACAAATATCAAAGTCAAAGTCAAATAATTCTTTATTCAAATTGGAATAGCAACAAACTCTTTTGAATCGTCTAGGTATTGAAACTACTTCCGGTTCGAACCCTACACCGCTGACCCAAGAAGAACCGGTAAGAAACTTGGCGGGAATTATTTTTTCAAACAATCATGGTACATCTTACAACTAACATGCATTAAAAAAAATACATAAAATTGATTTTAAATAAATTGAAATATAATAATAATAACTAGAGATATAGTCTCTAAAAAGTCAGAACATTCTGACCAGGCCTCTATTGTCATGGCGTAAGAAAGCATGTTCCGATATTTATGAGCAAACGTGGCCACTTCTATATATTCTATTGCTACTATACAAGCTTAGCTGGCATATAATCATATTTTTTGTTGCCAAAATTCTCCCTTCTCAGTGCAGTGCACACAGGTGCCCATAAAGAAAGACTAGCTACTAAAAAGTTTGCAGATGGGCTAAGAAACAGGCGTTTAAGCACTATAATCGCAGCTCGCGATTACTCAAGTCTGAAGGATGCGGCGCGTGCTGCCGAAGACGAGGATCTGGCGCAGCCCTTATCGTCAAACGTGGTTCTTTCTCAGCTACAGAAATAAGCCAAATAGAATCTCCACGCAAGCTGAAGTGGCAATGGGCAGGCCACATTGCACGCAGAGCAGATGGTCGATGGGGTCGAAAAGTGCTCGAGTGGAGACCACGGCTAGACAAACGCAGCGTGGGACGTCCACCCACAAGATGGACAGACGACCTTATGCAGGTCGCCTGGACACGCTGGATGCAGGTCGCATCTAACCGGTACATGTGGGGGTCCAGAGGGGAGGCCTATGTTCAGCAGTGGACGTCTTATGGCTGAGATGATAATGATGATGATGAGAATCTCCACCTCATATCAGAATAAAACACAAATAGATGTTTTTAAGAAACATTTTGTATAGCTTTATATTGCCGAAGCTTATAGCCGTAGTCGGTAGGTAATACAATACAAAACTAAATCAACATGAAGTGCGTATTCAAAATCCAATTTCAGACACCGGGTCCAATCCCCACTGCATTTTGCAATCTGTGCCAGCATTTTAAATCCGTTTACCCTTTTGTTCTGATTTCAAAAGCAAAATGAATCGAAATTAATTTTGTGACTTTTGATTTACGTTCATGCGAGCAAATTTTGTTGAAGGGTTTATGTATGTGTATTATACTATACAAACTTATACGAGGATACTGTTATGAAGAGAAAACTATGCTGTATCCATCAAATCTTGATATTTTGAAAATTTACATTATTTATGTATTAAGAGTATAAGTATTTTGTTTCAGATATTTTTTGTGACTATATTACGTAAAAACCAACTAAGTCCAATTTCGATAGACTCAAGTCCAATTTTGACTGAAATAATCTATATTTATATTTCAATATGTAATCTATATTTCAATCAGAGCTAAATAGCTACTACTTACCGATACAGGGGTACCGGAATTAAAACTCTTTAGAATCGTGCGTTTTAAAGAACGCCATAAAACGCCATAGTTTGCTACCTAGAAATTCTTAACGTGTGGGTCGTGGACGGTCCATCGTCCAGACTATGTCAAAAAAATGTTTTCACCTGATAACGATTTTAGAATACAAGAAACAGATGATTTAAATATTAGAAAGTGAAACCCTTTTACTATTTCTATGTAAAAAATGGAAGTAAAACGACGATTGCGCCACAAAAAAGTTGAAAATACTTGTTGTGGTAGTCAAAAGAAGGGGTGTTTGATTGATGTGGCCTTTGAAAACTTACGGACTTTGCGCGGCCGTTAGCACACATCAATCGATTTCGTGTTTTCCGCGGCACCTGTCACTGCTCGTAGAGGAGCTCGAGGCAAATTCGGTACCTAAATAAATAGTCAAATACAGTGACACAAAAAAAATGTATTACTACACACTTCTATGTACTACGTATATTTGCAAATAAAACAGTTAGTTTGAGTTTTAATTGTCACTGTGACATGGCCGTAGAGTCTCCGAGAGAGACCGAGAGAGACTCCGCTGGTATGGTCACGTAATGAGAAGGGAAGAGAGCTACTCTGTAAACACTGTGCCTAACATCAAAACACAGCCCAACGGAAGAGGCAGACCACCTGCCAAGTGGTGGTCAACTGTTGAGAGGCACCTAAAGGCCCAAGACATCTCGCCAATGACAATCCGGGATAGAAGGTCCTGACCCCAGATGAACTGGGATTAAGGGCAAGGACAAGAAGAGTGACATGGCTGTAGAGTAGCCTAGTGTTCCAATTGATTGACTCATCCACAAAACTTTTATTTAAAACTACTACAGGTACAAATTGAGATTTAAGTATAATTATAATCGAAGATCACACGCCACTAAAACTTGCTTTTTGCCAATGTCGATAGGACTGAACAGCATTAAACTCCAACCTAATTCTACACCCTCTAACCACCTGATTTTATCACAGCCACCATTTTCCCTGCACACCAATGTTGCACTCGCAAACATGGCAGTTTGATTAACCTTCACCAGCGCTGTGACATGCTAATCGTGCAAACTGACCCGCCCTGCATCCGACCGCTGCATGGCGCAAAAGCCTAAATTGCTTGTAAACTAAAATGTGCGTCTATTAGCCCTTTGTGTCAGGTAAAATAAGGGGTTTCAAATATTTCTAACTACCGTAGGCAAGTTAGCGTCAATTTGAATTAAAAAAACCAAAATAACCAAATTAGCAAAATGGTAATACTGCCGATGAATTTGAACAGATAGTGTTGGGTTATCTATGAAATTGGCGTTGGTGAGTAACTTAGATATATATTTTTTGTTTTTAACAGTGCACAAAGGTTTTTTCACACTAATAATTGTATTTATTCCTTAAGTGATACATTATTCTAAAATAAGCTTGGAAAACCACTCTTGCCATATGCTGCCGGTTCATGTTTGAAATAGGTATAAATGTGTTTTTCTCAAACATGCAATGAAATGTTGTCATTATGTTCGTCATAATAGGCTTTAAAGTATGACGTTGCAGGCGGATGACCTCGAGATAATAGTAAAGGATTTTCATACGAATTTAACGGCCTAGGCCGGTAAGTAATATTTTTTAAAACATGGCGTCGGTTTTCAAACCGGCTAAATTAACATTTAAAACAGGCTAAACAGCTAAATTCTGTTTTTTGATTGTCGTATTTTTTATTTCATTGCAATGCATATATTTGAGAAAAGCACTATGCCTCGCCGTGAAATGGGCTTACCGGCTTTGTATTCACTGTTCGGCCTCACATAAGCCCATCTTTCCCGACGTCTGCAGTAATGTACTAATAAAACACGCCTTAGAAGTTTCTAATATTACTAGCAAAATTTGGTTCATGTTGATTTTGACATTGAACAAAAATAGGTACCTACACAAAATTAGTTGTATGGAAAATAGACTTTTCACAAAATTCTTCATATAAAACGCCAATTTCATAGGTAATTACATAATAAATGTCGCCGCGAGATACTGTAGGCTTTAATCGTGTGCTAACACTACTATTCAGTACAATAGCTGCTATACTGAAGACGTGACGTAACCGGTACTGGGTTGCCATCCTTCCGGGGTCCCCGGATCTAACCTAGTTCGTAGCCATGGAAGCAAGCAACGTTTTTTTTAAGTGTCCTTAGTCCGTAGTAACACTAGTAACTCTGTTTTTGAAACGTCAAAGTAACATTCATATTTAGTATACTGCAGTTTATTTTGTAAATTGAATGTTATAGTTACTCTTAATGTAGTTTACGCAATTACGTCGCTAAGCTAAATGCTAAATGGGTTTTCGTCATTAGCACCGTTTTTTTCGCTTAATTGGGCAGCTGCAATCTCATTCTGATTATACCATAATATTACAGTTGTATCTTTATTCGTAATTGCAGTGATCTCGGCGCCGAATACTTTACTTTAGTAATACCTACTTTAAATTTTATCCTATTTTATACTGAATTACAGGTGTGATTTTTCATAGAAAATGCTGCAAACATGCTAATTTTAAATTGTTTATGAATTATATTTTATTTTTAAATCCTGTATTAAATTGTTTTTTTTGACTCTCTGGATTTTTGTACCCAATCCAAAAATATGTCTTCGTTACTTTGGCGTCCAAAGACGAACTTAGAAAGTTGAAACAGGTCCTTTCAAACTTTGACACTCAAAATTATATTAAGTTACAATTAATTTTAGATACTTAACAAACTTTAGTCTGAATATTAAGCAAAGTATTATCCTTGGTTTAGATTAACGATTGTTTTAAAAACCCCGGATAAATATACCAGTCAGATAAAATCGATTTCTCGAGACATAGGCACAGGTCTCGCCGACAGCTACTAATCTATGAACTATCGGCTATAAACACGAAGAAAAGATACGACACTCCCGTGTAAATAAAAATATAAAGACACGGCGATATTCGCCCAGCTATCAGCTATCACCACCGGGCGAATATCGTCGTGTTTCTTTTATTTACACTTGAGTGCGTATCTCTTGTCCGTGTTTAATAGCTCATAGTCATAGTTCATAGCTTAGTAGGTCGCGGTGAGACCAGTATTCTTAGCACATGATTGGTGCGACAATATCTCGCCGCGAGATAGTCTATCCGTCCCTCTTTTGTTAATATAGCTAGTGAAGGATGGGAGATCTATCTCGCGGCGACATACTGTCGCACCAATCATGTGCTCAGCCCACAGTGCCGTATAAAAGAAAAGGACAGCTAACATTTTTCTGACAGATATAACTTATTCGGGCATGGTAAAAACATTTGGGTATTTGGGGGGCTACCGTGATCTCTTAGTGCGATTCAGTTTAGGTTCTGCTTGTCAGTTTTTGACAGTTATTCTATGGAACTGACACATCGCGATTCAGATTAGGTCCTAAACTAAATCGCATTAGTATATCGTGGATTTGTGTACAGGTAAATTCACCAAGGCTGGCACGAATGGAATGAATGAAATGAATGACATCTATCATTGTGTGTATGCAGCTCTGCTATACCAACCCGTACCTACTGTCATTTTGACATCCACACATAGATACTTTCTGTCACTTACTCGATCCATTCGTGCCAGCTTTTTTGAATATATCTGTACTCTGTAACTCTGAAATAAATATTATTTATTCTCTTCTATTGACTTGAGATTTCCAATCCTTGCAAATTTTTCTCTTAATAATATTTTTAAGTGAGTTTTCTCTCGTCCGTTATAAAAAGAAGACTGCGTTTGCCGCTTGGGTTTTTATGCCCCGACGGACTAGTTAGGAAATTAGTTTAATTCCATCTGAATTGGTTTTGCTTCAAAAGACAAGCGGTGGCGATTATCTTTAAGCAAATTATAACTTTTGACACGTCGGCTAAAAACGTTCAATCCCCACCTTGGTCTTTTGTCTTTGGTATATCAGATATATTATGACATCTAATATTTGTAAGATAAGTATTCTCACGTCCCCTGCAAAGCACGACGTAAAATTTTTGACAACCTGTGAATGGTTTTCCGTAAAACCGCTTTTGCATATTTGTGCACTAATACAATCAAACCTACTTGCGACTTCCGCGAACTATTATGTTTATAAATTCACGGCCTTAAGGCCTTAATGTATCATTATCATTAATATCTAGGTTTTAACTAACAATACAAATCGTAGCGTCTTTTTTTTTGTAGTCAATCAAAAAAAGTAAAGCAGATTGATTCGTCAAGGCGTCACTGTACATGCTCCGATCTTTTATGAGCACATGGTATTATGTACCTATTTAGATGTTGCCGAGGTTTTGAAAAAGGATATACGTTGAATACAAAGTGCACAGAAATGTACACTGCTTCTTAAAATGGCCGGCGAATTATACCCTTTTTCACCAGACAGTGTGATCAATACGCACCAGGGCCCTTAAAGGCATAAACATCCATATAGAAATGTGCAACCTTAAGTGTTGACTACCTTCAGAAACAGTCATGACACTACCAGTAAAGTCTAGTGTTATTTCGCCTTGTTCTGTAACTTGGGTCAACTGCCGTTATCGCTAGATCGGCCCTTAGTTACGAGGCTATAAGCGGTCACGATCCAACACGGAACCTTACCAAACAACCGTGGAAACTGCCTTTCAAAATATTGCTACTTAACACGTTAGTTTATTTAATTATTGAAGGTCGAGATTACGATTGAAAGTATTTCATGGTCATTGTTTTATGAGATTTTGTGCCCTGATTATTAACCTACACTGAAAAAAATATTTACCAAAGTGACTTAGGTTGGCTATATTACGAGGAAAGTTTGATATATCTAACAAATCCTTGCTATAAAATTAAAAAAACTAAAAAGGTTGAAGTCGATACCAGAGTTCTGGTTAAATCAAAAAAGAACATTGTACATTATACCAAACAACTGGTGAAATCAACAAAAAACTGGTGTAATCAACCAAATTAATTTAGTAAAATGCCAACATAAAAAGTTTGGTAAAATCAAAAAAATATTTGGGATAGGACCCAATCAACCTTAATTTCCGGTTAGAATTACGCAAGATAATGATAAATCCAACTTAGCATTTTTTTCAGTGTACCATATTGGTTTACTTACTTTGACGTATAGCGTATCGCCGCCTGGTCACGGGTTGTTGTTGTTATTTTCTGGCCATTTTTTCCGCAACTCGACATCAAACGTGCCTATTTTCCGTGGTCCCAACGCTGGCCCAGTACTTGTCGAGAACTTCACATACACCTTTGAATTTCTTCGCAGGTGTATGCAGGTTTCCTCACGATGTTTACCTTCACGAGCCGGGGGTCGAGCCCACGACCGCTGCGTAGCAGCCGTGCGTTTTACCGCTAGACCACAAGCGCTCATGGTGGCGGGTGTAAAAATACGTTTTACACCACCCCAACTCTTCTCATGGGTGTCGTAAGAGCCGACTAAGGGATTGAAGTGTTACTGACCACACATTTATTGAAGATTGATGATATGCGCATCATCAATATCGTCATAGTGGGCACACTAACTGGGCTACTAACCATAGGCATTGCCACCAATTCGTCCATACGCATAGCTAATAGGAGGGTCAATAGTTATTTGTTATACAAGGGTGCAAAGTTGTATTTTACCCGCGAGTATGAAATTGAAACACGAGCAAGCGAAAGGATTCTATAGTTGAACCACGAGCGAAGCGAGTGGTTCTAAAATAGAATCCTGAGCAGCGAGTGTTTTAACATACGAGAAGTAAAATACATTTGCACCCGTGTGTAACACAAAACTTTTCCCCTCACTATAGCGAGGAAACTCAAAAAAGGTAATTATTTGTTCACATTACAATCATCATCGGGTTAGTGATAATAATTTTCCAAATGCATCATGTATTTAATGCAAGATTTTGTCGCAGTAAACTTACCACGAAAAAGTAAACGCAGCACGATTTTAACACATTCCTGTAGTTGCACACCAACGCCAATGCATTATTAAATCATTCTCATTCATTATTTTTACAAAATTATAACAGAACACCCTGAAAGTTGTTTAGTTTACTATTTTTATGCGTGTTCGAGTCGGTAAATAAAGATTATAACCTATAATATTCTTTGACAATGTTGACGTTGACATTTTCTGCGTTTTGTGATTGCATCTAGTCATCTTATCATCATTCACTAAAACAATTGTTACTTATGGAATTTTAGGATTTATATGTTAAAATCATCATAATTATATAAAGGTTTGTATTTTACACTAAATTCTCAAACAAATTATTTAATTGTCATTAATATGGAACAATTTCCATGAGCATTTTACGTTTTGTTATTCCAAAACCAAGATCATTACTTTGCCACACAAGTGAATAATATGCGTTTTTACACGTTCGTATTAAAGGATAAACGAGCACTTTACGAGCTAGGTAGTGAGGGGAAAAATTCTTTTCGCTGTCTTATTTTGTGTCCCTAAAATATGTGACGGAGTTGTGATTTTTGTATGACATTATGTTATATTTTTTATTATATTTTTTAATAATACTGAATCGAGACAGCAACTAAATACGTGACAGAGTCGTATGACACAAGACAACGAAAATAATTTTGACTCGGGAGATGCCTACGTCCAGTAGTGGACTTAAATAGGCTGATAAATATATATGTATTTTTTTAATAAATAATAAATATGTATATTTTTTTTAATAAATATTTTTGGACATCTTTACACAAATCGACCTAGTCCCGTCGGTAAGCTCAATTAAGGCTTGTGATGTGGGTACCAAGCGACGATATATATAATAAGATAGATACATATAGATACTTAAATACATAGACAGCCATGACCAAGGAACACATATTTGTGATAAATAAATACACAAATAATGCCCTCGCCGGGATTCGAACCTGGAACCTCCAGCTTCGAAGGCAGGGTCACTACCAACTAGGCTGATGAATGAACGCTGATGATGAAAATAATTTCTCAAAACAAAAAATTCTTCAGGAATTTCATGATGACAATATACAACCATATGCAAGCGAGCGTTGTAAAAGCACTGAATCGAATAAAATGCAGCTCGCGAGATTCTTCCCTTCATCAGTATGTGCATCGGATTCTACGATCGGAGGTTCCATTCGAAATCGAAAACTGACAATTGATTTGGTAGTTACATTATACAGTGTGTAAATCTAATACGGGCGATCAATCAAACCAGGCATGGGATTCATTAGTGTAATCATGGATTACAAGGTTTTTTTTAAAATTACTCTTAATTTAGACCCGACAGAATTTTTTAAGATTATCAGAGCAGCAATGTAGGTAGGAACATTTGTTATTGTTAATATGGCAGTTATGTCATCTGCTTTTGAAATTAGCTGTCAACGAGTGCTTAACTCGCGTATGTTGCTCTACATTGCGCGCCGAATTATTTTGTATGGAAAATTTTGTTGCTCTAATTTTAAGTAAAAGTTATTTGAATGTACTTATTATGTCGTAAACTAACACCCGTTAAGAGCTTCGCCCGTATTAGACTTACACCTTACACCCTGTATATAGATTACATTTGTAATACAAAAAAATATTCGCACAATGTATCAGCATGTATCCTCTACTATGCCACAAGAGTCAATCTTAGCTATAGGTTAGGTTAGTTAGACTTAATTTACGTACAGTTATAAGAAAAAAATCTAAATAACATTTTGATCAAATATCCTTACTTTTTGTAATACGGACTCAATAATTTTCATTGTGAGCTCGCCATAACATAAAGAAAGAGAATAATTTTAACAGAACATTTCCGGGGGGTCTACCATGATCTCTTAAAGGCGATTCGGCTTAGGTTCGCGGCTTGTCAATTTTTGACAGTTATTCTAGGGAACTGATATACCGCGACTCCGATTAAGTCTGCAAAAAATACGTGAAAATAAAAAAATGCGTTTTTCATAAGAGATCTGAAACAATGTTTGTAAATAATGACATTATTTTTGAAAGTATTGAGGAAGAGGAGGGACCTGATTTCATCAGCTAATATGAAATGTCATTTCGTAATGAGTATTTCATGTATCGATGAATTTAATATAGTAAGGAAGCTCAGTTAATTGACGTTATTGCCACCGAGAATTCTGTGTCTGGATATGCAATTTCTGGTAGGCCAACTAACACGGGTTTACCTTGTAAATAATTGGCACTATTTGTTCCACCTAGGTGTTAATTAGACCCGAGATTATGCAAGTGGAACGGAGTCTTCTTGGTGAGCGTTAGATATACTGCAAGTCATGTTAAGGTTTCACTTCAATAACAAATCAAACTGAAACTTCAAAGGTCGGAACACGGCCCCGGGAATCGAGCAATCGACTTTGTTTGCTACGGAATTCAGACTATCTAAGCTAGTCTGAATTTAGCTTCACTAAGAGTCTGGAAAATTTAAGTATTTTGAGATATATTTCATTCTAAAATAGTTAATAAACCTGAATGAAAATATGGGTTGATTTTTTTTTCACTGTTCAAATTTAGAGAGTAAGGGTTCAAATTTTAGATAAAACTTACCCTGTATTTGTTATCTGGTACTTCCACTGAGGTCTTACATAATAAAACTGGCTGCTTTGCAGCAGAACATTGTCCCCTGCGTAACTACATTTAAACCGGTAGGTATAGGTATGAATTCTCCACATCGCTCAATCATACATCAGCTGATGTCTCAGAGTTTCGTAGTGACATTTCCGAAATGAAAGGCCAACTCAAAGAGCTCGACTTATTTAAATCTGAGATGAAGACTTTACGAGCTGAGGTCGCCGAGCTACGCCAAGACTTGGAAACCAAGGAGCAGAGACTCTTACTTAAAAATGTTGAGATCACAGGTTTGACTGAGCAGATCGGGGAGAACTTGCAACAAGTGGTTAACAATATCTGCAGTACACTTGGCGTTCAACTCGACCCTCGTGATGTGGAGGATGTGCGACGTGTCGGCCAGCGGGGCAGGGGTGCGGGTGGTGACAACCGGCCGCGACCTGTGGTGCTGACCCTGACGCGGCGCGCCCCGCGTGACGAGATCCTGCGTGCTGCAAAGGTCCGACGTGGACTCACTACAGACAAGCTTGAGATTCCAGGGAATACTCGACGGGTGTATTTAAATGAGCACCTCACCAAATCAAACCGGGTGTTATTTAGTAAAGCTCGAGCCACTGGGGCCCAACTGAAGTTCAAATTTGTCTGGGTGTCAAATGGAACAATTTACATGAGGCGTTCCGAGACCAGTTCAGTGGTTAGGGTCACAGCGGAGGTGGTTCTAGATAAACTTTTAAAAGACGGTGTACCTAAAGTCCAGCCTGAGCTGGTTAATAATTGAAGCTCCAGCCAAATTCAATGTGGTTATATAAGGTCCTAATTTATTAGATGCAGATATTTTTACAGCTGATAGTACTCGGTCTCTGGAGTATATTAAACCGTGAAACATTATAGCTTTTACCATGTTTTTTTGGAGAAAACGGAAATACAAATTTGCTACGTAAAGACACCCTGTTTATGTGATTATTAAATGAAAACTCTTTGAACAGATTCTCGTACTTCTTTTACGTACTACTTAACTGGAACTGGCCACTCCACTTCGATAAATTAAATACTTGATTGTCAATGTCATGTTATTTTCCGTTGGATTGTGTCGTTTGATGACATGACAGACAGTGTTATTGTGACATTGTGATAATACACATGATGATTTTTTTTAGACGAAATTATAATTAATTTTTTTGTTAGGAAAATGAAATCAAAAAAGTTACATGAAAAGATTTCTTAATTTATATTTAAAGTTAATTATTTTAATGTAAAGTATCATGTGTTAAAATATCTGCAACTAATAAATTAGGACCTTATATTAATACTAAGTTGTTATATGTGTTAACAGCGCTGAAACTTATGTTATATTTTATTTTAAATTTATATGGATGTGTTATACAGGATCTCATTAGTTCTAAAGAGGGTATGTCTCATGTAAGGTACTATCTCATTTCTCAACTAGTTGCATGTCCATGGTTTATGGCACCAAAGCTATACATATTATATTATGTGGTCATTTTACATACAATATGTAATAATTACTTTTTATGTACAGAAATATCACAATTTAAAATTGAAATCCGGTATGAATCCTTAAAGTACAATTTAGAATTGTGCTTTAGGGATTTATATTTGAGTGTGCATAATAAATTCATATTTGTGTTAAGTACACTACTTATAATTCTTACTTTATACTTCATGCTTAATCTGCCTGTATGTTGTATTTGGTCACCTCATGGACCTCCCTATGGCCTCCCTGATATAAATCTTACTTTCACTATTGAAATACCCATACTATGTTTAAAATCAACCCAAATTAGTTTTAAGCTAAACTTGTTATGCCTTGCTCTCCTCCTAAATGTTCATACTATTAAATTAATACTGGTACTGGTGTCACAAATCTTTAGACTTACATATTTTCTATACCTATTTTTTATCTTGGTTATATCCCAAAACAAATGCCAGAATAACCTATGTCATGTAAGTTTTCCTCTTATTAATGAAATACCTATTAGTGTATCATTTAATTTAATGAAGAAAGATATATCAAACTTTTTGGTTATCGTTTCTACTGTATGTTATGCTGTGTTTGCCTATTTCGCTTTATGGAAAATAAGAACCCAATTAATTTCTAATCCAGACTTAGACTGTTTTGCTCTGTCCCGGAGTGCTCATAATCCTATTTTGATATGTGTGTTACTCGATTTAGACTTGTTTGCTTGTGTTACATGTTCACGCCATAGTTCTAACTATATTTTGTCTCATTCAAGCTTCCTACACATTGCTCAACTTATTACCTGTGACTCATATAGGGCAGATGAGCAGGTATATAACTATAATATAGGCTCTAATGCATACTGTATATATGGTGTAGAAGCCTCCCAAATTAAGTTTGAATTTTACTGGTACTGTCTAACTGTGCACTTGGGTGGTTTTATTACCAATGTGTTACCCGGGTTCACATCATTGGCATATTTTTTGTTTTACTTTAACCTGCCTGTCACTCAGTCATTCTCTGAATTTCGTTATGGCCTATGTCATGAAAAGTGGTGTGTCAGGCAAGATATATCAAACTATGTGGTTGTATTTACTAATGTATTTGCTACTTTTACTTTTTCGCAAATAAGAACCCAACTAATTACTGAACTGGCCTCGCACTATCTTGCTCTGTCCCTGAGTGCTCATAATCTTTTTTTGATATGTGTGCTATTCAATCTAGACTTGTTTGCTTGTGTTACATGGTCACTCTTTAGATCTAACTATGTTATGCCTCATTCAAACTTTTCAAACATTGCTCAATTTATTATTTGTAACCCATATGGAACAAATAAGCGGATTATTTCTGAGGTTTTGGTTAACTATCACATAGACCCTTCTGCATATTGTAATGATGGTGTACAAGCCACCCAGAATAAATGTGAATTGTATTGGTACTGTCAAACTGTGCATTTGGGTGCTCTTATTATCAATGTACTCCTCGGGTTCATATCATTGGCATTCTTGCTGTCTTTCTTTAAATGGTCTGGCATTCAGCCACTTTTTGAAATTCATTATGGCATGTTTCATGCAAAGTTGTGTCATAATAGCCAAGCTCTCACTAATGCATTTTTCATGATTAAGCAATATTTATTATTTTGTGTGAGTACCACTGATGCTATTTCTAAACTAAGTATGAAAACATTCAACCAACTATTATGTTCAAAATCCTTACATTCTGATAACACTGAACGCTCCACTCTCAACTCTGAAATGCATGATACTTGTATTTGGAATGGACAGGATTGAGGTGGCAGATGACATTGATTCCACTCTTCAAATAGCATGTCATGACCTTACCTGTCCTGATACCTGTAATTCTATTTTCAAAAATAAGAAGAATTTAAAACTACTAACTATGAATATTCGCAGCATTAATAAAAATTTTGACCTTTTTCTCGTAAACTTACATCGTACTCAAGTCGAATTTGACGTGTTGGTTCTGACGGAGTGTAGGCTGCAGGACACCTTATCGGTAGACCAAATACCTGGCTACTCCTCTCACTGCACCACCAATAACATAAATCAAAATGGTGGGGTAGTGGTGTATGTCAAAGATTGCTGGAATGTTAGCGTGTCAGAGCCGCGTTTTAGTGAAGCATGCTGCCTCTTGGTCAGTATTCCGAATCAGTTCACAATTCTTGCTTGCTACAGGTCTCCATCTTTTAAAAATACTACCAACTTCTTGAGCGATCTTGACCGCACACTTAGCTCGCTTGGTCATGTTAAACAGTTAGCCGTAGCAGGTGACATAAACATAGACATCCTCGCGAACACGCACCGAGAAAATGTATCGGAATACCTATCCCTTCTTGCTGAATATAGACTGACGCCAGCAATTACTCTACCTACCCGTGAGCGAGCTTGTCTGGACCACATATTTGTCAGAACCGACCGCCTAGTAACTGGCTTGGTGTGTGATTTCGATGTGACTGACCACAAGGCCGCTGCTATTGAAATCTCGTACCACTCTCAGCTCAATCCAAAGCGCTCTAGAACAAAAGTTACAATTGACTTTGAAGGTGTCGCTACACTACTATCATCGACTCAATGGCATGGAGTTATGGCAGAATCCGATGTAAATACAGCAGCTGACTCGTTCATGAATACAATTGTGAGCGTGGTAGCTGCTAACTGTAAACAATCAATCATACCCCGATCTAAATTCACATTGAAACCAAGGATGACGCCTGGGCTCCTGCGTTGTTGCCGACATCGCGACAAATTACATTTAAGATCCAAACAGTTTCCTAATGACGCCGTGCTGCAGTTAACTTACCATCGATATAAAAACTTCTGTAACAATCTGTTAAAGAAGCTTAAAGAGCAACACGAAAAGAAAGAACTTGCTGCCAATAATCACAACTCAAAAAAGCTATGGAATGTTATTAAAAACATATGTAATCTAAGAAAGAAGAACTCTCAACCCATAGAGCTTATCTCGACTGCCAATCCTGTGGATTCTCTCGATAACTGCAACAGATTTTTTACTTCAGTAGGCCAAAGGCTGACTGAGAATATCATCGCAAACTCAGGTGAATCGGAGGAAACTATGGCAAGGAAACTTCATTTGAGCAGTAGTCCAGATTTTTGCTTCTTTATGCAGCCAACGGATCAAAAGGAAGTTGAAAGCTTAATTCTTCATTTGAAGGATGACTGTGCGCCTGGCCCGGATGGCATTAGTAATAGGCTCATAAAATACATTAGACATGTTATTATAGAACCCCTAACTCATATTTATAATCTTAGCCTCAGCTCGGGCTGTTTTCCAGATCAGTGGAAAGTTGCTTCTGTTACCCCGATCCATAAAGACGGCCCAAAAGATTTTCCTGGCAACTATAGGCCCATATCTTTACTTAGTACGTTTTCAAAAATTTTAGAAAAGATTGTTAATGGACGATTAGTTAAATACCTAGATAAGTTTTGTTTTTTATCTGACCGACAGTTTGGGTTTCGACGGAACCGTTCCACGGAAGATGCCACCACTGTTCTTACAGATCTTATATCTTCATACTTAGATAACAATATGAAATGCATTGGGGTCTTTGTAGACTTAGCTAAGGCATTTGACACTGTGTCCACTCCTATTTTGCTTCGGAAACTTCAAAATATAGGTATACGGGGAATTCCACTGGCCTGGTTCGCTTGTTACCTGTCTGAGAGAAGACAGTTAGTCAAGGTGGGTTCTCTGAGTAGTGGTTGTGAGCGCATCAGGTTTGGGGTTCCCCAAGGTAGCATTCTTGGCCCGACACTTTTCTCAATCTATATAAACGATTTACTTAATCTTCAATTTCCGAATTCCGAGATTATGTGTTATGCTGATGACACCGTTATGCTATTTAGCGATGCTAGTTGGGAGAGTCTGGTTACGGTCACAGAAATAGGTTTGCAAATGGCTGCAGGTTGGTTTCGTGCCAATCTTCTTACCCTTAACAGTGACAAAACCAAATTCTTATGCTTTCATAAAACTGCTTTGTCAAAGCCGCCGTCCGATCTCACTATAAAAATTCACTCATGTACTGATTTCCCGTCCAAACCTTGCAACTGTAACAGAATCCAGCGTACTGACGCGATAAAATATCTTGGCCTCTTTGTAGATGAAAATCTGAACTTTAAATATCACATTCATAATCTATCAGGCAGAATTCGAAAATCTATTTATATCTTCAAGAAACTCCGTCACTCGGCAGATATGTCTCTTTTAACACAAATTTACGTCGCTTTGTGTCAGTCGATTATAACTTACTGCCTTACAGTGTGGGGTAGTGCATCAAAAACTGCCATGCTGGAGGTTGAGAGAGCGCAGCGTTCAGTGTTGAAAGTAATGCTTAAGAAACCTTTCCGTTTTCCAACCTCAAATCTCTTTGCAGAAGCAAATGTTCTATCCGTTCGTCAACTTTTTATCCAAAAAATTTGTTTGCAAACACACAAGTCCGCTAAAACGTCTAGGGACTACAACATACTATTACAAAAACGCGTTTTCAATTTACCTATTCCAAGGGTGAATTCTGTTTTCGGTAAACGTTTTGGAGAGCGCATCAGGGTATCTACATACAATGCAATGAATAAACTTTGTAATCTTCGGGATTGTACTCAAGCAGAAACAAAAAAGCTACTGTTCAAATTTTTACACTCTCAAAATTACATTGAGACAGAATCAATTTTAGATAAGATACTTTAGACTAATTATTGAGCATAGTAATAGTACTATTAGCTTAGTTTAAGTAACTTGCTACCTATTGTCAAGATTTCAATTTGTAAACAAATTCTGTTATTTAAAGTATTTGGTTCCCCGCGATACAGGCGTAGCCTAGTGCGGAGACCCCTGGAATATATGTACTCTGTGTTTTCTGAAATAAATACTCTTTATTCTTATTCTTTATTCTTTATAGAGTAGAGTCAATCAATGATGCTGAGCAAAATCCACCACATTTTTCAAAATATCCCAAAATCTTTATATAAATAAATAAATAATAATAATAAATATCTTGGGACATCTTACACAAATCAACCTAGTCCCATGATAAGCTCAATTAAGGCTTGTGATGTGGGTACCAAGCGACGATATACAACAGATAGAAGATACATATAGATACTTAAATACATAGACAGCCATGACCAAGGAACAAATATTTGTGATAAATAAATACACAAATAATGCCCTTGCCGGGATTCGAACTCGAAACCTCCAGCTTCGTAGGGTCACTACCAAACTAGGCTACGGGGCTTAATAATGTAGAGGAAGGACATGATGAAAATCTTGATGAATTTAGTAATCTCTCCACGCCCATGACACTCATAGGACACGTCCCATACATTTTTCAGCACGCCTGCTGCTGACGACCCATAATCACGAGCAGGAACCAAAATAACACGCCCTAGATGGCAAAAATGGTCCAAGCGTAAGCGATTAGCGATTTCCCATAATAACATGTCAGTTTTGCGAGTCTGAACGGATAGTTTTAAGCTTGAAATGTGCGTTCGAAGGCTGCTGAGAGACTTACCCCTCATTCATAATTACGTCTCCTATATTTGCCACTAGGTATTGTTTGTCCCTTTCGGTCTTATAGACTATTGATTAGATCGAAAGGGACAAACAATACTTGGCGACTTTCTAAGCTAGGAGACGTTTATGAATAAGGGGATAAGATCGATTCATATTAGTTGACATGAATAGTAAAGTCATGTCAAGAAATTGTACTTGTAAGTAGGTAAATTCAAACAAATACACATACTACATATATAATGTGAAAAGAACTTTTAAGGAGTTGGAGAAAAGGCAGTCTGCGGCAACGGGTGATCATAGGGCTGGCTCATTTCTTGGCCAGAGGTTAAGCATTGCCATTGAATACTGGAAACTCTTTACTAATCAATTACTCTAAGGTTAGCTGGAAGTGATCCCTTATAGGGATAAGTTAGCCTTTGTAATAACATTTTTATTATTATGTCGAAATGTATATTTTGTACAATAAAGTGCTTACTACTAATCAACTCTTACCATTATATGCTACATTATTAATAGGTATTGTTTGCAACTTCAATAAAAAGCAAGCATAAATATCAAATTAGTTGTAATGCTCTGATCACTAAAATTGGACCACAGAGTAAAAAACATCAGTACCTGCCCTCATCGATTGAGCACACTCGAAACTCCGACACTATGGCTTGCTTCATCCAGTAATGTTTATGTTACAGACTGGCCTTATGAGCCCCATAGGAATTAAGATCTTTTGAATTTGTACCGGGTGTCTCATAAAATGGCCATGTGGTGACTAGTAAATTAAAAAACTAAATTATCATGGTCCTATAGGATCCTCTTGGATTGTAAATAAATATCTTTACTGTAGTTTTAATCAAACTTTTTATTATATTTGTAGTTTAATATTGGATTAAGCTTCACTGTGTTTTTATAATAATATATTTTTAACTACACGATTATAATGATAATTGATAACATACTAATGTTTATGTAATGGCAATTTTAAGATACCTTTTAGATTTGCACTGATGTCAATGCCATCATAACATATTGTACGAAATCCTGGTGGGAATTGTCACTGGATTTAGACTTTATTTATCATTATGCCTATTGCTGTACCTTTATCTGGTCTATGTCTGTTTTTTTCCCCAGTAAAGAAAATAAAATCGGTAATAGAATAGTGATGGCCGTAAGAATAGATTGGACACCATCCCAACTATTCATACGTGTGTCGCAAGAATCGATTTAAGTATTGAAGTGTCACTGACCGTTCTTTGATAAAATATAGATGATGGGCAGCAGTGTCATGGTAATGGACACATTACTGCGATCGCCAATATGCTTGCCCAGTGTAGCGATTATGGGCATTTACCTCCTAATGTGTCTATACGTATACTTAATAGGGGAGGCATATGTCCAGCAGTGGACTGATATAGGTTGATGATGTGATGTGATGTCCCAAAAATGACGCAAGATATCAATCTAATGAAAAACGTGCTTCAAATTATATTTTTCCCCTGAGACATAAAGTACCTACATACATAGATATAATAGGGTTAAGCAAGTTGTATGTGATAAATAGTACGTCCCCCTACAGCCTTAATCTTCTGGACGAAAAACGGTTTGATCCCTTCATTTCAGTGAATATCAAATAATTATTACGATTAAACTACAATTGGTTTATTTTTATGGGGTTATTTTATAGTCAAAGTTCTAAGACAGTCACTCACCGTTTTGTGCTTCCCAATTCGATATAAAAAGATCAAAATGGTTCCGAAGTTCCCTATTGGGCCGAAAAGTCAACTCCTTATAAGTAGTCCTTGTCCATCTCAGAAGAAAGGTGATGCCCGTTTAGGGACAGGCCTGCTACCGCGAACACCGAAGTTCGCAAATTTCAGGGACTCTAATCACGCCTTCGTTGGAGCAACAGATACAAATCCCCTAAATTTATGAACTTCGGTATTCGCGGTAGCAGGCCAATACCAAGATGGGCATCACCTTTAAATTCCTTCACAGATGTTTTCCATTTTCGATGGCAAGTTGGAAATAACATTCCATTTTCTAAACCAGTGACGTCTGACGATAATAAAAATGTCGGCCAGCGCGAACGTTTTCTAAACCGTAAACTCTCGGGAAATAGTATTTTGAACTCGTCCGCAATATCGGGGTTTGCAAGTTTTCTATCAGTATTTTTCTCTGTTAGGTCTGTAGCTGTACAGCTGTCGCTTACAATGCGCTAGTTTAAAAATAGAAATCATCGTGTAACTATTAATTGGCCCTTGTTCCATTTTAACAAACCGGTATATACATTATCCGTGTCTGTTACATGAAATTAAATTAAATATTTGTTCAAAGAGAAACATTAATAGTAGAATGCATAATAATATGGGTCCTGAGCTAGGAATCCCTGTGCTACACGACCTAAAGAAGTAACTTAAATTAGCAGTATTTCGTAAAAACTCTATACGAAATACTGCTAATTTAAGTTGTCTATACTATAGAGGAAACTTATCTTATCTAAGAAGGTAATCGCCAGTTAGGGTATGGTTTGAACAGAAATCTTGCATTAGCATTAGTAAAAAAATATTGTAATAAATGTCCAAATTTTTATATATATTGTCTTAGTTACCTTTATCGCAAATACCCTGAATTTCTCTGGTTTCAAAACACTGAAAATTTATTTCAGTTCATTCCTGTAACTACAACCCGTACCGACTTACGTGCGTGCGGTTCTTCTAAACAATGTGTCAAAATTATCAATTATTGTTTTCCGTCTTACACTTTTTTTTATAATTATAATTTACTTATACTACTACCTCATAAACATTATTTCATTAACGCAATACCGACATATTGTTATTGTATTGCCGAATATACCTTCTCTTGCCTGAAATACTATTATGACTACAGAACAGAGGCTGTCTTTTGTCAGCCTCTGTAGCCTAGTTAGTAGTGACCCTGTCTATGAAGCTGGAGGTTCGGGGTTCTAATCCCGGCGAGGGCATTATTTGTGTATTTATTTATCACAATTATTTGGTCCTACTTTGCTCCTTGGGTGGTAACAATGCTCCAAGCAAAAAAAAAGTTATGTTCCGTTCCAGACGAAAATACTTGTTATCTGGGTAAATTTTAATGTTTTTGTCGGATAATACGAGATTTCACCTAGCAACTTCGGTATGATTAACTGCCAAAAGTTTAAATCTCTTGTCAGTAGTTGTCAAAACTGCAACAAGCGTGGATGCAACCGATTTTGTTAATGCTAAAAATCTGTTCCCATATCAAACATCTCTGGATGAAATTTGGTAAGTGATTTATTGTTTCATCTAACATATCATTGCTTATCTGGAAACTTAGTATTTAAGTGATTGCTTCGATAGTTTCCAAATTATTATTTTGTTTTCACGGGCGGTCTTACTATGCACATGGTTTTGGGGATATTTTGCTCCAGGAGCAATGTGTACCTTTTAAAGAATTATTTGAGTTGAAATTATTCTGTTATAGTTTTTATCATGCCCAGAAAGTACGTCAGAAGACTTGACCCACGACATTGTAAAGCCTACACTGAAGACGCGTTAGAAGAATGTCTGCGTGCTATAGATTCGAAAAAGCTGCAGAATTTAATATTCCAAGAAGGACACTCCACCCATATTTACTAAAGAAGAAGAATCACATTTCTCGCGACTGCATTGAAAGAATGAGCCAGTACCTACGGATTTCCACTGTCAGAGTTAGATCATTGTTAAAGCGTATATTTTAATGAATGATGTTTTTTTTATAAATGGGTTGACTACCTACCAGATCTCTTTAGATTTCATTGTTGCAATTAAAGTAATAACTTGCGATATGTTTATAAACGTTGATTTATATGAAACTTTAGGGTAATTATAAGAATGATTCAAATTAAAGACTGATGCTAATAGAGCTACAAGATATTTAGATTATTTTAATATAAAAAACTGTTAATTTGAGCAAAATTTGTGTTTTTCTGCTACCCCAACTATCATTCTATAGAGTGTTAAGGAATATAGCACGCTATTTAATGCTCCATGCCAGGAATAGCTCCGAATTCAAAGCAATCTTGCCTTGGAGCAAAGTTTCCTGCTTCATACAGATCACTTTGCTCCAAAATCAAAGTTTAAAAAATCTAATGCATCAACTAACCTGGGACTAATTTCACAACGTGTTGGTAAACAAGTACATATTTCTCATAAAACCATTGACAGTACCAAAACTCCATATTTATAAAAGATCAGATGCGATTCGTAAAAGTGGAGCCAATTTTGGAGCAAAGTAGGACCGTTTTACGGTATATCGTCGCTTGGCACATTACAACAATCTTACCGTGGGATTAAGTCGATTTGTCTAATATGTCCGAATATTTATTCATTTATACTTCTTTATAAGTAAAACTTATAAGGTTCTTATATTCTTGAAGTCCAGTGTCTCCTTTTCCAACGCATATTTATTGAAATCCACAGCCGGCACGTCTCGCTAAGGTATCCCCTCAATGGTCTATTATGATAATATTCAAAGATTACCCGATTTTTCCTGCATTTTTGCAAAAACATTCCATAACCTAGTCACGTGTCTGGCCGCCAAGAGATATCGCCACATAAACGGTAATTTAAAGTTAGTCTCGTCACGACTAAAAGTTCCATTTACCTCTCGCAGTTCACTTTTAATTAAAACTATTGAAACATATTCTTAAAGCATTCGAAATACTTTGAGTTTTGTGTTGGAACTATACTGTCTCTGAATAGGTAATAAATTCATGAAATAAAACAATGAAAAGCGGATTAAATTGCGTATATTACAGTTTTATTTCATTAATCACTATCAGGTAACAGGAGAAAAAAAATATTATTATGTAGTAAGTTTTCTCTCTGTGTCATTATTTCATATTAATGTGACAAAGATCGTTATTGTGTTTCGTTTGTTATTGAGCGTTAGCGATTGGTATCTTGGACGTACCCAGTTTATTTTTAATAAACTGTACCGTTGAACAAAAATAGAAGAACAGGTTAATAAGAAAATAATGTAAATTCATAATTTCAGTAACCACACCGTTGATATTAATGAAAATATAAATGTACGTTTTGTACTTTATTCAGCTTTCATTTAAAGCAACTGTAGCCAACACAGCCCATTCAAAGCTCACAATAATCACAACAACAATAGCGATGGACGTGAACAATTTTAAAATGATACTTCCATTCTGCAGACACAATATTTCAGCAAGAATGTCGGCCGGTATGAGAATAGGACGCTTTTGAGATATTTGTCGCTGTTGTTGGGTCAACAATAAAAGAGATGGATGTATTAAAAACTTTATTTACTGGTTAGAGTCGGGCCCAGATAAGAAACCTATAGACGTCGGATGGTCAGGCGTCCGCGATCCAAATAAATATACAAATAGGTTTTGGTAGCGTCCATTCCCATTGTTCATTATTGGTACAAAGTCACGTATGAATCGAAAAAAGATGCGGGTGAGGTGCAGTTTTTATGAAAAATATTGCAAAAATGCTGATTTTAAACAGACTTTTAACAATACTAGGATAAATGGAATGTATCTTAATATTATGAGAGTGTATTAGATCTTCCCTGATTTAATACTGCGTAGATATAAAAATAGCAAGGCATGTGAAAAAAACACATCTGAACATAAATTATTTCATGTTTTTGAGTACTTTCAAATATTGTCTCTATAAAACAAACTAAAAGTTCTGCAAAACGTAAAATAGACATGTTTAAATCAGCATATCTTGCAGTATTTTTTTTAATAATGATGCCTGGGACCTTTTCCATAATAAATTACAAAACAAAGTCTATTTTCTATGTCCCTTACTAGAAAGACTTCCCCTTGTAATATGAATTGTAATTTATTATACAGTGGACCCTTGACCTGTTTTATTAGACCACGAGTGTATCATATAATGTAGTGATATATCGAGATAAATGCGCCAGTTAGCTACAGATAATATAAATTATGTTTCATAAGTTTTGTGTCGATTATTAAATGTATAATCACTACATAGTATAAAATAAAGTCACATTTTCTATCCCTTTGTCCCTTTGTACGCTTAAATCTTTAAAACTACGCAACGGATTTGGATGAGATTTTTTTCAATAGGTAGTGTAATTTAAAGAGGAAGTTTTTATGTAGGTATAGTACGTGGCGGGTCGCCAGTAAAGTGATAATAGAAAAAGGTAAGCTAGTTTTTTTTGACGCCATTTTTGTGATTTCGTTTATCTCTTTGGAGAGTGTAGCCAAGCCTGGAATTAAAGTGAGATACATTAAAAATCAAATCAGTACATTTTGGTATATTATTTTTTTAATAATGTGGTTATTATTTTATTAAGTAAAAACAGATTTAAATAAATTTTTAATATTTCGACCTTTAATTAATTAAGACGCTTCGCTCAATCAAAAGCGAGTAAGCGATAAGCTATCGATTATTTTCTCGCTCAAGAAACGAACAAAAGATATACGGAGCTATACTAAGGAATGAGAGGTGAATATCACTATCTCATTCCTTAGTATAGCCGCGTCCCTATAACTTACGTAAGAACTTACAGGTGTACGGCTGGCCTAAGTAGATATCGTATCAGTAAAAGTGACATAGTTATTACCCACCGGTATTTATAGTTGATTGCTGACTCACTGTGAACACACTGCCGGCGAGTAATTTTTTGAGAATAAGGTTGCGTTTCCACCAGAGATGTGCGAGGATGTATTTCCATACAAATGACACCTATTAATGACTCGAGCGAGGTGTAATTTGTATGGAAATACGTCCTCGCACATCTCAGGTGGAAACGTAGCCAAAATTGTACCCGCGAAGCAAAAACTCGCCGATTGCTACGGGTTATTCGCAGATAATGAGCCAGCTCCTCAATCGTATAAGTAGCATAATTGTGAAAAAGGAAAACAAATAACAAGTTTATAAGACTCTTTCAATAGTCATGTTCTACTGCCATGTCTGTAATCACCTCACCTTAGGGTGCAGAAGTAGAAGATCTCGACGATACTCAAGAAGGAGAAGCCAAGGAACAGTCCCAGCAAGCCTCCACAGTTGGCAAGGAAGTCCGTCAAACCGAAAAGCTCGGAACGACGCATTGACACGTATCTGGGCTCTTTGTAGTACAGCTCTATCATTGTGTAGGACGTCCTGAAAGAAATCGGCGTTAGACCGTGTGTTGCCTTGACCCAGGCTTTTGTATCAAAATTCTTTTCGTTGTCTTGTTTCATACCACTAAGTCACTCTTTAAGTTGTTTAGTCGACTCAGTATATAAAAATAATCCTGTTGCAAATTGACGCGGTTTTAATATCTAGATGCAATGCCAATTCGCGACAATCTGGATCGAGCATAAATATATACTCGCCGGTAACAAACGGTACAATAGAAATAAACCACCAAATAGAATATCATGCACTGGACTCACCTGTACTGCCAAACTCCAAGGAAATCCAATAAGACAGGGATTTTTTCACTCGATCGATCTAAACGGTGTTAACGGTGTGTGCGCGCGTCCCGTTCCCAAGCTTCACTACTTCCGCGAGTGGCGCTGTCGGGCTAGGGTCTTGTCCGGCGCATGCGCGCCGAGCAAACTCGGGCGATTCCATTGGCGGGATTTTGATATTGCACCGATTGAGTTACGTTTTGACATTGCATCGGGATGAAAACAGTATTTAATGTTATAGACGTTAGAAACGAAACATCCCGCCCACCAAAATACCAATGGGATTTTCCCGAAATAAGAACGGTTGAGAAAATGTTAACAAAACGATAAAAACTAAATTTACGATACTAAGCTTAAAACTAAAGGAACGTTAACGTGTATGTTTATTCGGATGGAAGGGGACATAGTTTGACCAGGGGCCTTTTGACTATGTGATCCCTAGCTGTTTTAACGGTAGCCACCCGAACTACTCCATCTGGCCCAGGATGCAAAACCATAACTCGTCCTAATGGCCAATGAAGAGGAGGTCGGTTGTCATCCTTAATAAGGACAATTGAATTTACGGTGAGCGGAGTCGAATCTTTGGTCCACTTTGGCCGCTGAGATAGCGCGTGCAAATATTCGTTTCTCCAGCGTTTCCAAAATTGTTGTTGGAATGCTTGGATAAGTTGCCACCGGTTGAGTCGATTGATTTTAACATCCGCGTAATCTGAATCTGGAACCGCAGTTGGAGGTTCAAGCGTTAAGAAGTGCCCGGGTGTTAAAACGTTTAAATCGTTAGGGTCGGAGCTTAATGGACACAAAGGTCTTGAATTTAAAATTGCTTCGATCTGAGTGAAGAGGGTGCTGAGCTCTTCGAACGTCAAGGTTTGATCACCAACGATGCGATATAAATGACTTTTCGCGGCTTTGATTTGGATTTCCCAAATCCCTCCAAAGTGTGGAGCGGAAGGGGGATTACGTTTAAACACGATTCGCTCTGCGTGCGATGCTTGTTCGATACATGACGCCAATTGTGAACTCGCGCCGACGAAGTTCGTACCACAATCCGAACGAATGACGTTACAACGACCGCGACGGGCAACAAAACGGCGCAACGCTGCTATGAAACCGTCAGTAGATAACGTTGACACTACTTCCAGATGAACGGCTTTTGTACTGAGGCATACGAACAAGCATAAGTAAGCTTTATCGATTTTTGCACCACGATGTGATCCCAGTTTGATTCGGAAAGGACCACCGAAATCAACGCCTACCTCTGAGAACGGTTTAGCCTGATTTACGCGAAAGGCGGGAAGATCGCTCATGAACGGTTGCAGAGGCTGTGGATGCAAGCGGTAGCATCGGATGCACTTTGAAAGTTGGTGTCGTATAGCTCGCCTTGCCGCAAGTATCCAAAATTGTTGTAAGATCAAGTAATGAGTCGTGTTAAGACCGGGATGAAGATTGATACGATGAGCTGACTCAATTACTGCGGTGGTAAGCACACATTTTCTGGGCAGTAGTGCGGGATGCTTGTGTTCGAATTCGAGCCCTGAGCGAGCGAGACGTCCGCCCACCCTGAGTATACCCTGGTCGTCCAAGAATGGGTTGAGTTTACGAAGACTGCGTGGTAGCTGTTTTCGCAACTTGAGCTTCGTTATGACATCGGAAAAGTGCCGGTTTTGAAAATGCTTGACGATCGTTAGTAACGCGCGATGCCGCTCTATGTCCGAGACAAAAACGCTGTCAGATCGTGGAACAGTAGAACGCGTGTGGTCACAAAACCTGTGAATATAGGCTAAGACGCGACAAATCTTATCTAACGACGAATGCCTCTCGAACAAGCGATCAATCATAGTCGATTGTTTGGTTGCTTCGGTTTGGTGTGTAACTAAGGTTACTTTACGCTGTTCGGACAACACCACGTCATCGTTGTGGCGATTTGTTGAAATATCTCTTGGCCACTCAGAGGGCGCTTGGGACAACCACTCTGGGCCCGCCCACCATAGCTGATTGTTGAGCAATTCCTGTGGTAGTTGGCCACGAGAACATATATCTGCCGGATTCGTTCCCGAAGGAACATGTCGCCAGCAGGCGGTAGGAACGATGTCCTGAACATGGCTTACACGGTTAGCGACAAAAGTGACCCAGCGAGACGACGGGGCACGCAACCAAGCCAATGTAACGGTTGAATCGCACCAAAGGAAAGTTTCGGGCGAAGGAATGCGTAAAGTATCCTTCACAAATTTGATATGGTCAGCTAACAGGACCGCTGCGCATAACTCCAGGCGGGGTAAAGATTGTTTCTTCAAGGGAGCGACTCGTGCCTTCGCGCAGACGAGAAAGACGCGGACTGAGCCGTCCGCTTCGGTTACGCGTAAGTAGATCACAGCACCATACGCTAATTCGGAGCTATCACAAAATCCATGAAGCTGATACGACTGAGCACTTTCGATGACAAATTTGCGTGGAATCTTCAGATCCCTAATTAGAGGGAGCTGCTGGGAGAAGTTGCTCCATTGGGACACTAATTCCGGTGGAGGAGTTTCATCCCACGAAGAACCGAGAATCCATAGTTTCTGGATCAAGGCTTTGGCATGGATTGTCAAAGGAGGCAAGAAACCCAAAGGGTCAAAGATTCTAGCGACCTCACTTAGAATCGTTCGTTTGGTACACGGTTGATTTGAAGGTTGGACGTTAAAAACGAACGAATCTGAAGCAGGCTCCCACTTGAGGCCTAGAACTTTGATGGTCGTGTCTTCGGCTTCGGTAAAAGTGATGGCTTCCGAAAGACACGCGTTTGAGGGTAAGTCACTCAAAAGTTCGGGTCGATTACTCACCCATTTTCGCAGCTCAAATGAGCCGAGACTGAAGAGAGCGATAACCTGCGATTTAATATCGCGAGCATCCTCCAGCGAGGAACTTCCGGTAACGACATCATCGATGTAGACATCAGAAGTTAAAACGGTCTTGGCTTTGGGGTAATTTGAACCCTCGTCGATAGCCAATTGCTGGACGGATCTGCAAGCGAGAAACGGAGCCGAGGAGACCCCGTACGTTACGGTATTTAGTACGTATTCCTGAATAGGCTCATCTGGGTGACCTCGCCAGAGAATACGCTGGTAATCGCGGTGATGGGGAGCTACGTTAATTTGACGGTACATTTGGCGCACGTCGGCCATGAAGACCACTTCGTGCTCACGATAGTGAAGAAGAATCTCCACGATGTTGGATTGTAATTTCGGGCCTATTAAAAGCGTATCGTTAAGCGATTTGGAATTCGCGTCTTTAGCTGACGCGTCAAAGACGACACGAAGCTTCGTAGTTGCGCTTTCTGGCCTCAAAATACAATGATGTGGTATATAATACTTGCCCTGGCCCATGGTTTTTGCAGGCACCAAGGACATGTGACCACTTTCGATGTAATCGGTCATGAAATCAACATATTGTTGTTTCAAGTCTGGATCACGAGACAGGCGCTTTTCGATAGCGTGGAAGCGTCGCAGTGCTATCTCTCGAGAGCCCTGGAACACTGGCTCAGCGTTGTCCTTGAAAGGAAGGCACACGAAATATCGACCAGTCTCGTCACGGTAATGTTCGTTTGTGAAACTATTTTCACACAATTGTTCTTCTGGGGTCAATCGGGAAGATTGGGGAACGGTATCGATTTCCCAGAAACGTTGAACCATATGGTTTAAGCTATCATCAACACTTGGAGACGACGGGACGCTGAGCAGACACGACGATGCCAGGCGAAACTTCCCGAGGATAAGCCAACCGAAGACAGAGTTCATAGCTCGCGGTTTATTAGTGCAGCGTTTCAAACGTTGATCAAGAAGTGACTCTACAAAGATGTCGGCAGCAAACAAGACATCGATTGGACCAGGAATGTCAAAACCAGGATCAGCTAACGGTAAAGTCTTGAACTCATCCCCTCCAGTCGTGTTAAGTTTTGCGATAGGTTGCTCTCCGCACAGCTTCGGTGAAACAAACATTTCCAGGCGGAAGTGCACTGTCTGATTAGAACCAACATCACACGTGACCTTACCCGTCACCGATGCAGGAGCGCCTCCCAGTACACATGGCCCATCACTAGTCGGTGTAGGCTGCAAGTTGAGCCGTTTAGCCGCGCGAGTCGTTAATAAATTATTTTGACTTCCAGTGTCAAATAATGCCCGGAATGTTTGAAACTCGCCAGATGCGTCACGAATCTGGACGAGTGCGGTTGCCAACAACACGGTCGTATTCGAGGGTGAACTCGGTGGAGGTAACGATTCTTTAGTCAATAAGACCACTGAACTTGATTGTTCACCTGAAGGCTCAGGGTTGTTAGCTACTTGGTCGCGGTGCAGCAGAGTATGGTGTTTACGTTTGCATTTCTGACATGAAAATATCGATGTGCATTGACGAACCGAATGAGACGCATTGAGACAGTTGTAGCACCACCTCTTTTCAGAAGTGACAGCCATGCGCTCGTCAATGGATTTATCTAGAAATGCCTTACAGGCCGATATGTGATGTTCGTCACCACAAAAAGAACACTTTCGAATAATTTTCGGTGTTGCTGACGCTTTGGGGGGGTTGACCTCTTGTTTATTACTTTTCGCAACGGAGTTAATGGTAGGAACGAGAAGTGTGTGTGTGACATTATGCTTCTTCGGTTTTTGCAAAGTTGCTGGCGCCTCTTTATAAGTGTTAGCACTTTTAGGAGTAACGGTGGTAAAATGCGTGTCGCGTAATAACGCTTCGCTTTTCGAGTGTAAATACGCCCTAATTTGCTTATATTGCGGCATCTCAACATCGGTATGTTTTTCCTCAAACTCGCGACGCAGCTTTGTATCTAACTTTGCAAGGATGTTATAACATAGGATGAAGTCCCAATGTTCGACTGGCAACTTTAATTGTTTTAAAATAGTCAAGTTTTCGTCAATCGTGTCGAGCGCGTGTCGAAAGTCTTGAGCGTTATTTGTTTTGAAACTGACATCTAAAATGTCACGCCAGCACGTAAAAGCTAATTCGCGTTTGTCCTCATAGCGGGACTTAAAAGCGTCATATGCACTTAAATAATGCTCACTTGAGACCGGGAACGTTCTTATTAACGATAAGGCGTCAGCACGTAGAACGGACACTAGATAGTGAAATTTCTCGATATTACTCAACACGGTAGATTCGTGAATAAGCGCATTAAAAGTCGCGATAAACTCGGGCCATTCCTTAATGGCACCCGAAAAAGTAGGTAGCGTGATTTTCGGAAGACGCATGTTACTACTGTGCGAACCCGTTACTGAATTCCGTCTCGAAGAATCGGGTTGATGAGACGAACCCGGTTGTAATTTACGCTGTATCGACACGACCTTGAAATACGCTTCATCGAACCGTTCCTGAATCTCGTTCTCAGTATCGTCAACATCATCGCCTAAGAGATCCGAAATGATCAAATGAGATTCATGAAAACTGTCAGCGATATTTTTTATTTCCTGGCAATATGAGAGAAATAAATCGACCTGTGAGGTATCGGTATTGGCCAAGGTTCCTATTTCCAAAGCCTTGGTTATACGGTTTAAAGCGATAGTTCGTTTACGTCGCAAACTGGACAAGTTGTTGACCGAATAAGTTTCCTCAGTACATTTCTTACCTACATTCGGTTTAGATTTACGCCTCGTTAGATACGACATTATTATTACGTAATTAAAACAATGGTCACATATACGTAAATACTAAACAAGAAGACAACGATGAACGTAGTTAAAAATGTTATCTGAGATAATACCTACGGCAACAAGCCGTCTTCGATGTTCGTGTAACGCGACAACTATTAAAATTCGTCACTTCGAGTACGATCAATTAAACTTTAATATAAACAAACTTGAAAACACACAGAACGTAACGTGATTTTCGACATCGATATTAAAACCTTTTAAAATCTTTTCGGGTTTTATTTTTTTTAATAATGGCAAACTAACGTTAATGCGTGAAATCTCCGTTTACAAAATTAATAAATCAAATAGACCTAATTATTCCCCTTTAAGACGACAATACGTTAAGTTAAAGTTTCAATTTCAAAGTTAAATAACAATTTTAAATCACGACTGAGCGATCGAAGTGAATAAGTTTATTAATACGAAGTACGGTGGTACGGTAGGTAACTAGAATACAATAGAAAAACCAGCGTTAGAGCCGCGTGCTAACTCCCGTAAGGCGGGGGTCTAGTTATACTGGCGATGGCGATGTGATTCCACGAATTGCCTACTCGTCGAATATTGTAGGTTATATAGTTTTATAAATTGAAACGATTGATATGAAATTTCAATGATTTGAATACTAAAACGTTGGAAGAAATTGACAATTGGTGTAAAACTGTTAGATATGTTAATACAAGATTCAGAATAAGCGAAAGTAACTATTGTGCAATTTTTTAATTCGGTTAGCGGTGGGTAACGGAACAAAGTGGAATAAAGATCGATTTTAGCTTCGTAATTACGCGATAATATACTGACGTTGGTATTCGTTTACACGGTAAGGAAAGATACTAAACGAATATAACGACAATGGTAGTTAAAATCACGAAGTAAAATTGGTAGTTGGTGAGCCGACTGTGTATGTTACTATTAATTATTCTGTGGTATGACGATGACGGTAAAATTCCCGGGTTTCGGCACCAAAAAGATGTTGCAAATTGACGCGGTTTTAATATCTAGATGCAATGCCAATTCGCGACAATCTGGATCGAGCATAAATATATACTCGCCGGTAACAAACGGTACAATAGAAATAAACCACCAAATAGAATATCATGCACTGGACTCACCTGTACTGCCAAACTCCAAGGAAATCCAATAAGACAGGGATTTTTTCACTCGATCGATCTAAACGGTGTTAACGGTGTGTGCGCGCGTCCCGTTCCCAAGCTTCACTACTTCCGCGAGTGGCGCTGTCGGGCTAGGGTCTCTTGTCCGGCGCATGCGCGCCGAGCAAACTCGGGCGATTCCATTGGCGGGATTTTGATATTGCACCGATTGAGTTACGTTTTGACATTGCATCGGGATGAAAACAGTATTTAATGTTATAGACGTTAGAAACGAAACAAATCCAAAGCACTTGTATTTCTTTTTCAACCTAGATTTTAATACATATATCAAAAATTGGAAACAAAACAACATCTCATACAAAAATACCTGTGTCACGTTTTTAGGGACACAAAATAAGACAACGAAAAGAATGTTGACCCTTTTACGAAAATGTATAATAATACGCATTAACAGCAATCATTTTCAAGTAAAGATGACAAATTATATTTAAATTTCAAGAATAAACGAAAGGACAGAGAAATGTTAAACACATTATAAACTAAAAGAGCAAGAAATTTTCGGAGGGTATTTTTTTTCTCAAATATTAAAGGCTGTTTTCAAAGTCTTATCTAGAAATCATTTTATTATACGATATTTTTTGACAATCATAATTTAAATGCATGTAGATTAGTGTCTCATAAATGTATATTAAATTAAGCACTAGAAAATATGTTATCTAATTGGATAGAACAGCGACTTCAACCGATTTCTCCGAAATTCCATCATCACACTCCTACTTGATGCCAACGGGATCACCTCGGCTTATTTTGATGTTGATTAAAAAATAATGATCGTAATCAATTGTCCATTTGTCGTGGACATGCCTAATGCAAATTTATAGTTTTCTTATGAATGTTAGTGTCTGAACTAGACCAAATTAAATTGGAATCAATCGGTAAGTATCAGTAAAAAAATATTCATCAAAATCGGTTCACCCAGTCGGCAGTTCTGAGGGAAAAACCTGTAAAGTCGGTTGAAAAAGAGAAAAGTACCTACGAAATCGGGTTATTGCTACGAACAAATAAAACATGGAAGCCGCACGCCATACTAAATTGACTTTCAAAAACGGTCCTGTATTTTAGTTCACAAGTGTCACCCCCTCTTCAATCCATGGCGGCAATGAATTTCAAAATCAACCTATAAAAACTTAAGCCGCCATTTATAATTAGTTGTGATTGGTCCATCAAAGTTTTGATTGGCTTTATTCTACCAACAGTTGTCAAAGATGTTGCGCCGAAATATGCGCGGTGTTAAGAAAAGCGCTATGTCCTGCCCATCTTGGCACAATTGAACAATTGCTTTTGGGGGCATTTTTGAGCTGGCGTTCGACGTCCATGTTATATATGGTCGCAGGGTTGTTGCAACATAGACCAGACGCCAGGACGCTAATAATTTTATTGCTGATAATGATGACAACGCTGAATCTAATACAAAATCAACTCACCCTGCATCATCCTCTGTGTCATTCACATACCACTCGGGATATAAAACCTTTATTCCGTTCAGCAAACTATGAATATCAAATTTAGTCTTGAGTACTTCAGCGTCGTACTGAATGCCGACACATAATGGAAGACATTGGCATTTTTTCACTTTTGAGTCGTTTTCGCTTTCTTCTGCGGCGTACCTCTCTGAAACATAAGGTACACTCAGGAACCATGTTAAAGTAACATCACACATCACATCATCAGCCTTTATTAGTCCACTGCTGGACGTAGGCCTCTCCTATTAACTATGCGTATAGACGCATTAGGAGGTAAATGCCCATAATCGCCACGCTGGGCAAGCGGATTAGCGATCGCAGTAATGTGTCCACTATGATGACGCTGCTGCCCGTCATCAATCTTGTAGAATGGTCAGTGACACTTTAATCCCTTAGTCGACTCTTACGACACCCGCAGGTGGAGTTGGGGTGGTGACAAAATGTATTCTTACTGCCGTCACCACACGGCAAAAGTAACGTTATCAATCAAATTGTAAAATATTTCAACTAGTTTTCATTTTGACATGGTCTTAGAGTGGTCTAGGGTTCCAATGGGTTGTGTGTACATATTAAACCTTTTCTCCACAAAAATCTAAATTTTATTGAGGACATCAATATAGACAACATTTCTAGGGTATTTTTGCGATTGCTTACCTAACGCCTGTACTACACAATATCTCTTAATTTCCCGACAAACAGCAGAACTGTCCTTATCTGAAAAAAATGCTCAACATATTATCAAAGTTCTCTTTTTGTCATCTTGTGGCATTTAAACAAAACACTTGCCTACGTCGGTACTTTGTAAACTTACGAGGCATGTGAAACCAGACGCAACCGCAGCTGTCAAAGGTGTAGTCCGACATGCATTCCAACCGACAATTGTTGGAAGTGTACGTGCGGAAATACTTTAGCTCACGTTCTTCAGGGTAGTAGCATTGCCTTCTGTAAAAAATAATAGTAAATTATGTGACAATGTATCACAATGTTATAGTATGTAACCTTCGAATCGACGGATTCCACAAAAGTGGAAACTTGAGCGCAATTTTTTTATTTTACATTTCGGTGCAACCCAAAAACAATCATACAAGAAGCAATAATTCATGAAACATGCATAGATACAGATGTTTCCATGGATATAGATCTCACTAAGAACACAAGATGAGGGATTCAAGCGTTAACGCCCGAGACGAAATTAATTTTGATACCGTGTAATACGTACTATTTGTCACGAGAAAAATGAAAGAAAAAATAAATATTTAAGAAAGCACATTTCACATAAGGGATTCTGAAGAAATCGTAATCAATTACATAAAAATCCTTGAACAAAAAAGTGCAACTTTGTTCCCACCTAGCAGGGAAGAAAGTACCCTTATTTGAATAGATGGTGTTGAAAGATTTTTTTCATAACTGCGGCAAGTATATTATGGTCGTCTGATAGAGTAAAACTGCCCAGCTTGTGGATGCTTGCAGCTTGAGGGGTGACTCATGCAAACTGTAATTTTTTTAGAAATCTCTCTCCAGAACTCATCGTTAATATCATCATCAGCCTATGATAGTCCACTGACTGGCGATTATGTGCATTTACCTCCTAATACGTCCATTCGCAAAGGCAATAAGAGAGGCCGTTGTCCAGCAGTGAAGGGATTTATAGGCTGATGATGTGATGAAAATAGTTAAACTAAATACTAACGTTTCTGGCGCATAGTTGACCAATGTACTGGAAGTATTGGTGACGCTAAACTTGATAGCAAACGCCGATGTCTGTTCTGGCAGTGCTGCGTAGTAGTACAGAGAAGATTGGGGCATATCTGCGGGATGCTGGAAGTACACCTTAAAAACAAAAGAGGTTTGTATTTTCCAGTAATTTAACCCATTAAACACAGGCTTTTTATTGAATTCGGCAGATAAACCTGAGATCGTATGCCGGTTTTTTCTCCATAAAAACAACGGTTCTAATTTTGTTATTCTTCGATATATAAATCCTTTGTTAATACTAATGGAGTTTATTATTACATCAAATATTAAGCACTACATATACATAATCTTTTCTTCGGTTACCGCGAGGATTACACATGAAATAAAACTACATAAACATTGTAAAACATTTTAAAATATTGAGCTACTTATTTCTAGGCTTAAAAAAAAACCGGTTCTGATCTCTGAGATAAACACACTTCCCGATAAAAGCTTTATACCTATATTTACCATGTTTTGGTTTATTTGTTGCTAGTTTTCACTGCATTATAACTTAAAATGTATCTTGCCGAGTCTGCAACCCCGGATAAGTCTTTAGCCGTTTTTCTATTTTTAACCGACGGTAGAACTGTTAGAAGGTTTTTCATATTCATTTATAAATAAAAAAGAAGAGGCGAAATGAGTATAGTATACCTTGTACCCGTGATTAATACCATAGCACAGGCCATCCCGATCAGTCATCTGCTCTTTGAGAATAACTCGCAGGTCAGTATCGGCACCATTTCCCTGGAAACGTAAATTTAGGTTACAGTTTAGCTATTAGAAACAACATATTAACGTGGATTTAGACCAAACGAGCGAATGCGCATTCTATCTGCCACTCTACGAAATCAACGAATTTCGACGAATCACGTTTTGTATAACGAACGAATTTGTTAGAGTGGGGGATAGAATCTTTAAATTTTATCTTGTATGTGAAAGAATGAATTTGAATAAGAGGAACATTACAAGAGACACAAATGTCTCAGTGCACACGGAAAGGTACCTTGTCACAGTGTTTAAAACGAACTTTATCAAAGAACACAATAAGGTCTATTTTAAGAGCCATGACAAAGTACCTTTCCATATGCACTGGCAGAAATATTGACGAAACAAATATAAGGATTATTTCGATATGCGACCAGATTATGATCTTATTGTAGTTATAGACTAAACCAAACCAAAGTGGTTCATAATCCTAGAAACATTTGAAAATAGTTACTTTACGAACATTCTAATATAATGAATTATAATGAATATATTTATTTCAGACACCCCGGTGCAGAGGTTGGCTATCGCAGTTCAACGAGACAATGCTGCCAGTGTGATGCACCTTTGCACCCGGGGCTACACGGGGAGAGCTTCTTGATTACAAAGTCTGTGTGTGATTTTTAAGACCTTCGCTGCGGCAATTAGCTTAACTCGTAATTAACCATACTTTGTACTTAAGGGGTCGAAAGAGCATGAACATAGTGCATTGAACATGTTAACTAATTGTTAGTTTGTAAGTTAAACTGTTGTAAGCAGTGTATTTTAAAATAGTGTTTTAATAATAAGAATCTATCAAAAAAGCTTAGATTTCAGACACCAGGTTATCCATATGGTATAATACTCACTCGACCTTTTTTGGGATAAACATACTCTTCACTGTTATTGTATCCACCTTTTAGAGTCCAATCCTTACTAGGTTTTGAGCTGTTTAAGTAAAAGTAATCGTCGTGTATGCTGAAACAAATGAAGTATTAATTTATTTTAACCTTCGTACCTAATCTTTCTCTTGGAGAAATATCTTATTTTCAATCATAGATTTTAACTGGTAAGTAAGATCAATTTTATGTTCCTAAAACTCTTAATATTTCACTTTATCGTGTAGAACCTGGAAAACCTGCATTTTTAATACTCTCTTTAACATGTATAAATATCAAGACAACAATTAAGTAGTCAGGCACCGACCAAGCGCATTATACTAAAACATATAGGATGACATGACTTTTTATTGAAACCTCTCTTCAATTACGTTTGGTAATTTGAAATATTTATATCTCCTCTGAGGCCTCTGAAATTGATCTTGAGCCATTTCCGTGCTATTCAAAATAAAAATTACATTTACATCACGTCTTCCATCATGTTTTCGTACAGCAATATACTAACAAAAAAGGAATGTTTTATACAAACATTTTGGGACATTTTGGGATATGTAGTGGATCTTGCTCAGCATCATACCAGCCTACCAATGTTAGCGATATCGAAGGCAATACATCTGGATCACAGATGTACAAACTTTTTGGGCATTTCTCCGAGCGTTTTAACCGCCGTGACTTCGGTGGCAGCCTTTTCGCAGAAATCCCTTGAGAGTTGTATGAATTTTGGGATATCTTGGTAGACTAATAGACAACTACCAAGTTATTCTAAAGAAATATGAAATACCCACGGAAATCGTGTAATAATGTTGCCACCGAAGTCACGGCGGCTGAAACGCTCAAAGAAATTCCCTTTTGAGAAATGCTCGTCCACGATTCACTTCACTTACTTTTCTTGCCTGAAAATCTCACTAGCAGCTAAGGAGTTCATGGTGAAGCAGACTCCCTCTGAAGTGAGGACCGGGTCGAATATCTCTTCGCATCCCAGAGTCACTCCTCTCCAGCGGCAGGTGTAGAATATATCGTCCATGTTTGGAGATACCTGGGCAAACATTGTCTGGCTTACTACCGCGAAAATCGAAATTCGTAAATTTCGAGGGTATTTCTCTGTCACTCAAACGAAAGCGTTATTAGAGTGAGAGAGACAAATCCTCGAAAATTACGAATTTCGTTTTTTGCGATAGTGCTATTTTTTGCGACTAGTCTATTTTTAGTGAAAAAAATATTTAAGTTGTTTATTTATCCTCTTTCTCTTAATTTTAGGTATTATGTGCCAAGGTATGCAGTGTGACATCTGGGTCGTAGAGCAGGAGTGAACTATACTAGGACGGTCACGCTGAGCAACTTTCACTATCATAATCATCATCATCATCATCATCATCATCATCATCAGCCTATAATAGTCCACTGCTGGACGTAGGCCTCTCCTATTAACTATGCGTATAGACGCATTAGGAGGTAAATGCCCATAACCGCCACGCTGGGCAAGCGGATTGGCGATCGCAGTAATATGTCTACTATGATGACGCTGCTGCCCATCATCATTCTTTTATCAAATAATGGTCAGTGACACTTCAATCCCTCAGTCGACTTTTACGACTCCCGCAGGAGGAGTTGGGGTGGTGACAAATGTATTCTTACTGCCATCACCACACGGCCAACTTTCACTATGGAGACCAGAAATCCCGAAAAAATCCTAGAATTAATAGTTAACTATCAATTAACTTATATTTATAAGCATTAATATTGCTATTCATAAACAAAAACTCCTCATTAATACTAAAAAAACTTGGACAAAGCCAAATAGGAAATAGAGACGGATGCTTATTTAGGAGTTAAAACTTTGGACCATAGTTACAGTATTGGACCATGGATGGGTGGTTTTACGGTATATTTGTTTAGATCCTAACCAAAGTTCTTGCTTATTTAATAAAATTAGAGGTTACATCATGTTATAACTATGATGAACTACTCATATTGTTCAAAAATGTGAAATGTACGAACCTCCATTATATGTTGAACTGCTGTGCCATCGGAATAATTTCGAGTCTTGTAATGAACCAAAGCCATATCGACCCAGCAAATTAGACCAACGTCTTCGAATTTATTAGCCAAGTGATCATCATCTACTCTGTAAAAAAAATGCAATGCGTTGACGAGCATTTCTTAAAAATCCCTACATTTTGATAATGTCTTCGATATTTTCAATACTCAGCAACACTGACTCTCATTTTTATCCACGAAGGGTCCACGGAAAAACATGTCCAGTGCTTTAAACAATCAGGGCAAATTCACACCTTATTCTGTTTAAGTTAAGGTGGTTTTTCCTTGTAATTTGAATTGACTAGACATGTTCTTTCCGTGGACACTTCAAGTATAGTTATAGTGCTATGATTTCTTGTATTCTTTTCTAATATGATGTAAAGCTAACTTTTACCTGACGTCAACAATTAATTTTCAACTTTGCAGGGTTTTTAAGGCTGCTTTTTTTTTATTGGACTGCAACTCCAACTCAGTTTACATACTTACTTTTGTGACCCATTGGATTTAGAATAGGCCTCCGATCTTTGTTTCATAGCGATTGATTCTCGTGTAAAATTGTATACCGAGCGCTTTGCTTTGATTTGCGGGCAGATTGTCACTGATGGAAATGGTACCTGAATTACATAAAAACCATATAAAAACCTTAAATTTTATAGATCCAATTAATTGTACACGATAACATCCATAACACCTTCAATATAAGGTGGAATTATATCTGTTTGCGAGGTTTATTCAGCATTTTTTTAAATTGTGCAATGATCATGAACCGGCGAAAAATGCTGTGATCCGCTGTAAGTATCTATACAGGGTGGCCCATTCAAATCGGTCAGTATGGGAAATTCTGAAACTATAAGACATACGTAGATTTGTTCTTAGGAACCATGTCATCGATTTCAACTATAAAGAAAACTACGTTGATAAATATGAAAAACAAAAACTTTTTTTCTTAAGATTTACACCAAACACCTAGTAAAATAAATTGAAGTACGTGAAAATAATGAATTCCATTCATTTTAGACATCATGTTTCTTACAGAAATTTACTGCTTAAGACCTACGCAAACGATATCTGAATAAAAATAGTGTAGGTAAGTTAATTTTTTCAAAACAACCGGGTTCGATTGCCAGCTGGGTACAGTTTTTTTTTTTTTCAAATAAATGCAGTTTTTTTATCAAAATCGGTGACATGGTTCCTAAGAACAAATCTTCGTATGTCGTACTCGTATAGTTTAAGACTTTCCCATACTGACCGATTCGAATGGGCCACCCTGTATAACCCAACAAATTCGCCTGTCTCGCCAACAAATTTCAGTCAGTCAGTGGAAAATTGGATCTTTTTTGTTTAACTAACTACGCCCGAACAAGCTTTCTATTAATTTAAACGACTATGGACATATCGGCGGGTTAAAGGCAAAACCAACTATTTTGAAGTTAGTTTTGACAAATCGTATTTTATAAATGCCAATGACAGAATAGTATTTGCTAAAAGATGTTACACCGAAATAGTTGGTTTTGCCTTTAAACCGGCAATATCAGCAATGGACGTACCTCTCCAACGGACACAAGCTGCTCGCTGAGGGCCACGATGACGGGGCTTGTCTGCCACTTCACCCACACGTTCTTTATCAGCACCACGCACAAGGTGATGCTGACTAGAAACGTCACCACCCAGAATATCCTGGAATTTCAGTAGGTAAGTCCATCACATTGGCCGTGTGGCAGTAAGAATACATTTGTCACCATTCCAACTCCCCCCGCGGTGTCGTAATAGCCAACTAAGGGATCGATTAATCAAGTAATTTATTTCTTTCATGTAGTACAGTCACCGTCAATAACATCTTACGCCTCGAAGTCTTCAAAAATATGTGACACACTCTTATGTTGTTCTAACTAAGGTTGTGTCACATATTTTTGCGGCCTTCATGGTATAAGATACTATTGACGGTGACTGTACATAGGATCTTACATAATAAAAGTATCATACCCATGTAATAAAAGTATCATATAATATTTCCATGCCCTTACGGCATGGAAATATTGGCATATCTTAAAAGTAACTTATACTATTCAATTTTTGTTTTTTCACTGGGTAATCACTGTAACAGTTGGTCATTTAGGTATTCATTCACAGAATAGTATGTTTTAGTTACTAATAGCTTCTTTAATTTATTAACAAAAATATGAAATTTCTCTTCTTTTGGATTGAAGTGTCACTGACCATTCTTGATAGATGATTGATGATGAGCAGCAGCGTCATCATAATGTTCTTTTACTTAACATGACGTTACAACACTTGCAACTTGCAAAATGCGCTTGAGTCTTTGTTCCCCTTTCGAGCTGTGCATTTTCGATGGGTAAGTTTTTTTTGCAAAAGTAAAATACGCATCCAGTATGTTATGTTATGTTACTATTTGTATTATTTTAACTAGAATAGTAGGTACTCAATTTAATTTGCATTGCATTTGTGTTACCTAGAGTGTCGCATTATTTTGTTTCTTGATTTTTTATAAGTTAGATACTGGGGTTTTTATTTGGGATAGCATAACGAGTTAAGAAGTATTTACATTGCACCCATATTTCTTCAATAGATCCAACCCTTTTAGAACAAACTTTTCCCGTAATCAATACCTTTGGGAATAAAGTTTTATACCCCAAAAAAGAGCAAATACGGGAATTATGGATTTCTATCACGTTTGCTGTTTCTTGCCTTGTAAGCTAAAAACTTTCATTTTTCTACAAAAATCTGTTCTTAACAGACGCATTTCAGCAAATACAAATAACTTCAATTGTTTTCATTTGATTGTTTCTATACACTGAGTGATCTCTAAGTGGCTAATTCTAGAAACTTTCAGTATGTAACTTTCCGTTCTCGTACTCCGGTCTTGGAACGCAGGTCGGTATTTCGAATACGATCTGTCCTACGAACACCCACACTGCTGCGCTCCATAGCTCGCTGATAAACCTTGATTTTGGATTTTTGAGGTTCAGTCTGGGACCAGGTTTGAGCGCCGTAGGTTAGGACGGGCAGGATACACAAGGGTGGTCTACGACAGTAGGTATAACGAAAAAAAATTCTAAATTCTTACCTTCACATAGCCTCATTTATTCTATTATATAAAAGTAGTCTATATACCAAATTTGAGATAATTTGCTGATTATTTACTGATCGCTCAAAACAGTTAAACTTTCGCTGATCTCATACAAATCAAAAATGTACACTTCACTAAAATTCCAAAATTGAACCAGCATATGCTTTAATGTGTGACCCTTATTGAAAATCTATGTTAAAGCTATGGAAACTCACACCAGCTTAAAAAAATGGGGAGATTTTCATTTCATACATTTATATACCTACTGCCAAATTGTCAAATTTTGAGCGACCTCTAAATTATGCTCGATTACTCTGAAAATTGGTATACATTACTTTTGGGGGACATGTACAATAATAAGCCCTGTGGAGCGGGAATATTAAAAAAAAAAAATACATAGAATTTATTTAACCCTTAAATCGCCAACGACACTTTTTTTGAAAAAATACATAAAACCATAATTTTTATGCCTATTTATATGATTTTAAATAACAGAAAATTAATAAAAAAAATCGCTTATGTATAGTTTTTCAGAAATCATATGTCAAGTATGTTGCACGTTGCCAACTATGCAGTGAAAAGGTATTGGGCTTGAACGTCCAGTATTTTTGCCATTGCCAATTGTACGGTTAATTTAGTTTATTATATTTTTAATTTTTTTTACATACATTATATGAAACAAGATATTTTATGTCAAAATCCTTATTAAAAAACTTACAATTTCAATAAGTAAGTAGTAATATCTTAGAACCTGTGGACTACAAATGAAAAAAAAGGGACACTGAAATTAAAGGCTGACATAGAATAATATAAGTTTTTATAAATGGTAAATATAAATTCACCTGGTTCTATGTCAGCCTTTGATTTCAGTGTAACTTTTTTCCATTTGTAATTCACAGGTTCTACGATTTAGGTTCACAATTTAGTAAAATCAATGCATTTAGAGCGGCTTAGTTTACTTGGCTCATCATCAACAGCGATATCCTAATGATGTCCTTATCATACGGGAAGCAAAACTTTTTTCAGATTGACTTTTGTTTACATGTTTGTTGGACTCTTCTCCGAGTAAATTAAGTCGCTCTAATGAAAAGTCAATACTGGGAGTCACTGAAAATATGCTGTTTTCTGTACTGCTGTGCAGTGCAGCATCTTCCTCGTCTGGGTTTTCGGCATCTAGGAAACTTTTTTTGGACTTGAAATCACACAGCATTATTAGAAATACATTACATAAAAATAATATATATGTCGGAGTCGCGCTTCAGTTGGTGCAGGCAGACCTGTACGACACGTCGAGTCATCGAACGCCAGAACAGTCTTATTTACAATAAGAACAGTTTTGTTTGCAATGTTTACAATTAATTTGTTAAGAGTTACTAAATCTAGAAAACGATAAGCAATGTATTGCTTGGAGTGGTCTTTGCTTTGGTCCATGCATCAGGTAGATAATAAAATCCGGTTGAGATCTACCCGCCTGTGAAGCAGGTAGTTTATGACCTGACAGTATAAAAGGTCACTAGCGCTGTTTTCATGTTGCATTCGCATTCGCGCGTTAGACTTAGAAAGAAGTCATTCTTGCTTTAGACATTGGAAAGTCAATTCATTCTGATTCCCGCGATAGACTTCGAAAGATTGATTCTTGCTTTAGACTTGGAATAGATTCTGATTATGATCATTCCTTCCCTTAAGTCAGTCTATCTTGGGACCGCGAATAGATTTGATTAAGTGCACTCCAGAGTAACAGGAGTTTGACTGGATTCAATAGTTCGTTAGATTCAGATAGTTATTTCCTAGCATCCTGACGAAAGTCGTTATTTCTTGTGTTTTGAAATTGGTGAAGCATGGACTCAAACTTAGAACTCTCCAGTCGTTTTCCATTAGTTGTTGTTGTTGTTTAAAGTGTTTTAATTAATCGTGTTTTAAGTGTGTACCTATTGTAATGATCTAAAATTGTAATTACCAATGATTTGAAAAGATTAAAACATACAACCCGCTGAGTTTCTTCCTGGTTCTTCTCTGTTGTGGTTTAACTCTTGCGAACCAGAGTAGTAATAAATAAAGATCTTAATTCATGTTGTGTTTTTCATTATGAGTCCATGCCTACATGCATAAGTGCGTAGCTAGCTAAACCATCTCCCTATAGCTCGGCCGGACCTGATATAAAGGGCTTTACGCCGAAATATAAATATAATAATAATTCTTTGATATATTGGGCAGCAAGAGCTCATTGAGTGCAAAGATCTATTTCGTTATTAGTACCTACATCGTTATGAGTAGTATGTAAAAAAATGGCCATATAGCGATATTATGATATAATTAGATGTTATTGCACTTAGTACTGGTTTTTACATCAAAAGTGTCCCATTTTCATTTCATTTGAGTGAGACATAGCAACAACAACATAAAACATGGCGTAGTTGCCAACGGGAAAAATACTAGACATTCTACTTTGCAAGTAATAAACTCATTGATGAACTGTGTTAGAAGTTTCAAAGTAAACAGAAATATGTACTTCAAGTGTTTAGTTAAATAGATGTGCAAATTAAAAAATACCTTATCATACAAAATTACGAAAAAAAAAATTGTTAACGTTAGGCCGGGCGACGTGTCCTTCCCAATTGGGTATCTTGGCGGCAATTTATGACAAACTAGCGTTTCTGTTGGCTCGACACATTTTTTTTCAGAATAATAATCATTATGCAATACACTTACACTGCTTAGTTTTCGCTTCAGCGTTTTGGTTTCTTGTGTAGATTTTTGTGTTTTGGATGTCTAGTATTTTACCCGGTATCGAATTAAGGGTTAACAATTCAGTAAACTTACTTCTCTACTAAAGTCCGCCTCTTTTCCGCCATGTACTTGAGTCCATGGAGGGTACTATTTTCAGCGTACTCCTGGACAAGCTCAATCGCCAATCGTTTGCGGCGCCTCCTTCCATTATTGGAGCTGTTTTTGTTTTCTTCAAGACTGTGGACAATTCATCATCAGCCGCGCAATCCACTGCTGGACGTAGGCCACTCCTATTAACTACGCGTGAGAGGCATTAGGAAATAAGTACCTTTTTTGATTGGCAATTTCAGTAGTGTCTACTATGAAGCAGGGATTAGAACCGATTTGTTAGAAAAACCTCTAGGTATATAACACAATATTTTGAAACGCTTATACTCGTTATATAGTGTTCAATATTTTATGTAATTAACAAATATTTTTTTACCAAATTTATTTTTAAAACTTTTTTATCATATTTATTTTCAAAACTACATTTTATATAGGTACATAGAATAAATCTAACTAATCTATTTAACTTAACCTACATATCTGGCACCCTAGTGAAAAGGGGTATAAATCGAAATTTGCCACTTTACAGGAGAGCCAAAAAACGATTGGCGAAATTATTCAAAATTACTGTGCCGAAATGGCTAAAGAATTAGAATAACTGTAAATGTACTTTGAGTAAATACAATGCGCTCTTTCACATGCTGTCATTGGTTTATGGCTAAAATCAATAGTTTAAAAAAAAATTGACTTGTGCCCGCTGAAATAAATGCTAATTAGAAATATAACCAAATTAGTACCCCTTTTCACATAATATTGGACATTAGTGAAAACGGGTATACATTTAACTTATTTTATGATAACTCTTTTTGAGATGTACTTTTACGAAAGGAATTTAGCTAAGTTTGTTTGCGAAATTAATTTTAATGGCATAGCATGTACGTACACAATATAATCCCTAAAAAACCGACTTATACCATTGTGCACAAAATGTTAGTAACGTGTAAAAGGGAATAACAAGATTTATATTAATCACTTTATTCAATTGTATCCTAATTCTATGAAATAAGTTACAATAAATATATTTATTTTTTTCCATTTATTATTAGAAATTATTTCCTTGAATTAGAAAAATATTACTTCTTTTCAACAGCCAAAACACAACGCATCCTAAAATGAAATGTTTTTAAATTTCCTAGTACCAAAAAATTCCATAATGTAGCATTTATTCATTATTATCAAAATCGTGTCATAATATTTTATTTCTCATGCCTTATTTTGCTAAAACACGGTACTCGACAAAAAACCTAAATAGTACAAATAGTCCTACTGTCCGAATTATAACTTTATGCCCTGGATGTCGTGCGCGCAGCTAGGTAGGTACGTTCCGTAACGCCTGAATGGCAATTTTGTATCTTATCGAGTCACCTAAAATAACATACCATAGCCTATCGTAATGTACATTAAGATACAACTGTGAAAAAAAATAAGTTCTAAATAAGCATAAATAAGCAAAGTACGACCGAAGGGAGTGTTTTAAATCGACACGATTTACGAATTTCATTTTTGCATGTGTATCGTACGACATTTTTCAGTACAGATGGCCTTCCGAAGTTTTCAACTAGGCAAGATATAAACGACTCCTCGCACTAGTGTGTAAAGAAGTTATTTCAGTTGTTTCGGATAAAAATAGTTACGTTGCATTGCAGTACTCTGTATGGAATCTTAATAAACAGACTTTAATCGACGAGTATAAAAAGCCTGTCACTATTATGTTCTATCGATTATAATTCTTATAAAAGTTGTATAGGTAAATATAGGTACGATCAACTTGAATTATTGTGTTAATTATACATTAACTTTATTAATTTCGTTAGTAGATAATTTAAAAAAATATTGTGATAATATTGTTTTCATTATGTTAGCATTCGTAAAAAGTGGCCAGGCATGGTTTCCGGGTGGCTGTTTTGAAATTGTTCTAATCACATGTTTCTGGAGTAATATAGATATAGCAACAGCCATAGAACAGCAGCAAATACTCGTACAAGGCTATTATAGTGCGCTTTCTATATTACCTGGATCATTAAGTAAAATTGTTACTACAATTTAAAAAAAAAGTATTTGCGTTAGATCGTTTAAAACTGTCAACACAAACTAATATTACTAACATAGGTTTTAACAAATAAGCAGCAGATTTAACAGCTTGAATATGAAAAAAAAATACAATCTTACTTTAAGAAAAACAATTAACCACTAAGTAAATAAAATTTTAAAAATTAACACTATTTTAAACATTGTGTATTTATAACGAAACTTAGTGTAAAAGGGTGTTGTACCCTTTTACACTAAGTTTCGTTATAAATTTAGTTAGTACAAATCCGTCAATTTACTGGTGGTAAATGTTAAGTAATACTTTTTAATTTAGTGCAAACGGATATAATTCCCGCAAATGGATTGTATCACATGTAAAAAACTGTAATTCTAAGTGATTAAAGTCGACTTGTACCCGTAACAACACAATTTTAGTCGTGAATATGGATTTATGTCGAATTGTATCTCAAAAAATGTTTTTATTGTTCGTGTAAAGTGATTTAAATACACATGGATCCTCATTATCCGAGTGACCATCAAGAAAATATGAGTAGTTATAGCGTTACACACAACAAAAACCCAAACGCGTAAAACTTAGCTACACTAATACCTTTTGTAACTTTACAACGATATACTTTTTTTGTTAGTAAGAATTTATTTCAACTTATACCTGACACTGCATGATCATTTGTGTTAGTTATACCATATTACACGATCGTAACTCTGTCAATTTACGTGAATATCTTAGATCCTTTTACACCAACCGATGCCATTTTTTTTTTGAAATTTTTTGGTATACTTAACTCAATTTGGCCAAAATTCGACTTATACCCCTTTTCACTATGGTGCCAGATAAATATTATATCTAAGATTGGCCCTTGTGGCATTGTACCGAGGATGCTGGCGGCATTTTCTCGCTGTATCGCAATACCGATGCAAAGTAACTACAAAAAATATATAATTATACCGATATACGAAAAAGAACGAATAAAAATCGGGCTTTTGTATGGAGATAATACCTGGATCCGATCCCTGCTATGAAGTATCACACATCACACATAGGTAATAGGAGAGGCCTATGGGCAGTGGACTGAGAAGCTGATGAAGAACTGGATGCTTAGCCAAGTTGCCAATCGCTAACGCTTAGTAGCGTATCGTAGTTTTCCCTCTCTGTCACTCTTTCATATTAGTGCGACAAAGACAGTTAGCTGCCCTTCGCTTACGATTGATGACTAAGCGTTAGCGATTGGCAACTTGTCTAAGCACCCTGATCCCACTGTCATAATTTAAAAACAAACGATATACTTACTCCATTGTCACAAACTTTTTCCTAAAAACTAAATATTCACGACAAAACACAACCAATCGCCGCTGCACAGGAACAGTGTATATGACATTCTATCCCATTGCCACAGTGGTAACAGTTTTTCATTACATTAATTCCCTATACCGACCAAGCCCTTTGTAATTGTATTAATTAGGAGCTTGTTGGTAATGAAATTAATATCAAGGGACAAGTGGCCTAGACCTCATTTGAACTTTGTGTCGAATTTTACAGAAAATGGGACCAACTTAAAGACTGTCTTGGCACTTTTTTATTCTAAGCCAATGGACTGGGTTTGGACACATGTCATACTACCCTAGAAGCATTGCCCTCTCAAAGGCACAATGATGGCAAATTAATAATTAAGATTTATTTAATTATAGACAAGATTAACATATAAGATTAAGATAAAATTATTACAAATTAAAAATATACTAAAAATAATATATATACAATTTACCTATAAAAATAAAATAATAGAGTCAAGTAAAACTATCATCATTTAATTAACATCTAGTTAAAACTTTGGATGCCATGTACTAAAATCTCAAGGTTTCTATGGAACCTAAGATTTTTCTATCTCGAATCGGATATTGGTCTCATAGTACTGTAGAAGCTCATCACTACGACCTCAGAAGTAACCCGCTAAAGTGAATAAAAAATCGCCCTGTATTTTTTAAGTAGATCGAAACGGTTTTTTCGTGTGTGCGACCCGACTTGTAATCCTGGTACTGACTTTTAATCGATACAGGAAGAAAATAGACAAATAAATTCCATTTCTCGCCTATTACATACTTAGTACCGTTGAAAAGATAATAATAGTTTCAGAGTTACATTTGGGACCAACCAGTTGCTGTGAACAAAAATGCGATTTCATGCGGTATAGATTTGAGTCTACAGTTGAATTTATAGTTACTAGCATAAAAAAAATAATTTCGAAAAAAGAGGAGATAAATTAAAGCACGACCGAAGGTAGTTAGGTACTTTAAATCGGCACGAGTTACGAATTTCCTTTCTGCACGTGTATCGTACGACGTTTTTCGGTACCTACATATGGCTCTCCGAAGATTTCAACCTGACATAAAATGAACTACTTCTAATTAATTGAATCAGGCGTTACTTTGCGGAAGTCCATATTAAAGGATGAACAATATTGCTCTGCTCTTCCGCGATACAGAACGTGTAGTTAATTAGTGTAACCCGCTATAATTACTTGCGACAAACCACCACCAATAACCCTATACTCGACACGTGTTTCGCCTCTCTACGAGGCATCATCAGGAGTTGACGATGTAGTTGGTCTGGTGGTTTCCGTTGCCGGACACTTAGTTATTTGCCTATTTATTTTTGCGGCGGGAGTGTGGGAAAATTAATAGCATGCAAAAAATACGCAAGTAATTATAGCGGGTTACACTAATTAACTACACGTTCTGTATCGCCGAAGAGCAGAGCAATTATTGTTCATCCTTTGAACCACTTCTCGCACTAGCGCGTAAAAAAATCACCATCTGTACTGAAATAGTACATTGCGATACAACTGCAAAATAATTATTAAGGTACGAGTATGTATGAATGGCACTAGTATAGTAAACATACGACGTATTTCTAGGAATAGAATAGGCGGGTGTGTTAAACTAAGGTAATGATAGTCAGGAGACATTAAACGCGGTAAAGTAATGAATAATGATTGATTACTTTATTCATGGTTGCGTGTCAGTGCGTACAATAATTAACAGTAATTAATTTAATCATTTACATGACATAAATTCATAGGTTCGTTAATCATTCCATTGTAAAGATCTCTGTCCACTAGATCGTACCATACCATGACCGTACCATGAACGTATCAGACAAAAAACTATTTTTTGTATTGAAAAGTGTTGGGCATAGTCTCATACTTTTCTCTTACTTTGGGCCTCCCCCAAAGATTGCCACAATGACCGGTTCTGTGCCACCCGCATCCAGCGGAGTCCTGCGGTGAAGGTCGCTGGAGTGACTGATGACCTCATCAGTCCACCTTGTGGGAACCCACGCTGCGCCTTCCGGTACGTGGCCGCCACTCGAGAACCTTGCCGCCCCAATGGCCATCGGTTCTACGCGCTATGTGTATTTATGAGTATATTCAATTAAATCTATGGTGCGCAAATTTTTCTCAACGCCAAGCAAAAAATCTGCATTCTTTAGTCCCCTAGAAAAATCATTAAAATCTAATCTGCATAAATCTAAAAATAAAATTCCATTCCTAAGTCGCGCCAGCGGTTAATGGCTGCTCGGGGCTCGAGTGAGCCCTAGAATTAATTACCAGATGCCAATTACCTAAGCTACCTAGCCTAGGGTTCCCTCGTATGTGCTGCATTTCAGTTTACGAGTTTATGCATACGTGTGTAGCGGATGCTTAAAACTTTTGATTGCGTCAAATGTTTCTGAGTTCTTGTGTATGATGTTCGTCTGGATTACATCGTGAGTCATTGAGATTGTAGGTATTGTTAACAATATTATTTAAGCGATATAAGACCTAGCCTTATGATGTCAGATAGCATATACCCTAGAAATTCGACCAGTTTCCGCTAATGTGCAGTGGTTGAGTGGTTTAGGCATCAGCAAGGATCGGACAAACGCCCGTCATTTTGAAAATATAACCCTGTTCCGTACAGTAGAGACTTCTTTTTTATTTAATATCATGTTTTTTTAATAACATTAATACAAAGTATATATTTAGGAGATCCCAACTCTTTCTTACTTGTTCAAGTTGTAGGTACATACAAGATAAACGATTGAAGTAAAATTAATTGATATATGCGATATACATAATCCGTTTAAATCGTTTTATTTCATGAATAATAATCGCGGTAACCGAAGAAGATAATAGACTCAATAGATCGAAATTCAATATTAAAAACTTTGAATCGTTAATGGGTCACAAATTCGCAATCATAGTGTGTACCTACAAGGTACTTACAAGTAAATAGGAGTTGCAATCTCTTATTTGTGATAATGGTATAAAAAAATAAGTTAACATCATAACATATAAGGGACTCTCTACTGTAAGGAACAGGGTTACATTTTCAAAATGACGGGCGTTTGTCCGATCCTTGGGCATCAGCCATTGTGGAAAATACTTTAAAATGTTTGGTCCTACAGTCTTACGTTAGCTACAGTTTCTTAAAAACTTATTACATTAACATTCATTTTGCAATGATTTACCGTGTAATCCCACAATGTCGTAACAGGTGTGCTAAAAAATCAACTGCGAAAGACTCTGGTTGTCACGGGATTCGAACCCGCTTCCTCTGGATTGCCGGTCCAACATGCTTCCAATTACACCAGGCGACCTTCCGTGAATCACAGAATCAATGGTATCGTGAAACTAATCACTAGCGACATCTGTACTTATTGTTTCGTAGGTACTACAACCTTAAGCCACTCAAAGACGCGTGTCTACCATAATAGTCCGCAAACTCGACAACTCTTCGTTGCGTTGAATTTGTTATATAGGGCGCTGTAATCAATTCATGATTAGAAAACATCAATTTGTTTTATAATTAAACAAATTAATGGTGGATTTGTCACCACCCCAACTCTTCCCGCGGTTGTTGTAAGAGCCTACTAAGGGATTGAAGCGTCACTAACCATTCTTTGATAAAAGATTGATGATGGGCAGCATCATTATAGTGGACACATTAGGTACTGAGATCGCCAATCCACTTGCCCAGCATGGGGATTATGAGCATATTTACCTCCTGATGCGTCTATACGCATAGTTAATAGGAGAGGCTTACATCCAGCAGTGGACTGAGATAGGCTGATGTGTGCTGATCAATGCTCGGCGGGAGTGAGCTGATTTCATACTAAACGACATGTATCACGTGACATTTGGTATGAAAACAGCATTGGCGATGATGTGATTAAAATGGTTTCCATGAACGTTGGGTTTACCATTGCTAGGTCGGTGGTCAGAACATTATTGTTTTACTAATTCATTTGTTTATTTGCGCCGCTGCGTTTGTTTGTATTTGTTCTGAAATCGAGATCACTGATGGATTTAATTGATTTTTCTGCTGCTTTGTTTATGCAATAGGTAATCGTATACTCTCGTCAAGCATTGCCAGTGTTATGGTATTCAAATAAATTCTAAGTACGTCTTTTTTCTGTTTCGTTGTCGTTAAATAAAACTAAAAATTTGGTTTATTTCACAATCACGCACTTTTACAACATAATCTTCGTTTTATCACCAATTTAAAACCTTAAAGGCCCACTAGACCGTACCATACCATGACCGTAGCATGAACGTATCAGACAAATAACTATTATTTGTATTGAAAAGTATGAGACTATGCCCACTAGGACGTTTCGGCGCCGGCCGCCTCATACTTTTCAATACAAAGAATAGTTTTTTGTTTGATACGTTCATGGTATGGTATAATGGTACGGTCTAGTGGGCAGAGACCTTAAACCTTGGTTTACATTACATACATTTTTTGTTAAAATTATAGATATTTATTCGTATTAACGTAAAAATATATCTGCAGCCGTGTTTCACGACATGTGTCAAAGACGAAAGTGTGTGTGACGAAGTATGTGGAAAGTCAGCCATATTTTTTCACATTTTTTGTTTTCTACGAACGGTATAACTACTTTATTAAAAAAAAAGAAAAAAAAACTACGTGCTTGACCAATGACTGCTAATTTAATTCTGTTACAAATAATAATACATTTCGGCTGCCCAAAGTTGAAGTCAAGTATGTCCATTTTTTTCAGTTTTTGTTTTTTTGCATATTTTGAAAAAGGGACCGAAAACGCATTTTTCTGCATCAAAAATTTTCTTCTAAACTCCTTATTTTTAAAGTTATAGACAAGAAATGTTTTCAGCTTTGTCGAATTTCCCTCAACATCTACGCTAAAACCAAGCATTTGGTCCAGATCCAAGCTGGAAAGCAGTTTCTCTAAATGAGATAGGTACTTGAAATTCAAATTGTGTCTGGAGATGCTTGATTTCAGCGTTTGGCTTTTAAACTAACCAGACGTTTATACGTATATTTTAAGATTTTTAAGTAAAAGCGGAAGTCATTTGCGTCCTGCCTGTGTGTCCGTCTGTATATAACAGCGGTTTCTGTTGTAACCGTTTAGGGTACGTTTATGAAATTTCAGCTCAAGGTATATATTGTGTGTTGCTACTGAGTTTTGAATATAAATTGCAAAATAACATTTTTTAAGGGGGGGCATCCCATACATGTAACTAAATGTCAAAAAAAAATTCATCCCAATATTAATTTGTAATACATCATATGATAGGTTTTTTAAAATAAGTTTATGGTTTCTTTACCAATAATTTGATTTATGGAATACTTTCAGAAATAATAGTCCAGAAAGTCTAAAAAAATGTGTCTACACCCCTTCATTTTTTATCGGCAGGTCTAAAAAATATGAAAAAATGTCAGAAATATGGGACATGATGTTATCTACTTGCAACATGATTTTGAACATATTCGATCTAGTTGTTTTAGAGAATTCGACAAAATACGTTTTACAACAAAAGCAAAAAGACGTAACTGACTCATTTTCCCCTACATTTTAGTACTATGCAACAAACCTAAAATCAAGCATGTCAGACTTGCTTGTTTTTACGTTGACGGTTGTTCCCAAAAAGTGGGTGTGCGACAAAGCTGAAAACATTTCTTATTATTTGTGATTAAACTGAGCACTAAAAATAAAAATAAAAATCATCAAAAAATTTACATTATAGTGTTAAACGCCATGACAATAAATTTGAATTAATTTTGAGTTTATTTGTCGATGAAAACGACAAATTACGTTTTTTTGCTCTCCTGTAAAATTTGCTAAAATGGACATACTTGAATTTGACTTTGAGCAGCCGATTTGTCTAACTAGTTAATTGTATCTACTCGAATAGTTTATCACAGTTCGGACGATATCTACACTTTATAGAAGTGTGACTATTAATCTTGACACTTTAAGGTCGCTACGATATAAAATGATATTATTTAAATTGAAATTACCCAAGAGTCTATTAACCAAGAGTTTATCCGTGCGGTGACGGAGTAAGAATACAAAAATCACCGCCCCTCTCTTCCCGTGGGTGTCGTAGGAGTCGACTAAGGGAAATACTGAGTAGCCAGCTTCTCAGCCGGTGGTAGGGTATTTTTACTAGTACCCGCCTGGTTGGCTACCACCGTACATTCGGTGTAAACGCCCGTGAAATGACTTACCTTCGTGTTTGCCGTGTTTCGGGGTCAGCCGGTGTATTTACCAGCATCTAGCGGGCCAGCAAGGCGGTGGCAACTAACAGGTTACTGATTGTCTCCTGTTCGTTGCCGCCGCGATTTGGGCTCTACTTTTCACTTACGATCAGGTGGAGTGGAGCCACTTTGTTGTGCCAACGTTATTTTTATTGGGTCGGCAACGCGCATGTGACACCCTGAGGTTGCAGGCGCCCATAGGCTACGGTGACTGCTTTCCATCAGGCGGTCCGTATGCTTGTTTGCCACCGACGTGGTATAAAAAAAAAAGTCTTTCATGTAATGATAGCATATTCAAATAGTACTTACTTATCGAAATAAAAAGTTTTAACTGTGGACCTAATTTATAATAAAGTTAATTTACCTATGGACAATAGTGGGTAATGTAGAAATCTGCAATATTTATAATCACGATTATTACAAAAAACACACCTTTAGAATTTATAATTTATGTAGTAACTTAATCCTCAACTTTCAAATTCGGAATTTTAGCTTTCATGTGTTTTTAATTAATGGGGCCCCAGCGCATGCAAATTGTTTGCTGACATCGCGAAACGTCTGGTTGACGTAACTAATGACCGAAGAGCTGACGACTTCCTCGCACAACGCATCAGTATTGCGATACAGCGAGGAAATGCCGCCAGCATCCTCGGTACAATGCCACAAGGGCCAATCTTAGATATAGGTTAGGTTAAGTAGATTAGTTAGATTTAATCTACGTACATAAATTGTAGTTTCAAAAAAAGTATTTAAAAAATAAAAAATATTTGAAATAAAACTATGAAAACGGATAAACTCGCGTATATTAACTAATTTTAACTTCATTCCGACGTTGCGAACACTTTACAGGGTTCGTGGTCTGCGGCTGGCTGTTTTCATAGTTTTATTTCATGTGTGTTACCGCGAGGATTCGCGGTAACCGAAGAAAATATTAAAAAATATTTTTAATGAATTGCTAAATTAATATTCCCAAATTTTCAAAGTCATCATAACTCTAAAGATGCAAAATATCGTATGCAGGTTGGTTTTTCGGATGTGAAGCACATATTGAACTACTTTGATTAAACCAAGTACAATATAATTATTCAATCACAGCAAAAGGAGCATTCCATGAAAACATGTCGTAAGCGACACTGTCTTATCAATACTTTTGAAAAATTCAATTAGTAAGCTGAGTTACGGTACAATAATAACATATAAAGGCTTTAAGATTGACAGTGTTTCCTAGCAGCTACTATACTTTATTAGGGTAGCTACCATAGCGAGTCGTAAGCGACAGAAAGTAGATGTTTTCTCAGAATGCTCCAAAACCCAAATGTGACAGTATTTAATAAGGTCACAGCTAATCTTTAAACAGCACAAAATAAAATATGGTCTTTCTGAAAACAAGACAAATTGCGGCCATATTTCACCCGCCTGTTGGCTGGCTGCGCGGGGCAGCTTATTTCCGTACAAATTGATGTTGTGTACTGTATCTGGTACAAGGAATTGCGTATACAGTGGAGGCCAAGAAAAGTACTACATATTCACTACCGTAGAACCACCCATCTATGGTCCAATACTTCAACAATGGTCCACAATTTCAACTCCTAAATAAAGATCAATTTCAATCTTATTTTTGGCTTTGTGCGAGTAGTTTTTTATTAGGAGTTTTTGCCTATGAATCGCACGATAATATAATAAGCTAATTGAAAAGTTAAAATTAAGGAAAAACACATAATTAAATTTATACTTACTCACAAAAAACAATTATAAAGGTTGTCCCAAAAATAACGCAATATTTAAATTTAATGAAAATGTTCACTTTTTTTGACCAATTTCTATTTTATTTCCTGTCATATAAAGTACACAGAATAGGGTTAAGTATTATAATAGCAAATCACCCTGCAGACGAAAAACTGTTTTGTCTCAATTTTCTGGCCGTTTTCCCTTGATTTTAGTGAATCCCAAATATTGCGATTTAACGTGATTGATTTGTTTTTATGGGGTTAGTTCTAGTCCAAGTTCTATATCAGCAAGCTCTCGATCACCCATGGTTTGATGCAGGTGATTCCACACTGCAGCAGCGAAATTCAGCCATATTTATTCAAATTTCATAGAACATTTGAACAAAAAGTGTTATGTCACAGCAAAGCCTCCGAAGTAATTTCTCGGCGTGCTTTACCATACTAAAGCCTATTATTAGTACTTAATGATTAAATCAAGAAATAAAAAATCAAACAAAAAACAGTATTTTTCATCGATTTCAAATCTTGCGTTATTTTTGGGACACCCTTTACCAAGGTGATGAATAAAAAGCAGTCAAAATAATATCATTTTAATTACAAATAGTTTATCTTTCTCTTTGGAAACTAGCCCCGTTCATAATAGATTTTATTAAATTCCACATATCAAACTCACACGTGATCAAATTTCTGGGAACATGTGAGAACTAAAACTCAAAGTATCAAGTGTTGCACCAACTTACTATGATGTTTACTTTTTTAATCGTAGACAAGTTACAAACTATGACAGATATTCAAATCTGTACTTAGGAACCATGTCATGGTTCCTAAGAACCGATAATTTCCCCGTACAAAGTCAAAGGGCCGGCGGCGGCACTAAAGAAAATTAAAGCTTCTTTGTTTTTTTAAACAATGTACTTTATTAGTTTTTGATATAATGAATTCATGATTCTTAGTAACGTTTACTATTTAAGAGCTACATAACCTATATCCAAATGAGTTTTTTTTTTAATGTGTAGGTTCGATTTCTTGGCCGAGTATAGATATTTTTGTAAGTGTATGAATGCAGTTTTTCTTTTTACTAAAATCGATCTCATGGTTCCTAAGACAAGTTTTCGCTATCTGTTATGGTTTCCAAAACCTCCACACTGACGTATTTGGATTGATCACCCTATATACTTAGTGTGATCAAGTTAAGGTGGATGTCCCTGTGCGATTTTCATACAAATTTGTCGACATTAACTCTGTTAATTAGTAGACTTTTTGTAATTTTGAACCTTGATAGTAAGTTGTACGTATCCCGTAGATGGCGCGTATGTAAAAAAAAGTCCAAAAAGTGGTATAGTATTTCTGAATTATCAATTTGAAAATTGATACAATTTCGCTCTTTGCCTTTGTATATGTGCGTGAATAATACTATCCATGAAACTAACATGGAGGCAGATGACAAGGTAAGTTTAACCATATCCATCACAGATGTCACTTTAAAACTGCTAGTTAAATGACCTCACTAATTAGTAATATAATGTAATATATTCGGTCAATAGATGGATTATTAAAAGTAAGCGTAATTCATAAAATAGGTATGTGTTGGAACATAGAGTTCTTATATGTGACCGATATAAACTAGCTGGTTAGAATAATAAAACTAATGTCAATGTTTGTTTACCTAGTCGCTCTGTCACGTTAGATTATTACTTCAGTCTGCTTCAGCGCACAATATAACTCGGAACAGTTTACTGGTATTTCATTTACGGAACCTCCAACATGGTAGCATCGCGGGATAAATTGGATCCTAAGAGTAAAAAACATATTTTTGTTGGATACTGTGACGAAACAAAAGGTTACAGATTGATTGATCCGACCAACCCGAAAAATGTCATAAAAGCAAGAAACGTAATTTTTCTAGAACATGCTTTTTGGAATGACATATCATCTGATGAATGTGACAGTTCACGTTACAATCTCGTTGATCTGGCTAGCAACGATAAAACTGTCAATGATGATGCTCAAGTGCAACCGATGTTACCCACAGAGCCCGCAGAAACATCCACAGAAGACTGTCAAGATAATACTGTCATTACGGTAGATGATTCTGAGAGCAGTACTGAGACCCCAGACGACTCAGCGGATGAAACGTACATTCCAGGAGATTCGACACTGGAAGACTGCGAGAACTCTACAGAGGAATCCAGCGAGTTTGAGTCTGCGAGCGTAGCGCGCACTGCGTGCAGTGACAGTGGGGACCCTCAGACAGTTCGTGAGGCACTGAATGGCCCGGAAGCTAAGGAGTGGAAAGCTGCGATGGCGGAAGAGTATAAATCCTTCATCGATAACAAATGTTGGACTCTGACTAATCGCGAATCGAAGCAACGGCCAGTTAAGTGCAAGTGGATCTTTAAGAGGAAACTTGGGCTGAATGGGGAAATTTTAAGGTACAAAGCGCGCCTTGTTGCAAAAGGTTACACGCAGAAATACGGTATAGATTACGAAGAAACGTTCTCTCCCGTAGTACGATATTCTACTATACGTACCTTGCTCGCTTTAGCTGCGGAACATAATATGAATATCGAACATCTGGATGTGAAAACGGCATTTTTGAATGGAGATTTAAAAGAAACCGTTTTTATGGAACAGCCAGAAGGCTATAAAATAAAAGGCCAAGAAGATAAAGTTTACAAGTTAAATAAGGCCATATATGGACTGAAGCAAGCTTCGAAGTCTTGGTATGATAAGATAAATGGCGTTTTAACAAATAAAATGAAATTCAAGCGATTATCTTCTGAACCTTGTGTTTATGTCAAGTCGAGTGGAAAATCTATGATTATAATTGCGCTCTACGTTGATGACATAATGCTATTTTCTTCAGCTGATTGCCAAGATACGGCAAAAATCAAAGAGGAACTGAAGAAGGCCTTCGAAATAAAAGATTTAGGGCCAGCACATCACATTCTCGGAATGAGGCTTTGTAGACAGAATAACGAAATAACTCTAGACCAGTCGAGTTACATTAAGAATGTGCTAGAACGATTTCAAATGTCGGACTGCAAATCTGCGCGAACACCTATGGAAACAGGACTGAAGCTCGTGAAGTCAACTAAGAAGGACTGTACTTACGACTACAGAGGCCTGATAGGCTGTCTCATGTACATAGCAGTGTGTACGCGGCCGGATATTGCACATGCTGTCAGCTCACTCAGCCAGTTCAACGATGCTTACGACGAGACTCACTGGAAGGCGGCAAAGCGCGTTCTTCGCTATCTTAAAGGTACGCTTAATTATTCTTTAACTTTTCAGAAGTCAGGTTTGAATATTCTCGCGTATGCGGACGCTGATTATGCGTCGAATGAGGTCGACCGTCGATCTTATACCGGTTTCGTTTTTAAAATTGGCAATTCTACCGTCTCTTGGGAGAGTAGAAAGCAGAAAACAGTGGCTCTTTCCAGCTGCGAAGCGGAGTATATGTGTCTGTCAGATGCTTGTAAAGAGGCTCTTTTTCTGCGAAAGTTTCTGTTCGAAATTTACGGGGTACAGTACAAAATAACTTTGCACAATGACAATCAGTCAGCACTGAAGTTGTGCACTAATTCTATTATGTACCACGCCAGAACAAAACACATCGATGTCAGACATCATTTCATCAGGGAAATCGTTGAAGAAGGTACAGTTACCTTAAAGTATCTTTCCACTGACCAAATGATCGCTGACGTTTTGACGAAACCTTTGACTAAAGAAAAACACGATAAGTTCGTTTCCCATTTATTTATTGCACTAAATAAGTGAGGTCTTGGATTTTAAGTAATGTACTTGCAGAAGTATAGATTATTTTGGATCCGTGTCATATATGTTTTGAATGTTTTCTTTACTATTTATATGTGACGGATACTTTGATAATTTTATACTTTTGCTAATGTTTTTTGCTGTAGATAGTTTTTATTCCTTAGGGCAGCAGATGTGTCATTGCTTTATATATATCCTTATTGTGTTTATTGTTGTGTGGCTATGTAAATATTTGTAGTTTATATTGGATCAAGGGCCAGTGTTGGAACATAGAGTTCTTATATGTGACCGATATAAACTAGCTGGTTAGAATAATAAAACTAATGTCAATGTTTGTTTACCTAGTCGCTCTGTCACGTTAGATTATTACTTCAGTCTGCTTCAGCGCACAATATAACTCGGAACAGTTTACTGGTATTTCATTTACGGAACCTCCAACAGTATGTTGTTATTGTTTTTATCAAATAAAATATCCGGTAAAATTTTATCCCTCGATTCGCCAGGTCGGATCTCAAAATACAATATATCGGTCAGTATTTTTTATGAATTACAGCCAGTAGGTAGTTAGGTAGCTACTTTTGTATCTAACTATCATGCTCACTTTAATTCTCATTTAGCGTAACTTGTACAACAGTTTGGAAGAAAGGAGCACATTAATATGATAGGTACTAATTAATATCTGAGAGGTAATAAATAAAATAAGTGGCTATAAATTAATAATAATAATAAACAAATAAATATATCGGGACATCTTAAGCTTAAATTAAGGCTTGTGTTGTGGGTAATAAGAAATAAGCGATGATACATATCATGTAACTACATACAGATACTTAAACACATAGATAGCCACGATCAAGGAACAAATATTTGTGATAAAAAAAATACACAAAATAATGCTTTCACTGGGATTCGAACCCGGAACCTCCAGCTTCATAGATAGGGTCACAACTAACTCGGCTACCGAGGCTGACGACTTTAATTTAAATGGACGCGTAAAATACTTTTTGGTAAGTGGTCACAAAATATTTTGTTCATTTGTCACAGCAAAGTCAATGTCATCTATGAGTCAACATTTTGCAATTTTGTTCGACAAGTCAAGGCAAAAGTGTTCGTTTCGAATAAAATCGATATCATAAAAATGCCCACAACGATGGGCAGAACGAATAAAAATGAGTACCGAAAACACCGTTGATCTGGGGGGGAAAAGAAAAAGCGTCGAGTAGAAGCGGGGTTACTCCTTCACCATGGCACCACATAGTAAGTATCTCGCCGTAGCGAAAATTTAAAATTTGAAGCGTAATAGTTAAAACACCTATTTAATAAGTACAACTGTACTCACGTGTACTGCGATAAGAGTTTATCGGAATACCCGAGCCGCTTTTAAAGTAGTTAGAACATTTTTTCTTCTATATTTATGACACTCTCATATTTTACTCTCACATTAAATTTGCCAGCTAATCTTTGTGTATTCAAATAATTCTGTAGTAGATATACATATTATTACCTTTATTCTATTGCCAATTGCGACACGAACTTTGTCAGTTATTATTAATTTCAATAAAAAGAACAGATAGGGAGGTATAATAAATTAAATTCACCAATGTGACAATTTCAGGAGGATAGCAGCTTGGCGGGATATTAAGACCGACCAAACTCACGAGCCTGAAACATCAGATTCCACCAATCAAACCCCAATTATTTGTGCAACTAATACTCAGTGAGTGTTTACTACTTTTAGAGTTGTATAATTCATTATGGAATTCATATCATATGAACCTAATGTCGTCGTATTAGAGACTAACTGTAGCTTAAATAACTATGTGTAGGTACACATATATTGCAGGACAGCGAAAGTATTCAGTATGTTATAGGTGTGTAACTTGTCAATCTATAATATGTAATAGATAACAATACCCATATACTTTTCACTTGACATATTCCAACAGTCATTACTGTCATTAGACTTACAAAGCAATACTAAAGTTTTAGCTACGCATGTAATATTTTCAAATAATTTCATTCAAACTGTCCACTCAAAGACATTACCTTTTCAAATCAACCAATCACCATGTGAGACGGCGCTGCGCGCTGCATACTGTCGGCAACCTCTCAAAATGAGCGTCTCAGACCGAGCAGAGTCACAGTTAAAATTATCGTGTTATTGTGTACCTATGAATAATTAGTATATTTTAATTTCTCGCAATTAAAATAAAAAGTAAAGTAGCTCTGGTTTAGAAACCATATTACTGGAACAATTTGAAAACAAACGATGAAAAAAAAACTCGCGGTAATATTATGGCTTGTTTTAGGCTGTTATCAAACAACATATTTATTATACTAATATCATGGGGCATTCCTCCACAAGTCGACCTACCTAGCGTCAAGTCCCCGCCTCCTATATTATTGTGATATGAGCTAGCTTTATTGACTGCGTAACTTACTTTTCCTAACTAGTGCGGAGAAGTAAAATTTTGCGCACGCTTCTCGTACGTTAATTTCTCTTTTTAAGGCACTTGTTATGAGAAAAGTCGTTCGATACACGCGTAAAAACTTCTTTTTAACTCGGGTGATTGACTTTCATCCTCGTGGAAATTTTTTTTTTTTTTTTTGCACTTGCATCGAAATGCAACTACTACTACTACTACTATTCTTCCCCTCTTGCTCGCACCAGTCGCGCCAATATGCGTGTGCGACAAGGATGACTGGAAAATAACTTGTACAAACATTAATTTTAATCACGTTTCTGTAATATTATTATGAAGGCTATTCTTCTGTTTCTACCTATCGTTATCCCGGCTTTTGCCAGGGTCCGTACCTACCTTTCCTCCTCTTTGCGCGATCCTGGGCATCTTCATACTTCACTGTCTGTCCATCTGTCTGTCTATCACCAATATGTATCTAATGGATAATTAGTTGAAATTTTCTCAGATGATGTACAGTCAGCAGCAGATATTGCTAAGCGGGCAGAGTTTTCAAAATAAACTATGCACGACTATTAGAGTGTGTTAAGATCATTGTGAACACCCTACTCGTTAAGCAATATCTGCTGCTGATTGTACCTACCTAAAATATTGCCGATATAACAAGAAACACTAAAAATAATTAAATATTTATATAGCTATGTTTTGTCGTGTTTCGAATAATAACAACATAATTTAAAAAAATATATTTCTTTATTATTGGACGATCAGTATATGAACAAATAAATATATTTAGCATGTGACCATCTTACACATATCAACCTAGTGCCACAATAAACTCCATCAAGGCTTGTGTGAGAACTAAACTACAAAATATGTAATATATAGAATAGATACATACAAATACTTAAATACATATTGAATAGTTGGAGTCCTAATTTTATTAATCTGTACGTAGGTATGAACATGGCATTATGATTTTAGATTAGGCAATCTCTTATGGACCTATAATGATAACCTATCAGGTTTTATACTTGCAGACTATTTTATTCAAATAATTTTAAGTTTTATAGTCTACCTAAAACCTTCTCTTCTTAAATCACTCTATCGATAAAAAAAACGCATCGAAATCCGTTGCGTAGGTGTAAAGATTGAAGCATACAATAGGGATATAGGGACAAGAGAATGCGACTTTGTTTTATATTATGTAGTGATATGGAAGATTATAACCCCTTTATTCATAACCGTCTCCTAATTTAGCAAACTGTTTTTGGGGTTCCGTTGCCAAATTGCAAAAAACGAAAACCTTATATTCGTCAAGTCATGTCCGTCTCTGTCCGTGTCTGTCCGTCACATCCAATTTACTCGGAAACAATAAATGGAATACTCGGAAGTAATGATATTTGGTGAGGATTGTGTTGTATGAACCGCCAATGATATATAAGTAAAGATACGTCTTACTCTAACAAAACGAGCGAAATAAATACTTCACACCATACACCTCCTACAATTTATTGATAGTTGACAAACACTTATCTTCATACTTCATAATGCGTAAAAGAGATGGTAAAATACATATACTCGTATTTAATTAACGAAAAAGAGACAAGATGTATCTCTTATAGTTTTTGAGATAGGTTGTTTTAACTGTATTTTTTATGATAAATTGATAATGGTACGGAGTCCGACTCGCACTTGGTGGGTTTTTTAATTCATAATACATACATAATTATTATATACGTATAAAAATCAACTACAGAAAACAACGTATCACCTTCCTAGTAAGTTTGTGTGTCTGTTGGTCCATACGGAAGAAAACGTTGATTTAAACTGAATACCTAAATTCTCAAATTTGAAGTCTTCATGACCTAAAAACTAAATAAACCTCCACGTTAATGAAATCAAAAGATTTGTTTGTCTGTTCGTCTCTGTGCCTGTTCATAGCCTGGCTGAAAGTTATAGTTTGCCTGTCGATTTGCCTGCCCACCTGTTTTTCTTTGTTTGAATGCATGATTTTTGTGAATGTGACAATTCGTAACAGATCCCTGTAAAATACACTGAGCAAATTTGATAGTCACCTACTTACCTATGTGTAAACATAATTATTGATAGGCAAGGTTTTGTATATTTATTTTAAAATATACTTTCTGCAAATAGGTAGGTAGTTAAAATATTTTTTGTGCTGTCCACATGGCTTGTTAAGAAATTAAAACTTGCATTGAACCCATTGAACTTAAAGATCTAGAGTATTTCCGCTGGGAAACAATTCTTATTATAATAAGCGAACTCTGATTCAGAAAATATTATTTTGCATCCGTCTGAATTTCACAACTGATTCTTGTAAAATGGTATGTAATGAGTATAAGTTGAGTGGCCGTGTGGTGATGGCAATAGAAATACATTTGTTACCACCCCAACTCTTCCCGTGGGTGCCCTAATAGTCAACTAAGGGATTCGAAGTGTCACTGACCATTATTTATTGGATGATGGGCAACAGCTTGCCCTGCGTGGCGATTATGGGTATTTACTTCCTAATGCGTCCGTATGCTTAGGTACCTAATACGAGAGGCCTTTGTCCAGCAGTGGACTAATTATAGACTGATGATGTGATCTGAGTTTAAGTTACCGTACGAGCCCAACACTTGCCCCATTCTTGATGGTGGATGTGATAAATAAAATCACTGATCTATGGTTATGATATAATTTATTGTAAACTAACGCATGAAGAGTATCAGCTACGGACGTATAAACGTTAACGAATAAAGTAATTAAAATAAGTGTATTAAGTCAGCGTGATCGTGGGTACAGCAATTATATTTAATGTTGTCGGGGGGATGTGCAGTGCTTGCAATGTACAGTTACTCTGCCGTGCTATTCCTAAACCACAGTAACTGACAAAAGTCGATTTTGAGATAATAGCAAAAAACAGTTTTAAAGCAATATATTTTCGAAGATTTGATAGTTATTGACATTTTTTTTTGTCCAAAATGAAGCATTACAATCATACAATATGATAAATTAAAAAATACGTGCTTCTGCATTTTCTAAAATTAAATATGTATTTTTTTCGAAATTCTGTGTTTGTACTGCGCTTTCAAAAACGCGGAAAAATATAACAATTACTAATTAAGACACAGTAAAATGACCACTTACTGCACAAATTTTGCGTGCTTTTTAGAGATAGGCGGCATTTTACAGGTTAAACTGCAGTAAAAGGTACTAGTGTACTGTAATTTAACTAGTATTTTGATTGAATTTTCGTGCTACGAACTTCATTCACAGCAGTAAAATATAGTTTTTTTTAATAAAGTAATAAAAATACAATTAAAATTTGTAACAGCATTACATGATTTTATTATTAAGAAATTCAAACACGCTTATCAAGTTTCATGCCAATGTGAGACACAGAAGGATGTAAAAAACGATTTAAAAGTTACTTGGGAAACGCAGTTTATTTAGGGATTTGTCATCAATAATACAAAAATTAGACAAAAATTAAGGTTTATTACCACATTTTCTTAAGAAATGAAATAACAATCAACTTAAGATACCAGTATCTGTTGTAATCATAGCAAATGGCACATTATATTTAGCCTTACATTGATTTCAATGAGTAAGCTCACGACTGATTATGGCGTAGCACTTCTACGATTAATTTTAATAAATATAATTTCTTACGTATTCGTGTCAGTTATAAATCTAAAGTCTTTAGAATACTGTTTATTATAATACAAAACCCTATAAAATAATAAATTGTCATCAATTGTGACCTATTACTACAATAGTACTCCGCTCCTGGAGTATATTTATGTATGACACGTTATAGGTTTTGTTATATTTTTTTGGAGAAAACTAGGAAACAAATTTGGTTCGTTAAAGCACCCTGTTAATAAGATAAATAAATGAAACCTCTATAGTCATAATTATATAACCGCCGGCCGGTTTGTGGAGGCCTTTAATAAGGCCATAACAGACAGTGTTAAACAAACATCTTGACAGGATATTACTGATGTATGATGGGATGATTATTTAGAAAATAAATTATAATGGTCTTTTTTGTTCGGTAAATGTTTTTTTTTTAATTTCTAGTGAAAGTTAATTGTTTTGATGTAAAATTAAAGTCCCTTAAATATCCGTGACTAATTTAATAACACCGTATATATATTATGTAGCAATTCATTAAAGAAATGATGAAGAATTTACTTTCATATTTTATGTTTAGCTTTGAATTTAAACTAACATAAAGAAATTTGTTAAATGCATGTGGAATTATCGTATAAGAAACTTAAACCAAAAAGTATGTAGTAATATTATCGAATCCCAAAACAGGTAAATACAAATTTCTAAATACTCGATTATTGACCGGTATTGGCGGTATTCGTATAATTCATATGTATAATCTACTTCATACGTTACGGCGAGGTACCGCATAAAGAACAAATGTAACAATATTATGACATAATGTGTTTAACTATATAAGTTTTCACTCGTTTATCAACAGACGACACCTTGGTTTTTTAAATTGTAAATAGGTCAAGAATCATTTTACTACCTTAAACAGGATGTTCTAACGATATCACTATAAGCTATCTTCAAGGAAGGTCCGAGATGGAACTACTCGTAACTCGAATTTGTCACTTAAAATAAACGTCTAAATGCAGTTAAAATAGTCAAATAACATAAAAATACTGCCTAAACTGCAGCCCCTTGGGGTGCTACTGTCCTTTAGCTAGTATTATTGCTATTGAAAGTAATACAACATACAGCATAATGTGTACATTGATGAACTTGTTACTGCAGTTTAGATGGCAATACGATACTTATTTGAACAGTAGTGTACCACTTTAAATATCGTTATTTTATTCCTACTGCGTCTTAACTAGTAATTATGCTTATTAATCTATGAAACTGGAAACGCAGTACAACACTTTTAGCATAAAAATTGTATACTGTGTTTTAATTAGTTTCTTTATAAACGAGATACTATGAGTTTACATGCTAAAAATCATGAAAATCTACACCAGTACTGCGTTTTAGTCAGTATCAGCCCAAAAACCGTAGCCGTAGACCATTTTACTGCGCTTTATATTGCATTGTGCAGGAAAAACTAGTCACTTACTGCTTTTGGGGTTTCGAGTTTCCATGATCCAGTTTTCCAAATTAAAAACCGATCGATTGGGATTATGCGTTTTGATTTGCTGATTATAGATCACCAATAAACCAAAAATCGGAAAATTGGCAGCTACTGTGGTTTAGGAATTGCACGGCAGTACTATAACTTTTCTTATGACATACATAAAGAATTACCACATGACTTGATGCCCACCTGACGGTGTGTTTATTTTGTAAAGTTTCAAAATCATTGTTTGTATGTCTGTCTGTCTCTCTGTCTGTTTAGGGCTCCCTCTAATCCCTCTATATGGCATTTTTTTTTCGAAACGCTTATGTTATAAGAGACTTGGCATAATCAATTTTTGTAAACAATATTTAGAATATTACTTTGCCAGAAACTATTTTGGCATATTATTATTTAGGTCATGTGTTATTTCGCAGAAATTGGATTTCCATATTTTTGGCATAGGTACATAATTATACACGGTGTTACGCGAGCACTGCGAAAGATTTTAACTATGCATTCTAGACATCAAAATAAACACAAAATATTATGAGACCTTATGTCAATTCCACCAAAAAAAAATTTTTTCTTTTTTTTTAGGCCGATTTGAATATTTTTTAACATTTCCAGTACTATTTATCATAACAACAATTTGTTTAAATTATTTATTTCAATTGTTTTTTTAGGTACCTACAGGTTATTTCGTCAAGTCTATTCGTATTTTTTGATTGTCAGGCAAAAGGTGTGGTAATATTAGAACACATTGTGGTAGCATTGTAATTCAAAAGAAGTTAAATGACGAGTTACGTCGAAAAACTTATTTCGAAAAAAGGTTGATTGTCTCTGAAACCAAGCCGAATCCAGGAAATTTTATATAACATTAAAGACTCTAAATATGGTCAGGAATCCAGCATTAAAATCTTTCGGAATGCTGACGTAACACCGTGTATACAACTCTCCGAAACTTACTTCACATACATATATTTTACGTTAGGCAGAAATGCATTATCTATTATGGTAGATTGGGTTTGGTACATATACTTATTATAACGATGTAATAAGACAATGTTAAGAAAAAGATGAGGTGATTGGTAAGTTAGGTTAGAACTACGATCTTGACTACCGTTCATTATTGCTGTGGCAAACTGGGTAAGGTTAGACTAGAACAATTGCGATCTCATTAGGAATTCACTGCTACGACAAAGTGGGTTAGGTTAGAACTGCCATCTCATTATTAAGTCACTGCTATATCAAAGTACGTTAGGTTACGTTAGAACTGGGTAGGACAAAGTGGGTTAGGTTAGGTTAGAACTGCCATCTCATTAGTAAGTCACTACTATCTCAAAGTACGTTAGGTTAGGTTAGAACTGCCATCTCATTAGTAAGTCACTACTGTATCAAAGTACGTTAGGTTAGGTTAGAACTGGGTAGGACAAAGTGGGTTAGGTAAGGCATCGGTCTCACCGCGAGCTACTAAGCTATGAACTATCGGCTACAAACACGAACAAAAGATACGCACTCCCGTGTAAATATAAAATATTTTAAAATAAAAATAAAACCGCCTTCAAAAATTCGCCCAAACTAAAAAGTCAAAAATAATTTTAGTTCCTACTTCTTAGGATTTCCTACACAAACCTTTAAACCTTTTACCCTATTCATTGAAATAAAATATTATGGCTAGGTACCCTACAGATTTCTTAGAAGTCGGTGCCAAGCCAAATACGTCCATTCAGGTATATATTAGATAGAGCTTTGTAACTTACTGTCACTCTGATTATGTTTTTATCAACAGAATGTTCTACCTCAGTCATTTTGATGAAAGCATAACCGGAGTGACAGTACACAAAGCTCTAGCCTCTATCAAATACAGTTATATACTCGCGAAGAGAACATATTTGGCTTGGCACCGACTTCTAAGAAATCTGTAGGATACCTAGCCATAATATTTTATTTCAATGAATAGGGTAAAAGGTTTAAAGGTTTGTGTAGGAAATCCTAAGAAGTAGGAACTAATATTATTTTTGACTTTTTAGTTTGGGCGAATTTTTGAAGGCGGTTTTATTTTTATTTTAAAATATTTTATTTTTTGCTTTTTAGTAGTGTAAAATCGTTATTTAGTATGCTCTAAATACTTATAATTAGAATGAACTGCACTGTAATAGGCCAGAAAACCTGAACTGGATACCTTAAATATTCAAAGAATTATCCCATTATGAAGGAGATATACATTGTATCATCAGCAAGTATGAATAATTTCAAAGATTATAGGTAACAGCCTTAGCATGGCTATATTATTTAAAGAATCATTTACCGCTAACCAACATGTCATAACTACTAAGCAAACACTTAAATAGATCTCGAAAATGTATGACAGTTGTTATATTCAAAGAATTATCCCATTATCAAGGAGATATACATTGTATCATCAGCAAGTATGAATAATTTCAAAGATTATAGGTAACAGCCTTAGCATGCCTATATTATTTAAAGAATCACTTACCGCTAACCAACATGTCATAACTACTAAGCAAACACTTAAATAGATATATTCAAAGAATTATCCTCCAACTCCTAATAGTTAAGGAGTTATACCTTTCGTCATCAGCTCACCAACATGAGACTATGACCACCTAAAGGCAAATACTCAAATAGCTTCCAAAATACATGAACTGTGTTATATTTAAAGAATTATCCCCCAACTCCTAATTTCTAAGGAGTTGTACCTTCCATCATCAGCTCACCGACATGAAAGGATGACCACCTAAACGCAAATACTCGAATAGCGTCCAAAATACATGAAATATGTTATATTTAAGGAATTGTCTCCCAACTCCTAATCTCTAAGGAGTTGTACCTTTCATCATCAGCTCACCAACATGAAAGGATGACCACCTAAAGGCAAATACTCAAATAGCTTCCAAAATACACGAAATATGTTATACTTAAAGAATTATCCCCCAACTCCTAATTGCTAAGGAGTTGTACCTTCCATCATCAGATCACCAACTTAAAACGTTCATGACTAGGCGCAAATACTTGATTAGTCTTCGAAAATAAATGAAAAATGTCATGTGTGCCTACAACATTTGAAGAGTTCCCTCGATTTCTCCAGGATTCCATCATCAGATCTGGATTCGGTGACAATGGGACCAACTAGAAGGTATACCCATTCAAACAAAAAAAGAATTTTTCAAATCGGTCCACGCGTCTTCGAGTAATCGGGGAACATACATAAAGAAAAAAAAAAGATTTCGACCAATTGTAAACCTCCTCCTTTTTGAAGTCGGTTAAAAAGAGAGTGTCTCTTTTATTTACACGGGAGTGCGCATCTTTTGTTCGTGTTTTTTAACCGATAGCTCGCGGTGAGACCAGTGCCTTAGGTTAGAACTGCCACCTTATTAGTAAGTCACTACTATATCAATGTAAGTACGTTAGGTTAGGTTACAATTGCGACCTTATCAGCAATTGACTGTTATGACAAAGTGGTTTAGGTTAGGATACAACTGCGACCTCAGCAAGTCAGCAGTAATTCACTGCTATGGCAAAGTGGCTTCGGTTAGGTTAGGTTAGAATTGCGACCTTGTTAGATTAAATTATGCTCAATTAGTAAGTCTACAGTAGAGTAAATTGTATTTCCATTTCAACAATTATAAAGAAAAAGAAATGTATTTTCCTTTACTGTCATCGCAAAAAACTCGACAAGAAAACGTTATGCATATCTTGCACGGGAAAGAGAGGGCTGGAAGATACTCCAACGACAAGTGAATAACTCTGTGATGATGATGATGAAGGTGACCGTCTGTTCATTATAAGAAAAAGATTTGAGAGTTCAACCCACAGTCCCTTATATTCCAGTATGTGTGTCTATTTGTCCGTCCGTGGCTAAGCTCGGCGATCGTTAAGGTGCATGCAGGCCAAAAGAGCATTCGCTGTTCTAACCCCCAACTCTACGAAATTCGATCGTTACACGAAACGAGATTCGTTGAATTCGTAGAGTGGGGGATAGAACAGCGAATGCTCTTTTGGTCTGCATGCACCTTTAGTATCAACTAGAAAGCTTAAATGTGGCATGTACATGTATATTTTTATACCACCGACATCGACAGAACGATGAAAAAAATGAAATTTTACGGTAAGTATCTATAGAGGACACGTAAAATGATGATGTTTTATTTGCACTTTCACCTTATGGTATGTGGTGTCTTTAGGTATGTGACCTTGTCATCAAAAGCGGTTGTTTATGCAATATAGAAATAGATAAAAATCTCTTGAAAACTCCAAATAATTGTGCCAGGGAGACACTAAACTTATTGTTAGAATAATATTTATTTTACGTAATGTATACCGTTTTTTAGTGTGGGGATACAACAGGAACCCCTGTCTCTCTATATCTCCGTACACTGCTAACTTTAGTGATCGTTAGTAAATACCTACTAATAATATATATTTGGAATGAATGGTAACCTATTGAACTTTAGAAAATCCTTTGTCCGATTTTCACTTGTCCGAAAACGGTTCCTCGAATTTTTATAATCCATGTACATTGTTTACCATATTTTTTGAAATGGTCCTCGTTTTCTATCCCACATCAACATTTTCCCGAATTTCGATAACCAGAAGAACGGTTGCCAAATTTATTATTTGACAACCGATTTGTTAACCATGTTTTCATAAATCCGATGCTAAGCGAAATCGAAATGTCATTTTACCTTATATCAGTAACCAGAACAACGGTTGCCAACATTTTTATTTGACAATCGATTTGGTAACCACCTTTTCTTAAATCGGAAATGTAATTTTGCCTTATATCAATAACCAGAAGAACGATTGTCGGACAAGTGAAAATCGGATAAGGGATTTTCGAAACTTCAATAGGTTACCATCGATGCTATGTCGATGCTACGTGTAATTGAAATATCATTTTTAATCCTAATGTTCATTGTAATAAATATTGTTTTCCCTACTACTCGAACTGTCAATTTTCACTGCGCCTACTTTTATCATGTCCGAAATTTCATTCAAAAAGGCATTTTAATAACAACATGCAAAACATTTGAACAACAGGGTGATTGGTTAAAAAAAATGTTCAAGTAAACCAGGGTAAAACCGACGTGGATTGGTTAGGTTTCGAAGCTAGGGCGGAGTGAATGGCGTAGTCTTTAAATACTTAAGTATTTTTAATCAATTGTTTACACATCCTCATACTTACAAAACCAAAAAAGGGGGGACGGGGGGGGCGAAGCCCCCCCACCAGGGGGGCTCGGGGGGCGAAGCCCCCCGCATTAAAAAAGAAATAATCTGAACCTCCCCTACCTTAACCTGGATAGGTTCGTTAGGTACCTTTTATCCCTTAGAGCGGAAATAGAAGCCCCGCGCAGCGGGGCTTCGTCGACCGGTTCCCAGGTCAAAATTGCTCACTTAAATTCTTTGGACAACAGGGCGAATTATTTAGTAATAGTTAAGTATAAGGAATAAAAAAATATTTTTAAAGTTAGTTAAAGGTAGGTAATCACTTTTAGTACATTAAAAGTAGGAACATCAGCATCACCATTATGCACAATAATTTTTCGATACATATACATATAATACATAAGACACGAAAATCATTAGGACAAACAATATTTAGGAGCAACCAAGTTAGGATTAACAATTTCGGCATAACAAAAATATGCACAACAATGTTTATGCGATTCATTTTTCGGCGTAAAGTTATTATGCGACAAATTTTTCGGAATAAAAACATTATGCCACCCGATATAGACCCCCTCCCGGGGCAGATCCGAGTCGGATAGGTTAGGTTAGAAGACTAAGGCGGGAGCTTTGCTTTTTTTGCTTTTGGAGTCTTAATCTTTTGATATAAGGGGAAAATTAATATCTCGGTCTGAATACTTAACGCCACAAAAAGTAGTTGGCAAATAATACTTCGGGATTTTAACAAGTTTTTATTCGAAATAATGAATTCGATTGTTTGATAGGGGGGGAAATAATACTTCGGTCAAAATATTTTATGCCAAAAAAAGTAGTTGGCAAATGATACTTCGGAATTTTTACGAGTGTTGATTCGAATCATAAGCGAAATAAAATTGCTGCTAATTGAGAAAGGGGGTAAATAATAAACAGGGAAACGTACTTTCGGGCAAACAAAATTTAGGCCAATTAATAAAATGGGAAACGTTTTCGGGATACTAATATTCGACATTACAATTTTCGACTTTATGATAGGTAACCGGAATGAATGAATGAACGAATGAATTAATGAATGAATGAAAAGTTAAATAATTAAACGTAAAGTTTAATTAAATAAACGTTAGTTATGCACGTCGATAGATGCGTAATAAGTCGTTCACATTTCTTGTTAGATTTGCGGATAAGTTCGAGCATTTTTTGAAGGGGTAGAAACAAAAAAATGCTAGTAATTTGTATTTTAGTCTTCTATTATTTATTGTACTGGTGAAAAAGTAACCCTGTATATCTATGTATTATTCATTATATCGTCGTTCATCACAAATAATAGCGCTTGTTGTCGGACGGTAAAATGCACACTACGCAGCGGTCTTGGGTTCAATCCCCAGCCCGAATCATTTACTTTATTTTATAAGCTTATGTATGTCATATTATATTATATTCACAAGTCCTTTACGGTGAAGGAAAACATCGTGACGAACCTCCATACATCTGCGATAAAAAACAAGGATGTATGTGAGGTCTCCAACAAGTACCTACTGGGCCAGCGTTGGCACCACGCAAAATATGCACGTTTGATGTCGAGACGCTAAAAAATGCCCTGAATACAATACAATCCAAAAATACCGGCACCACAAGTCTTAATGGAGCGTACCGTTTACTAGGCCGATGTGTGTGAAAATGTCCCAGGATATTGATTTTTTTGTGTGTGACTAGACGAAAACTATGCATCATGGGCTATGATCGAAATGATAATTTTTTCACAAGGTTGATATTTAATATGCTCCTACTCGTAAACAAAGGGTAGCATTTCTTGCTGGTCACAGACCACCTCCTGTAGACTTTCATTACCTATAAGGCGACTCGCAGTCACCAGCAGTTATATTTCTCGCACTGATATACTTAGACGCGGCGCTCGTCGTGCTTGTTCAGTTGCGACTAAGTAACAGACCAGTAAATAGCGCTCGTTTTTGGCAATAAAAAAGCCGAAAAAGTGCATTTCACTGCTTTACATGGAGTGTTGTGTGAATTGGTATGCAAAGACAACAAGAAGTTCTAATTTAAAAATATAGATTAGCGGCCCATGCTGAAAAAAATATGGGTCATTTGAACCACCAGGGTGCTTAGCCAAGTTGCCAATCGCTAGCGCTTCATCGTTAATTGCAGCTAACTGTCTTTGTCGCACTAATATGAAAGAATGACAGAGAGGGAAAACTACGTTACGCTACTAAGCGCTAGCGATTGGCATCTTGGCTAAGCACCCTGGTGACCTATCTAGAACGATATAAGAGCATAAAATAATAAGATTCAGCACTATGCCGTCACTTGTAAGCTGTCCAACTGACTCCTGGTGAGAATTTAAAAGTACAGGTAGAGTACAGGTAGAGTAATATATGACCAAAATGTACTCAACATTTTGGTCATATATTTTTGTACGGCATTCTTACCACCGATAGATCCATGAAAAATGATAAGAAAACGCACAGTGCCGTACAAAAATTGTGCGCCACAAAGTCTGATTTTTTTTTTATTTTCCGACTATCAACAGGGTAAATTTGGTCATTTCATTTTGTACGGCATCTGTGTCATATTATTTCAATACTGCTTCTAATCCATTATTTCGCAACGCCGTACAAAAATGATGTACCAAGGGGAAAAAATCGAGGGTTGCAATCCCTTCTCTTTCCGTGGTCCAGGGGGTGATTTGACACAACATGAAATAAATTTATTTTGAAAGTATTTTATGCATAGATAATATTTTTTCATATGCCGTATATTTTCGTTGGTCCAAAGGGAAAAAAAAAACTGTACGAAATGTAAGGTGATTTTTTTTAAACGGCATTTAGATATTTTATTTTTACTGATAGTCATAGTCTTTTCTTGATTCTAGGTTCCTAGTTAGAAACTATAAAAGTGATGACGTCATAGGTAAATAAATCTTTACATCTTAAATTTGTACGTAAGACTTGGATTTTGACAAATACATATTTATGTTTCAGAAAATAATAGATAAGTTAATTCGGACGTCGATGAAGACGTTGATTCCGATAACAACTGAGTAACTGATTCCAATACTGCATAAATTTATCTAATTTCTTAAAAAAAAAAATATTATTATCATAAAATATATAGATTTTTTCTAAAAAATCATTGTTTTATTTATTGACATCATTACAATGAAACAAATCAATTATATATTATATGTATGTATCAATAACGTTTGAAGTGTATATTAAACCAAAAAGTATACATAACTGTTGATACTGGGATTTTTCATTTTCAATTCTTGGACATAATATACACAACGTTTCAATTCTGCTAGACGTCATAGTGATTTTATCATATTATCAATTGTTCTCTTCAAAAATATGTTAATACCGCACTGCATCAGATGGCCATAAAGTACCCTTAAAATTGTAGCGTGACTTTCATCAGCCTAAAATATATGGTCTGCATAAAAATGTACGGCATTATTTTTTCCTAATTTATCTCATCATCATCATTATTTCAGCCAAAAGACGTCCACTGCTGGACATCTAATTTATCTATGTTAATGTTATTTAAAACAAGGGATAAAATGTAAAAAATTGTTATATTTCATTAATCTATGATATTTATACTTTTACATTAATTTGCAAAATTTCAGCTTTTGTATTTCTCTATAATTCTTTTTAGAACGGTTTATTTTGAACAGCAATACTATGTAAGGATTGTGTTTTACAACATCATGTTAAAAAAGAAGTTCCCGTACAGGATCAAATGATTTTACAGCTGTAAAAATCAAGGATACGATGAAATGAAGATGATTATTGATATACATTCAAATGGACTATCATTTTTTGACAGCAATATTTTTAATAGTACTTTTGAGTGCTAGATTATGTTTTGGAACCGAAGCCGTACTTTTGTAAATCACCCCCTGGACTACGGAAAGAGAGGGGATTGCAACCCTCGATTTTTTCCCTTGTCGCATGATTTTTGTACGGCGTTGCGGAATAATGAATTAGAAGCAGTATTGAAATAGTATGACACAGATGCCGTACAAAATCAAATGGCCAAATTTACCCTGGTGAATGTCGGAAAAAAAAAAAAAAATCATACTTTGTGGCGCACAATTTTTGTACGCCACTGTGCGTTTCCTTATTATTTTTCATGGATCTATCGGTGGTAAGAATGCCGTACAAAAATATATGACCAAAATGTACTCACTCTACCTGTACTTTTAAATTCTCACCAGGAGTCAGTTGGACAGCTTACAAGTGACGGCATAGTGTTGAATCTTATTATTTTATGCTCTTATATCGTTCTGGATAGGTCACCTGGTGGTTCAAATGACCCATATTTTTTTCAGCATGGGCCGCTAGTCTAATAGACTGAACTACATTCCGCAGAAAAGTCATACTATATAGTACTTCTGTCCCATTTATCAAATCAAAAATGCAATGTGCTATTGCTTTCTTACGAAGCACGTGTACCATTAGTGGTGGGACAATGTTGGTTTCGTTAATTACCGTGACCACGTGCTTTGTTTAAAGTAAGTTTAACCGGGTTTACGGAATAGAGATGAAAATAAGGATTGATTTTTAGCAATGTAACATTTTACAATCTTTTTTAGATTAGATTATTCAGTAGTAAGCTGTACTTTGTAGTTTTTTACGTAGTTAGTAGTAAGTAAACAAGTCGTTTGATTCAAATTTTTTATAGTTTATTGTGTAAGTACGTAATGTGGACAGTTTTTTTAACGCAGGTTTTTTGAGTCAGGAACGCTCATCGCCCATGTGATTCCACCGATGGGCCTGACAATGATTGATCTCGAAGGCAGTACGAGGGCACTCGGAGTTGATTTGACATCGATAAATGTTATGTTGGCTTTTTAGTATTATCTTGGTATGCAGTTGGGTTCCGTGTCATAAGATAGGCCTGATGATGAAATTGGACGAAGTTTGAGGGAACTCGGAATAGGTTTGAGACAATGATATCCTACGATGACTTTATAGGATGAGCAGTTAGGTCAAATACCACAAGATAGGCCTGATGATGAACTTGGAGTAAGTGCGAGGGAACTCGGAGTTGGTTTGAGATAATGATATGTTCTGTTGGCTTTTTAGGGTCCTCTTGGTGAGCATGTGTCAAATATCACAAAATAGGCCTGATGATGAATTTGGAGTAAGTGCGAGGGAACTTGGAGTTGGTTAAGGATAATGATATGTTGTGTTGGCTTTTGAGGATTAGCAGTTGGGTCAAATACCACAAGATGGGTCTGGTGATGAACTTGAAGGAAGTTCGAGGGAACTCGGAGTTGGTTTCAGATAATGATATGCTATGTTGGCTTTTTAGGATTAGCAGTTGGGTCAAATACCACAAGATAGGCCTGATGATGAAGTTGGAGGAAGTGCGAGGGAACTCGAAGCTGGTTAAAATCATCATCAATATTATCGAAGCAGATGTTAAAACTAACATGAAAATGTTTATCACAATATTCACAATATGTAACTATTATGCAGATGACACGTGTAACAATGATAAAATGGTGTTAAAAAAGTGATATTTCTTGGACGTGAGAAAAACAATAGTTTCCTTGGGTTGCGGTGTTCTGTTCCGTTAGAATTGGAGATGTGCTATAATTACTTATTCTGTAGTGAAAGTCAGTATTTTATTTATACACTAACTTAGAAATTACTAAATGTGTATTGTACAGGTTAAAGTATATATTCATTTGTTACTTAAGTACCAACTAGTTAATCTGCCATATCTGAGGCAGCCCTGTTGCGTGATTGTGCGAGTTGCTCGTGTACAAACATACCCGTACGCACACATAGGTACAGACAAATGTCAGATTTAGTTTTTGTATGCCGTATCCACCCTGTGACATAATTGTATAATTTGGCATGTAATTCAGGATAATATTTTTCCACAGCTCCATTTCGTCACAGGTTTTTTTTCTTCGTGGCATTTTTAAATCACTCGGCAATAATTATTTTGTGAAAAGAGTTATCGGTATGGTTAAATTAATCGACATCCTTTCCAATAAGCGACAATATCAAATAGCAAAATTGGCTAAGCAGGTATACCCACTAAAGTTAAGTATGGAGGGTAGGTATTAGAAATGAGAAATAAATAATGTTGATAAATTTAAACCTTATCCCCTGATCTGTGTAGGCGTCCTGAAAGGACGTCTGTCACCAATGTAATTGAAATTTGAATTTTATTTTCAAGGTTTATTTTCCAGTAGTAGGTACTTTTTTGACAGACCACATATACATATGACCACATATATATATGTGTATATATATACATGGGTTACTTTTTCACCAGTACAAAAAATCAACATACGTAATAGTAGTCCAAGTTACAGAATACTAGCATTTTTTGTTAGTAGGTACAAAAAAACTGAAATACCAATGTTTTAACTTATCCGCAAACCTAACAGGAAATTTGGACGCATTGCGCATTATCAATGTGCATAACTAGCAAAACACACGAACTGGCAACTATTTATTTAAAACGTCATCGCACGCGGCATGGCGGGTTGGAAAAGCGGCGGCGGTAATGTGCATCGAGTATCAACTTATCATTATGACTTGGCAAAAATATCTTACTAGATCCCAAATCCTCCGTCTTACTTGCACGGGCTTAGGCCCGTCAAAATAAAGAATTTTTCTGTGTGTTATAAATAAATAAATAATAAATAAATATCTTGGGACATCTTACACAAATCAACCTAGTCCCAAGGTAAGCTCAATTAAGGCTTGTGATGTGGGTACTAGGCGACGATATATATAATAGATAGATACATATAGATACTTAAATACATAGACAACCATGACCAAGGAACAAATATTTGTGATAAATAAATACACAAATAATGCCCTCGCCGGGATTCGAACCCGGAACCTCCAGCTTCGTAGGCAGGGTTACTACCAACTAGGCTACGGAGGCTGACAAATTTGTCGAATGTTTTAAATTATGTCTGGGAAACGTGATAAAATTACAAAGTAGCACAGAAACTTTCTTTATTGAGGCGTATTTCAAAATTTTAAATCAACTTTATCTACACAAATATCGTTAAGTGCTCTAAAATGCGTCCAGAAACAATAGACAATGACCAGCATTACCCACCATCAGAACTTGGCACATACATAAAGTTAACATTATATACGATTTTTCCGGAGGTTATGAGTTTTAAATTTGGAACAGCTGTCAGATTCAAGTGGGGTGCCTATTCTGGTATCTATAAATATTCAGCCAGTCATCAACACAATAAGTTAATTCAGTATATTTTTTAGTAACAATCGGACGATATTTTCATATCGAGTGACACAAGAATAGGGACATCATTCGATTGTCTATGATTTTAAAAAAACCGGCCAAGTGCGAGTCGGACTCGCGCGCGAAGGGTTCCGTACCATTATCAATTTATTATTAAAAAAATACAGTTAAAACAACCTACCTCAAAAACTATAGGAGATAATTTAATCAAACTAAAAATCGTTGATAGAGTTTATTAACGTGCATAACATATTTTTTTTTGGAATTTTATATCGCGTAGTTTAAAAAATAGAGGGGGGGGGCACATTTTTCAGATTTTAGAGCTGAAATCTCGAAAACGATTTGCTTAAATAAAAATGAGATGTATAAACCTTCATATCATTTTCAAAGACCTTTCTATTAATACCCCACACGCTTATATACAACAAAAAATTTTTTTCTATCCCTCAGTTACATGTATGGAGGGCCCCCACCCCAATGGTTTTTTTTACAATTTAGTAACATAATCCTGTAGCGGTTCATACAACACATATTCTTACCAAATTTCGTTACTGTAGCATTTATAGTTTCCGAGTAAATCGGCTGTGACAGACGGACAGACGGACAGACGGACATGACGAATCTATAAGGGTTCCGTTTTGCCATTTTGGCTACGGAACCCTAAAAATACAGAAATTCAAATCGGTGCCATTCCTGCCTTTTTCTTATTGCCTTACAAGTGAAAAATTGTGAAAAGTTGTAAATACTTTGTGATAATACTGATAATTATTTGATAATGAGTGGCAGTGACTCGGATAACGATATGAGCACTCCGCCGGACATACTCAATGCAGCTATGACAGCAACTAACAACCTGTTGCCGCAAAAGTCGAGAGCCAAGTATGAGAAGGCTCTGTTTCTGAACGCATCTTAGAGCACTTATGATATGTGTGTAGATAAAGTAGTGTATGCAACTATACGTAATCAGGCATTACGTACAGTTGCATAAACTACTATTATGTACAATGATTGGAATCAAAAAAACATACCTAATTAATGGAGTCCATTTCTCATGCTTATTAATTAATTTACATGAATGTTTCCTTCGATATTTCCCATCACAAGTTTTCACTTTTAAGTTCATCAAAATGCTCTTATTATTGGACTTGGGCCTCTTCAACGTATACTCGCCGTTTCACCTCACCCCACAAAAAAAGTCACACTGGGTCAAATCTGTTGACCTGGCTGGTCATAACACTGGCATTTTCCAGGCGGGGCACACTTTGTTCAGCGTTAGAGTTTACTCTATACATAAAGCATTTTATCACGCTCACATGATGCTCCAGTACATCATGAATCAAGCGCCGAGCGCCTACTTTACGTATCGAGTAAACGCTAACTTAATCGTTACTTGCCAAATCATGACACTTGCCTTTTTCTTTGGCTTGTTAATCTCGCTACCATACTTATATTTATTCAATCATATTTTTTCAGTTGAATATTGAAATACAGTTGAAGATTGGGAAGATACTTCAGCGGAAAGAACCTAATGAAAATGTAACGGAACACGTTTCAAGAAAATGGTATTGAACTTGGTGACAAGAAACATTCATATATTTTTAATTAAGCACAATGTTTATATACTATTTAATTTTCGACATTATTATGAGCTGTGTTTTGCCGAATAAATATTGTTACTGAATACAAGTGATGAAAGTGAGCATTTTCTACATGAGTGTCGGCGATCGAAACCGACAAGAGTTAAAGAGGTCTACATTTCAACACCAACATCAAACTATATTATGCGAATGCATTATGCGAGAAAATATCTGCATACAGTACCAACCAGACTGTGCAGAAAAATAGGGGAGAGTGGGGTACAGTGAATAAAGGTGCACTGTGATAATTTTGCATTAGCTTTATTTATGGCTTTAATAATCCGGTATTCTTTTTTTACGAATTTGCTCATCTGTGTGATACTAATATTGGAGTAACTAAATAACGGAAGATACTTTCAATTATACCTGAAAAGTCTTGTTCTTGGTTTTTTTACCTCAAACTAGGAACTGTTCTGTGATTTCTGATTGAAGAGGTAACTTTACTTCACTTTTTTATAATGAAAATGATTTTAAAGCTACATGTAAATTATATACTTGTGCTGGAAAATGTGTCCTCTAAGGAATAGGTGGGACAATAAGGTATGTAGAAAATTACAAATAAAAATAACACCACTACAACATTTGTAAAAAAAAGGGATCCACTGTACCCCACTCTCCTCTACTATGAAAATTCAGTCTTGCACTCGCGCAGAAAAATATCACATTCTGTGGAGTGAAGTTCAGGTAGAGTTCTTATGAAAACTGTCACCACTCTTAGTAACCTCGTATGTCACTATTGAATCGGAACTGAGATACGTACGCACTATAGGAGTATCTTAAAGTCCGTTGGCTCAACTGCTACTTTTATTCCTATGTAAAATAAGAGTGACAGCTGGTAACCACAGTTACCAAAAGCTATTGAGTGGCTTTTATGGATCGAATATTCGCTGTGTCGAAAATCGTAGAAATAATGTATCCTAAAATCAAAATTAATGTTTCGATTGGACAATCGACGTATATTTGTGACCGAGATTGTCATCCCATAATCTCGGTCACAAATATACGTTGGCTCGACTGCTACCGGATCGAATATTCGCTGGGTCGAAAAGTGTATAAACGAGACCATAATTGTAATTGGTTACCGGCGCAAACATCACACTTGTAAACAAAATGTAAAAATTGTCTCACTTGTACTCTGTTTGGTTAGGTATTTTAAAAAGGTAAAAAATCTTGCACTATCTTTTTATTGAAAAATGCATTTAAAAATCCAAACTAGGTACTTAATGAATCAAAACAATGTAAATCACTGTATTCCTTTGTTATATTACGTATATTTGGTAAAACTTATTTTCTACTTGTAGTTTCAATAAAAAGATACTGCAAGATTGTTTACCTTTTTTTAAATATCTAACCAAACAGAGTATAGAATATAGAGCAAGAATATATTATGTATATAAAAACTATAATATGTATGTGTCAACCATTCGGCAACCCATTATCTCGATTATATCGTTAATAGTAGCCCCAAACTTTGGTATTAGGTACTATTCGTCATCTATTTACTGAAGTATTCCTAAATGGATATAAAACAATTTGTACGTAGCACAGACGTTGATACAAGAACAGACGAGGCGATGAACTTTCGATACTCAACAGATTGAAACCTATGTTTTAGCTATGCATATATTTAGGCCACCAATATTTAAATTTAGCGAATATTAGTTCACAGCAGAAGAGTACAGAAGAGTAGGTAGGTACTGTAGCCGTGCCATGAGCTGGAAAGTAAAGGATACGTAATTACGTAAGGTTTTACTCGATACGTGCATTCTATCGTGCTCGCGCTTACAAATAGGAGCGAGCGCGATGGCCTGCTCAACGTATTTCATAAAACCTAATGTTACCGATACTTGTAAAGTCATGGTACGGCTACTGTTTATTATATTTACTGTATCGTTGGCCAGTAAGTTAGGGTTTTCGATCTTTTGCAGGCAACGCTATATTAGCCCACCTAACGAAGACCAAAAGTTGCCTATCGGGGGAAATAACTCGTGTATAAGCGAATTTTGGCATAGTTGTAGGGAATGGTGTTTTAAACCACGTACTAAAAGTACTGGTGGCTAGGGGTGGAGCTAACGGGGGGAGGGGGGTGTAAGGGTCCTTATTTTTAAATTTTCGTAAATAACTCTTAAACCGTGGCTTATACCAAAAAACGGTCTAGTACATAAGTAATCTACATAAAATTCTCTACAAAAAAGTATAAGCATGTTTCCTCTGGGATCAATATGTCATGAGATAAGAAAGCACGAAGATGGACACAAAAGAAATAAACACATTTGTTTAAGTAGGTATGGCACATACAGAATGCTCGCAAGCATTCAAAAAGATTTGAATGCTCAATTCCTGACCATATTTAGAGTCTTTAATGTTACATAAAATTTCCTGGATTCGGCTTAGTTTCAGAGATAATCAACCTTTTTTTCGAAATAAGTTTTTCGACGTTACTCGTCATAAAACTTATTTTTGATTACAATGCTACCACAATGTGTTTTAATATTACCACACCTTTTGCCTGGCAATCAAAAAATGGGAATAAACTTGACGAAATAACCAGTCCCTAAAAAAATATTAGAATAAATAATTTTAACAAATTGTTGTTATGATAAAAAGTACTGGAAATGTTAAAAAGTATGCAAAAAGTCTAAAAAAAAAAAAAATTTTTTTTTTGGTGGTATTTGACATTAGGTCTCATAATAATTTTTGTTTGTTTTGATGTCTAGAATGCATAGTGAAAATCTTTTGACGATGATTATGAGAATATTTAAGGTTTAGAAGATAATTAGGAATTTTATTTTTACAAATAAGCATACAGGGCGCGCCCGGGCGCGACCATTCCAAAAGATTTTAAGTATGCATTCCAGATATCAAAATAAACAAAAAATATTATAAGACCTAATGTCAAAAACCACCAAAAAAAAATTTTTTTTTCTCTTTTATTTTAGACTTTTTGTATACTTTTTCACATTTCTAGTACTTTTTATCACAACAACAATTTGTAAAAAATATTTATTTTAATATTTTTTTTAGGGACTACTTATTTCGTCAAGTTTATTCCCATTTTTTGATTGCCAGGCAAAAGGTGTGGTAATATTAAAACACATTGTGGTAATCAAAAAGAAGTTTTTTGACGAGTAACGTCGAAAAACTTATTTCGAAAAAAAGGTTGATTATCTCTGAAACTAAGCCGAATCCAGGAAATTTTATATAACATTAAAGAATCTAAATATGGTCAGGAATTGAGCATTCAAATATTTTGGAATGCTCGCGAGCATTCTGTATGTGCCATACCTACTTAAACAAATGTGTTTATTTCTATTGTGTCCATCTTCGTGCTTTCTTATCTCATGACATATTGATCCCAGAGGAAACATGCGTATACTTTTTTTGTAGAGAATTTTATGTAGATTATTTAAGTACTAGACCATTTTTTGCCATAAGCCACGGTTTACGAGTTATTTACGAAAATTTAAAAATAAGGACCTTTACACCCCCCTCCCCCAGTTAGCTCCACCCCTAACCACCAGTACTTTTAGTATGTGGTTTAAAACCCCATTCCCTACAACTATGCCAAAATTCGCTTATACACGAGTTTTTTCCTCTGAGTTTCCTTCGTTTGGTGTACTATATAGGCGTGTGGTCCAAACAGCTGTCAGATTCATAGGCACTGAACATGAAATATCGAAATTCTAATTGTATTTGGAGGTAACCGTTATAATGGCGACCCCGGATCCTGAATTCGATCGATTCATATTGCATTATTTAGTACTGAATTTGTACTATTTAGTACCTGTTGTAAAAAAAATTGTACCTCTTCTATTTCAAAGTTATATTCAATCAGTCTGGTCCCGCCATTATAACGTTATAATGGCGGAACCAAATCCTGAATTCGATCGATTCATATTGCAATATTTATTTAGTACTGAATTTGTACTTTTTGGTACCTGTTGTAAAAAAATAATACCTCTTCCATTTCAAAATTATACTTCAAACAGTCTGGTCCCGCCATTATAACGTTATAATGGTGGGACCAGGTCCTGAATTCTGTCCATATTCTGTCGATTCATATTGCATTATTTAGTACTGAATTAGTACTATTTGGTATTGATACCTCTTGTAAAACAATTAGTACCTCTTCCATTTTAAAATTATATTTCAAATAGTCTGCTTCAAATGATCTGGCGGAACCAGACTATTTCAAATATAATTTTGGAATGAAAGAAGTACAATTTTTTTTACAACAGGTACCAAATAGTACAAATTCAGTAAGTACTAAATGATGCAATATGAATCGACAGAATATGGACAGAATTCAGGACCTGGTTCCGCCATTATAACGTTATAATGGCGGGACCAGACTATTTGAAGTATAATTTCGAAATGTCTCGCCATTATCGTTATAATTACATTTGGATCGTTACATTTGGAGTTTATTAATTTCATAAATGTATGACGACTAGAAAACGGTCGCCGAACTGAAGATTGGGCCCTAAAACAGGAACTCAAAATGACTGACACTAAACAAAATTACTAGAACTTTGTTCATTTCATCCTTTAGTAGATTGGCTACCAAACCAGCTTCGAAATGGGATTAAAATCCCAATAGGTAACTGGCTTTAAATCGGGACTTATCATTACCGGTTTGTAACCAGGTTTGTACCAAATCCAGATACGAGATGGGAAAGTTAGTCCCATTTCATCCTACCAGACGGGAAACTATATTTCCCATTTGGCAGCCAGCTATCAAATCCGAATACCAAACGGTAAGTACTAAAGGCATTTCATGGGAATTGACCCGGAAACGTTTATTTATTTTAGAAAACATACATACATACCTTATGTAATGGTTTTAAGAATAAATAAACCACAAAATATATAGAAAATTCAATTCGCGTATTTATTTTGACAGTTTGTTGGTCCTTACGCCATATCACCGCCCCAGTGTCAGAAAAAAATATTAAAAACCCTCACTGAGGAAGCGGCAGTGTGAACAGCCAACGATCATCTACATATATATGTATAGGTATATTTGTTAATTTTACTGACATAGGATCTATATCTACTCTTTGTTTAGTGAGCGAGAAAAAAGTCGACAAATCATCCTTTACTCGCCTCCTGTGGAACCAGTAGCCGTACCATGAGCTGCCCCTGCGTTATTAACGCGGACTTACATAGGTGCTTTCTATACGGGTGGCTCGCCCCAAGACGCGATTACGGGCGGGATGGAAAGTAAGTCCGCGTTAAAAACGCAGCGGCAGCTTATGGTAAGCACACAGTGCCTGAAAGTATCCTTTCCCTCTCTAGTACGTTTTGTAGATACTAGGTTCAAGAAGTACCTACCTAACTACCTTCAACAATTTATAATAATACATTCTGTTGCAATGCTATCAGACAAACATCTACAGCTAGGAAAACAGCCACTATCAACCATTTGACCATTGCCGTCGGCTATACTAAATAGGTGGCCAAGAAACAAATACCTACATTCCCGTGAGGTTGGAATACAGAGTCCCTCTAGAAGGTTTTTAAATGTTTCAGAGCGGTCGATAATAGTACATTGTGCATCTAGGGAGGTAAGTACAGTATCACTAACGAGAGTGTTAGAAGCCCGACGCCGTAGGCGGAGGGCTTTTGATGACTCGAGTTAGTAGGTATGCCTCTTACCGATTGTGATGCATACAATGTTTTTTATAACACTTGCAGACAAAGAATATGTTATGAGACGAAATATTGGTATTCCCTAAGGAATTTCACTTTTCTATTACTCCCACTGCAATATGCACAAGCAATGGCGCGCTTAGAAAGCAAATGTGATGAAAAATGTTGAAACCGCGTAAAATAGTAGGTATTAGCTACTGTAACATGCCTAGGTAGTAGGTACTTCTGAAACATGAACTAAACTCTAGGGGGTCTAACTACACTGCATCCTAATACTCCTGAAACCTCTCTGACAACGGAAATACAGCACCTTGTTTATATGGTATAAAGCATCCGAAAATTGAGCGTCCAGCTGTTCGCCTGTGTCTGGAAAATCTTCGTTGCGTTTGTATTTAAGTAAGTACTCGTACCTAACCTACTTTTAATTGATATCGGACAATCTAATTAGCATCTTATGGGATGGTAGGCGAAAATGTAGGTAAACTTAGACAGGATAACACGATCCTTACATTATTATGTAATGTAAAATGTTAGTTGGAGACTAACATAGTAGGTATGTAGGCTAACATTTAGTAATATAAATGTTACTCCAACAAGGTCTAAAATCTAAATGTCCGATAAACCACTAGTACATCATCAGTATCGTAGTTGGTAATAAAGCAAGTCGGCAAATGTCCATCAGATCATTCAATTTGGTCTACTACTACGTGTCTAATGAATATATTTCTTCAATCTTCTAACTCCATAGAACTACCCAAAATACCTACACATTTTATTACTTATTATACTTGAGGCCCTAGCACATCTTGTACAACAATATTGGCAGCAATTTGTGACCTGCTCGCAACTTCTCATCTCTTTTGAATCAATGTAATCAAAAAGGGACGGGTAGCCGCGACAAGGTTCCTGTCATGCACGATATGTGCTAGTGCCGTTGATCAAGTATAATACTATGAATTTCTTAGGTCAATCTATACTCGTAATTATATTGCCACATTGTTCCTAGCGAATAGAGACCCGCTGCGGTAAATGCTAGTGTTTTGGGACATAAGTAACTTTCTTTGATAACTTTTTTATTTACCAGTAAGTAGCTGTACCAAAAAATATAATACTCTAAAGAGTTGTACATAACGGCGACGGATAGGTATTACCCGAAGAGTACGGGAATAACTTCTTTACTACAGCTGTTGTTATATCTGTACAGTTAAAAGTAGGGATTTTAATACCAAACCAACAGTTGGTTTTGCTTCACAAATATACAATACAATATAAAGTCATTTCCTAATTGGCGCCCTCTAGTTAGAACTTAGACCATTTAGAAAAGCTGTTCTTTTAACTGGCGCCATCTAGTTTATTGATGAGTAATGATTGTACAACTGACATTGGGTACTGACGGGAGGTGTAGTAGTGTGCGTTACAGGGTAAAATTACATAATTTTCTAGTTTTTGCATTATTGCGATTTAGAAGAACAGTATTTTGTGCAGGTTGCTATCAATTTGTACATTAGATTTTTTGCTCCTTGCGCGTATCTCAAAACATGTTAACTCTGATCTTCGGTTTAGCAGAAAATGACGAAAATATGGTGTTTGTGCAATTGTAGCGCCATCTTTTAGCAGATAAGCGGCAGGGATAGGGTCGAAATAAAAAGAAAAACATTTATTTATGACACAACATAATATACACATTAAATACAAACGAAACACGAAAAAAAAAATAGAAAAATTGTGTCACAAAATGGTCTCCAATTCAGCATATTGCTGGCCTGAAGACAGTCCAGCGCTGGTCTTCCATTGGAGCCATTTGTGAGGTCACGGTTGATGACATAAATTTATTGATGGTAACCCTCTTAATCTACTGTATCACTGTGTGTACTGTATGTATATACGATAGGTAATGATTAACTTGCTATTATGACATACTAAACTTGTTCATCGAGGATTAAAATATTTGCTTTTCATTGATTTCCATATTGTTTTACAATGTTGTGTAAATAATAGGGCAGTGAACGGAGCAAAGTCCATAAGTCAATTATTTAGGCTCGCAAGTTTATTCTCAGAGAATTTTTGTGTTTCGTAATTGGTTTCATTTGCAGTCGTGTTTTTGCGCGAATTCTGGCGTTTACTTACAAGAAGCATTCGGAAATGTTGGAATATTACATTTTAACGGAGAAAGACATGCCTATTGACCTCTTTTTATTACAAATTGAGCAATAATTTAAACGTTAACACATTTTATTTTAATTTAATATAAGTGAATAATAGAGGCGACTAAAATGATTGCAGATTTTCTATTCTTTGAACGTATCTAAAATGTACACTTAATAAAATCACTCTCCTGATTTAATATTTATAAATAATTGTTATTACTTGGGCCTTGGGACTACAATGTTTACCTTGAGTAAATTTACTGTGGAATACGTTTTTAAGCGTTTTCTTCAACAAAGTACTTTCATTCATTTTTGCCAAATGAATGAAAGTACTTTGTTTAGGAAAACGCTTAAAAACGTATTTTTTCGTTACCACGAAACTTTAATACAATAATCGTGTTTCCGTGATTTTTGCATTAACAGTACATTACTACCGAGGTCGGGAAGTGACTGGTTGCCGGCCGAATATATGTAGACGGATAGTATTCGGACGTCAACCCGTCACTTCATGGCCGAGGTATGTATAATGCTTTTCTCAAACATGCAATGAAATGAAACATAAAATGTATCTTCTTTCTAAGAAATTATAAGTCAACTACATAACTAAGTCTTTGAAACACAACAAAAGTCAAATACGACACCGACACCTCATTTTTTTTTAAGTTTGACCTGTTTGAAAGTTGCAAATTTTTACTTTTAAAAAGCGGTATTAGACGACGCGGTCGGTTGGGTCCAATTAATCGCATGCGATGATCGGGGCCGACGGATCGCGCCGTATAATACTGCTTTTTAAATATTATTTTGAGTAGTTATTGTACATTTATTTTAAATTATATAATTTAAATACCTAATTATAACTGCAAAAATTTGGCAATCATTTTTTTTTATACTAATATTACTTACAGATAATTATTGGCTAAAAGCCAAGATGCCAGGTCACAACCCTACGTCAAATGAAAATTAAAAAAGAGGCACTTGCCGGCCTAGGCCGGCAACGAGGTACTTCCCGGCCACTTTTTAGGCACGTAACTACAACATTTCATTGCATGTTTGAGAAAACATTTTTTTCATAGACGGTTAATGTGTAGTAAAAGTAAACGGCCCCACTTTATAATGTATTGTCAGCAAATATTATAATTGGGCAATAAGCAATAGGTACTTCATTAATTTACGATACTGGCAACCCAACCCTTTCCGTCTTCACATAGGCTGAAGCTCTGGCTGATTTATTTAAAAAGTTAAGAAAAAATCAAAAGAAAAGCGGCGCACGTCTTGTTAAAAATGGGAAATATAATTATGAATAATTCTGTGTAAAACCGCGTTATTTTCAGCTTGTAATTAATACTATTATGTACAATTTGGGTCAAACTTAAACCTATGTTCGGAGTCTTTCCGGTGGACAATCTAAAAGTTAAAGCCTGTAAAGCTTGATTTTCTTATGAAAGCCTAATCTTCATTAAGAAGTCCTCCTTTTCCATTGCTTTGTATGATAAAAATCTTTACTATCTATCCACAGGCTGTTAACTATCGACCACAGGAAAGAAAAAGTGCGTGTTCTGCTGAACTGTAGAGGCCCTCTTTCCTGTGGCCAATAGTAAGCAACTGGTAGGAAGGTAGTCGTGATTTTTATCATACAATTCAATAGGAAATGAGTGCATTTAAATGACAATAAGGGTTTTATAAGAAAATTAACTCTCATAGCCCTTAACTTTTAAAATGTCCACAGGAAAGACTCGTAACATGATTTTAAGTTTGACCCATTTATACAAACGTGGGATGGAATTATAATTAATTTATAACTAAGGCCGATCAACCTTATAATTATTAATTTGTTAGGTATCGTTAAAGGGTATAACAATTGTGATGGCTGTATATTTATGTAAATAGATGTATGTAAACGCTTGTTGGACTATTCATTTCAATCGCTTACCATTAGGGGGCTGAAACAGATAATTCGTATAAAGATACAAGCTCCCAAATATACGAAAAAATACCACAAAGCTACCACGCTCAGGTGCAGGGTAAACCGGTACATGTACCAATTTACCGGGACGTACCGTAATTGGCACGTCAGGCTTAACTCGATTTTCGCCGCTCCATTGATTGCGTGCGATGAATTTTAATATTTTTTACATATCAAATGCTTCTGACATTTTCGTAAAAGTGATACAGCAAAATGGAAATTTGAGTGCCTGAAATAGATGCCTTCAATGCACATTTTATTGAATACTATCGAATAATATATCCTCTCACAAAAGATGTATTTATGTATATCTAATGTAGATGGTTTGTTTTATAAATGTAATATGAAGTTTGGTAATATTTCGACGCTTAAAAACGTATCGAATGCAAACAAAATTCAAATAGTGAGCTGAAATAGGTTTCCAATATTTGTATACTGGTAATGGATTTCTAATAGCAGGCATATTTTGTGTGTCTAGTTTCCTACTGCCAAAGAAAAGCGATGTAATTGTACATCATCAGCTAATTAGAATCCACTGCTGGACCTCCTGCCTCTCCTATAACTTATGGGCGTATTCCAGCATTGGTAAGCTTCGGTATTTTTTCTTTGACATGGCATTTAAATTAAATGTTAATTAAATCAATTTTAAACATAAAATTAATCACGACCCTATGACCTGTGCTAGGAACCCATGGATATTTTGATTTTTGTTTTAAGTTTTTTTTTATGCCACGTCGGTGGCAAACAAGCATACGGCCCGCCTGATGGAAAGCAGTCACCGTAGCCTATGGGCGCACGCAACCCCTGGGGTGTCACATGCGCGTTGCCGACCCAATAAGAACTTGTACACTCCTCTTTTGAAGAACCCCATACTGTAGTCCAACGGAAAAACCTCGGCAGGGAGCTCATTCCACAGACGGACCGTTACTACGTTAGTAGTCACATTACTACGTTCAAACAATTGTAAATATGAGATGTCATATACAAAAGTATAAAATACCTAGTTCACCAGTAGCCGAGGTGGGATTCGAACCCTCATATGTCAGATTTCGTAGCTAGTGCCTAAACTACTCGGCCACTCGGTATGGGCAATTTTTCTCTATAGTCTGACAACTAGAGGCCTTTACATCTCCAGTAGTATAAATCAAATCATCAAATGAAATCAAAATCATTTATTTGCAGTAAAACATACTAATATGCATGCAAATATAGTTATACATTAAGTCTGGCATGACATTACTTACTGGTAGTGCCAATCCCAAACTAATAATAATACAAAAAGAAAAAGTATGTCCAACAATAAGTATTCAATAATATTATTTCGCTAATAAACAGAAAAAAGTAATAAATAAATTATAAATGTGATAATGTCATTGCAGATAATCATAATAATAAAATAAGGAGAAAATACAATGGCAAAATGTCAATCAATACCTAGTCCAAAATTCTAGCATAATATTCTTCAATAGAGTAATAGGGCTTACTAATAAAATATTCTTTCAATTTTTTATCAAATATTCTTAGGTCCTGGCATTCCTTTATGTGGCTATCTAATTTATTATAAACTCTTATTGCTGGATTATTTAAACTTTTGTCAAAATTTCTGAAGTTACTCTTTGTTACTAAAATATCATTTCTAATTCTGAGCTCTCTCCTATCATTTTGTCTGGCTATTCTAAAGTGGTTCTTATTTTTTAAAACATAAAGACATACAGAATAAAGATAAAGAGAAACAACTGTCATTATCCTATGCTTAACAATTATACATCTATGTGTCACAGGCACTGAAGAGCATCCTGCAAGAATCCGTAGTGCTTTCTTCTGCTTTAAAAGTACATCATTTATATTTATGCCGTTTCCCCAGGTTTCTATACAATATCTCATTATACTTTCAAAATATGCATAGTAAGCCGTTTTCAGGGTATCACTGTCAGCAAAGGTGGACAAAGACTTCAAAGCAAAACAGGCACTAGCTAACCGATTAGTTACATTGTCAACTTGTTTATGTCATCTTAGAAATGGATCTAATTCGACTCCTAGGAATCTTACATGGTCACATTTAGTTATAGGAATTTTACAAACTGGGTCAGGACTACCAGATCCTCGACGAAAGTTCATGTAGAAACTTTTACTACAGTTAAGTTTAAGACAGTTAGCCGAGAACCAATTAGTAAGATCCAACCAACATTTTTGCATTTTCATGTTTAGTTCCTCTTCAGTATGAGCTTTAATAATGATACTGGTATCATCAGCGTAAAGATACGGCGTTCCACCAGTTATAAATTGTGGTAGGTCATTTATAAATACAATGAACAGATGAGGGCCTAACGCCGATCCCTGTGGAACGCCGCATTTCACGCTAATTTCTTCCGACTGGAATGAATCCTGGGACCCTCGGATCTCAACATATTGGGAACGGTTTGTGAGATAGGAATTTAACAGGTTCCATGCTATCCTGCGTACTCCATACGTACGCCTCTAATTTGGTAAGGAGAATCCCATGATCCACACAATCAAACGCTTTTGTCAGGTCACAAAACACTCCCGCACAGTAGTACCCATCATTGAGTGCGCGCATTACTTCGATGACCAAATCAATAACCGCTGTCGAGGTGTTTTTGTTAGACCTAAATCCATATTGGCGTTGACAAAACAGACGGTTTCTATTAAAATGTCCCTCTAGCCTAATAGATAAACATTTCTCAAAAATTTTGGAAACTACAGAAAGTATAGATATAGGCCGAAAATTGTTAGGATCTGACTTACATCCTTTTTGTGCACTGCAATAACTTTAGCTCGTTTGAGTTGAGTTGGAAAAATACCTTGAGTTATACTCTCGTTAAAGATATTGCATAGAGGAATGCGTAAATCAATATGTTTCTTAATCATTGTAGTACTTAAGTCGTCGTTGCCTCGAGCACTACTGTTATTGAGGTTTCTCGTTACATTTATCACTTCTGGTTCCGTTATAGGCTCGACAAAAATAGAAGGGATATTTTTTTTATTTATAAAGTTCTTTAGAGGCGTTAGGAAATCAGAACCATTAGCGATAGTATCTCCTGTACCACTCATACCAACGCTTACAAAAAAGTTATTAAATATGTTTGCTATTTTATACTGGTCCTCAGTCACAACATTATTTATTTTTATTTTTAGACGTTCACTCTTCTTATTTTTGGAGTTTTTACCAGTATATTCATTAACCATTTGCCATATCGCTCGAGATTTGTTTTTGGCTTTTATAATAGTTCTCCGCATGTCGAGTCTTTTAGCTATTACCAAAGTTTTCTTAAGCGTTTTTTTATAGCGGTTAAAGTACAGTTTTAAGCTTTCATCCTTTAAGTTTCTAAGTTGCAAGTATAATAATAATAATAATAATAATAAACGTTTATTTTCAGACCAATGATCCATATTATGTTAGTAAAATATATGTGCTTAGAAGTAGTGTTAAAGGAAAACAATATAAAGTAAACTAAATTAAACTAAAAATAAAAATAAAAATAAAAACATCATTATTTAAGGGCATGAAGCCCGATCCACCGCTTCAAGAATGGCGAATCCCACCTATCAGCAACAGCGCGCAGGAGCATGTTGCGGCTGTCACGCACTCGCTGTAGCATGGAGGCGCAGCGCGCGCGCATGATGGCGGCGAAACCCGCCGTGTCAGTCTCCGCGAACATCGCGGAGGCGCTGCAATGACGTGGCAGCCGCAACAACGCTCTGTACGCGTTGTTGTACTGTATCCGCAGGTCGTTGTATGCCTTCTGCGTATGGTTAACCCATAGGCTGCATGTATAGAACGACTGGCAGTATGCTTTGAAGAGCGTGACTTTTACTGACTCAGTACATTTTGCAAACCTACGAGCCAACATGTTGCATCGGACAGACAGCGCCCTGCGCTCCCTTTCAATGTCAAAATTATCTTTTTGATCCGCGGTGACCCAGTGACCCAAGTACTTAAATTTGTCCACTCTCCGTAATTTTACGCCTGTAAGAAAAAAATCAGGATCATCCGTATAGCGAGTGTTATCCGGTTTGAAAATCATGAGCTCGCTCTTCTGAGCATTGTATTTGAGTCCATTGTTCACCGCATAGGATTCACAGATACTGAGCAGTCTTCTCAGTGCGCCATTCGAGGGGCACAGCAGCACCATATCGTCTGCGTAACTAATATTATTTACACAGACTCCATTTATATGGCATCCCACACCCGTGCCGCAGAGCTCCTCGATAAGCGCGTTGACATACAGGTTGAAGAGCGTGGGAGACGTCAACCCCCCCTGCCTCACCCCGCACTCCAACCTATACTCATCCGAGAAAGAGCGTGCCCATCTCACACAATTGGTCTGATTGCTATACCAGTGCCTGAACAGGGATACTAATTCTCTAGGTACACTCGTCTCAGCACTTAGTTTTTTCCATAGTTTGTCGTAAGCGACAAGGTCAAAGGCTTTTGACAGATCAAGGAAAACTGCGTACACTGGGGTTTTTCTATTGGTGTAGTACTTTACAGTCTCCTTGAGGCACAGGACGGCACTTTCACAAGAAAGATTCGGTCTAAAGCCAAACTGCGCATCGTGGAGTTTAATGTGCTTATCCAGATGTTTACCAAGGAGACTGTCAAGTACTTTAGCAACAACCGTAGCGAGAGAAATCGGCCTATAATTATTAATATCACAGGAGTCACCAGTCTTATTCTTAACTATAGGAACCACAACCGTACGCATCAAATTTTGAGGTAGATATGAGTGACCCATACATAAAGTAAAAAACATTGACAGCACTCGAGGTAGATGAACCCCAGCGTGCTGCAGGTGCTCGATACTGAGGCTGTCATGGCCCGGCGACTTGCCACGCACCATTCCCTTTATGACTGCAGTCACTTCCTTACAGGAAAATTTAACATTATGCTCGCCAGTAACAGTCTCAGCATCGGGCACCCCCCGTGCCGCCGGTCCCAGTGGAGACTTAACACTAAAATGAGATCGGAAAGCATTGGCAATGCCAACAGGATCACACATCCCCGCCACGCTCACAGGCAGGCTCGGCCTTGGGTTCAATTTATTCGACGTTTTCCAAAACTGTCCAAAATTTTTATTCGAGTGGTGTTCGGCAATAATGTCCATTTTTATTTTCTGTTCATTGGTCTGGCACCACTTTAATTTCGATTTAAATAAACGCCTGGACTCGCACATATCTTTATATATAGGGCCGGAATCCGGTTTACCCTGTATAATCCAGTTCCGAAAACAAAGCCGAGCCGTCTCGTGAGCGCCGCGCACGTACTTATTCCAACCAGTGATGTATTTACGTTTACACTTTACATTATAACAACACTCGGCAGCTTTGGAAAGTGTTGCAACTATATCGTCATACATTATATCTAATATTTTTCTATGACTTACATCACAACACAGTTTACCGCTACACTCAATTAATTCCACTGGAAAATCAATTTTTCGTAATTTTTCATGACAGATGCTACGGTAATCATCAATTTGAGATATGTCACGCTCCCCCCAAACCACCCTGTTGATACAGTGATTACTAAAATTTCTACTTCTATTCAAAATATTAAAATTACATTTTATACATATAGGAAAGTGATCAGACCAGTACGTATTATATAACACTGAGCAGGAGTGAATTGAGGGTTGCGCGGCGCTAGTAACTAAGCAGTGGTCGAGCCACCGGCGGCACCCGTGTGCATCGCTCACAAATGTATACCTCCGTATAACCTCCGTTTGTTTTGACAAGATATCTTTATTCCCTTAGTGAGCCAAGAGTTATGTTTCTTTTTGAGTAATACTTTCTTTACTGGGAAATGTTTATCTACAAGATTAACCTCGTGAGTTTGACTTTATAGATATAGTGTCAAAGTTAAAATTCGGTTGAAGTAAGTGACGTCACCAGGCCTCAGGAGGATATGTAGAACTGTGTAGAATGTATGTAGTTTATTATTGCAGTCATTCTCGGCGAGCGTCTCTAGCCAGTTTATTTCTGTAAGTTCCTCTCGAAAACGGTTAGTAGATTTTTTGCTAAATACTCTTTTTCTAATAAAACTTAGAGGTTCTCCTCTTTCAATTGTTGTTTCTGGTATCGTTACTACTATTGCATCATGATCAGAAAAGCTACATGGGATCACAGCTACTTCTCTGTAATTCTCTATATTTGTGATAAAATTGTCCAAACTAGTAGAGGTACTGTCTGTGACGCGTGTACATTCAAATGTCATAGGACTTACATTATGCTCCAAGAGAAGCTGCAATAGTGCTTTCGTTTTATAATTTTCACTATCAGCAAAGTTTATATAGATAGATTTAGATATAGATGCATTATAATATTGTGAACTTGTACAATAAGAATTATTTTGTTTATTATACGAGGGCCACACTGAAATTGTCGGGAATCTAGGAAACTGTATTAATTATGCCTCTATCGATTAAATTATCACCTTTCTTAACTCTTTTTAACCGACTTCAAAAAAAGGAGGAGGTTCTCAATTCGACTGATTTTTTTTTTTTGTTGTATGTATGTTACCTGATATCTCCGAGAATAGTGAACCGATTCTAAAATTTCTTTTTGTGATCGAACATGTATTACTCCGAGATGGTCCCATTGGCACCAAGTTGGGGTCTGATGATGGGATCCTGGAGAAATCGAGGGATCTCTTCAAATGCTATAGGTACATGTATGGCGCTTTTGGTAATTTTCATTCATTTACAAGAATTTGCATTCATAAAGTAGGATTTGAGGAAACCAATGATGGAAACAGATCGGGGATCTTTGAGAAATCGGTTGAAGTCGGTTTTTTAAATTTTTAATTTGGTGATTATTGATAATGTGTACTAATTTTTAATACAATTGAACCAACTCTCAAAGCTCATAACCCATTTTTCCTAGATCACTTTTTGTATGAAAATTTTCAGTTTTTGGAATTTTGTATGGAAGGTTTGGGTAGTTCATTGAAACTATACATTTTTTAAGAAAAAATATTTATATTGGATTTTTTTTCTAGTGAGTCATATGGATACCTAAGGATGTTCGAATTTCCTAACATGATTTGTTTTATGAATTCTCTATGATTTACCACGTTAGTGCGATTTAAAATTAGGGTATGGCTGTTAAAAGACATTGATCTCTATAATCATCCATGTTCAAGTTTGCAACCTTCCGGTTTATTGTTGCAGTACTGCCAATATAGAATTTAAAAGTTTGACGTTTTCCCCCCTCCCTAGGATTGGCGAAAAACGTCAGTGTGATTTAAAACCGTCGCTAAGTCAACACAGTTCTCGCTTTCGCAACCTTTTTCGTATTACAATTTAAACACCATTGACACGTACCGTAGCTCAGTTAATATATTACAATAGTGGAAGCAGCAAGTGCTAAGGAGCCCTCAAGACCGTGTCTGTAAGGCGGACGCTAGGCTAAGTTGGACGCTGAAGGTAACGATTTAGGTGACTTCAGCTGGCCGGAGGAGCCCGATCTGAACCGACGGCAGAACAGCAAAGCCTGGGATCCAATCTCCAGCATCCGGAACAGAAGGTAACCTTATTCACTTCGCTTTGGTTTCCCGTAATTTTGAATTAGCAACAACGTTCTTGCTCACCCACCCTAACGTATTCTCATTCAAATACTTTCGTCGTAACAGTTAATTTTCGAATTTATTTACAGTCCACTTCTTTCGTTTCATTAACATTTTTGGTTCTCCGAACCGGATATTTTGATAAGTGACCTCTGGTTTTATCGTTTTCTTTTCGCTTAGTCACTTATTGGAATCCGTTTACTTGTTTTCCTGTCATAACATTGAAAAAAAAATTAGGGTAGGAATTGTAAAAATACTTGTGGGTAAGCAAGAAAGTTGTTCGTGTAGTGGTGTTTAAATTTAGTTCATTCAATCATTCACGTTGCTGTTTATTGCTGCCAACACTTTCGTTTGTGTCAGTGTCACTGTCAAATTAGACAGTCTGTCATCAATTGGTTCGATTTTCGAAGTTAAGTTTTGTATACTTATCTTAGTTGTTGTTTTGTGTTTTGTTTATTATTGAGTTAATATGGGACCCGGTGATAAGTCAATGGAGGCAGATGCAGGTGTCAACCCAGTGTTGATTGCACGAGACTACGCAGTAATGCGCGTAGAGTATTTAGAAATGTTGTCGGATGTGGATTTAGCTTTGTGTGATGAATCTGAGCTAACTTCTATAGCTCAAAACTTTCATGATGCTCAAATAAAGCTTTTGAGTACCATGCCGAGGAGTGAACATCGGGAAATTTGTAGTTACTCGGCGACGTTCGACTCAAAACTTAGGTTAGTAAGAGCGCGCTTAATGAGGGATTTAAAAGACGCAAATACGAAAACGAAACAACTTATTATGCCAAAATTGCCGAAGTTGCAGATTAAGCCTTTCGATGCTAGGGTTGAGAATTGGATATCATTTATCGAACTTTTTAATTCTCTAGTGCATAAACGCACAGATATTGCGCCAGTTGAGAAGTTGCATTATTTGTTATCGAGTGTGCAAAATGAGGCGTATGATTTGATAAAAAATTACCCTGTCAATGATGAGAACTATAACCTGGCATATGACACACTATATAGGCAATATAATAAACCTAGACTTATAGCAACAACCTACTATGAAAAGTTAGTTCAATGTGAAGCGGTGAAGGGATGTCGGCCTAGTGACCTGCAGCGGGTTCATAGGGTTTTTAATGAAAACTTGTCGATATTGAAAGGCTTTAAGTTACCTGATGTTAATTTCATGCTTGTGCAATTACTGTGGTCGAAGCTTGATAAAAGCACTAAAGAGCAATTTGAGCTAGAGCATAACTCGGATGACATCCCTGTGTTTAGTGAATTGCAGGATTTTATAGAAAAGAGATATCGGGCTTTAGATACTGCAGGATTTACAGGGTCTATTGCCAGTTCCGCTCAATCTAGTATCAATAGGCCTATTAGTAGGGCAAAGACAGCTTTGTTTGTGTCTGCTCCATGTTGTGTTTTGTGCAGAGAAGGACATAAGTTGGAATCATGTCCAACTTTTTTGGGATATGACCCAGACACCCGTTTCAATTTAGTTAAACAAAAGAGGTTGTGTATTTTGTGTTTGGCAGATTCACATTCAGTGAAGGCTTGTAAGTCGGAGGAGCGGTGTGAGCATTGCAGATTTTCACACAACACACTATTGCATTTCAACCGACCTAATTCGTGTGTATCGTTGTCTGTGGATACAGAGACACCTGTGGACTCTCAGACCCAGCTATCCATGTTAGCAAATACCCATGTGTTCCCTACTCTATTTGCTACTGCTAAGGTACTGGTAAGAGATAAGCATGGTGGTCTTGTACCTGTACGGGCAGTATTGGATTGTGCTAGTGGGTGTAACTTTATAAACGAGAGTTGTGCTGAGAAACTAGGTATCAATGTCATACATGGGAGGTACGCGGTTGATGGTATAGGTCAGGCATCAGCACAGCCAACATGGCTTAGTTTCATTAGTTGTGCGACCAAGTGTTGGTGAGGTCAAAGCCGCATTCTCAATTGAAGCCTATCTGTTGCCTAGAATATGTCCAGATCTGCCAACTGAACACATCGACATTTCGTCACGGCACCACACCAAGGACCTGCAACTTGCTGATCCCGGTTTTCATACCCCAGGACCTGTAGACATGCTGTTGAGCGTCAACATTTTCGCTTCGTCGTTGCGACCAGGCCTGATCAATGGTGACTGCGGTGAAGCAACTGCCCTTAACAGTGCTTTCGGATGGCTCTTGATGGGTGGTGCTGCCACCGCTGAAGTAGCTCTTTCCTCTCGAACTGACTCTTGTTCTCGCTCTGAATTTCGCTCTTTTTCTGGCTCTCGCTCTTCCTCTGATTCTCTCTCTCGCTCCGGCTCTCGATCTCAACCCGACTCTCGCTCTCGCTTAGATTCTCGCTCTCGATCCGACTCTCGCTCTCACTCCGATTCTCGCTCTCGCTCCGACTCTCGCTCTCGCTCCGATCCTTGCACGCACCTTACTCTCGAATTGATTCTTATTGTCGCACTGAGTTTTGCTCTCCCTCTGGTTCTTGCTCTCCCTCTGGTTCTCGCTCTTCCTCCGATTCTCGCTCTCGTCCTTGTTCTCGCCCCCGATTCTCCTCGCCTTTCGTTTTTTGTGCTGGATCTTCTCGTCAGCCTCAATCCCTCTCAGCTATAACTTTATTTTCCATTATCTCTTGCACATCTGCTATTGCTTTCACATCCATTCTCGTTGTCACTCTCATTCCAGTTCTCGGGCTCACCATTACTATCGCTGTCGCTCTTACTCTTGTCGTCGGTTCGCCTAACACCATATCGTCTTTCTCGCCCTTCTGTCGGTGCTCTGGACTCCGAAATTGCTCTCGTTCCTGTAGTCAAGCTAACTTTCGCTCTCGTTGTGCCACTCGTTCCCTCTCTTGCTCTCGCGGCAGGTCATCTGATGGTAGGCGGTCGCCTCGCTCGAGACTCGTACGGCAACGGTATTAGAGTCTAACCTTTATTATAAATGTGTCGTGTCGTCTTTCCTTTGGGTTAGTTAGTTTTATTTTCTCGTTTGTATTTTTCCAATATTCTCTGGGTTAAAACACTGTCGTATTTTGGTAGGCGGATAATGTTCAAGTTTGCAACCTTCCGGTTTATTGTTGCAGTACTGCCAATATAGAATTTAAAAGTTTGACGTTTTCCCCCCTCCCTAGGATTGGCGAAAAACGTCAGTGTGATTTAAAACCGTCGCTAAGTCAACACAGTTCTCGCTTTCGCAACCTTTTTCGTATTACAATTTAAACACCATTGACACGTACCGTAGCTCAGTTAATATATTACAATAGTGGAAGCAGCAAGTGCTAAGGAGCCCTCAAGACCGTGTCTGTAAGGCGGACGCTAGGCTAAGTTGGACGCTGAAGGTAACGATTTAGGTGACTTCAGCTGGCCGGAGGAGCCCGATCTGAACCGACGGCAGAACAGCAAAGCCTGGGATCCAATCTCCAGCATCCGGAACAGAAGGTAACCTTATTCACTTCGCTTTGGTTTCCCGTAATTTTGAATTAGCAACAACGTTCTTGCTCACCCACCCTAACGTATTCTCATTCAAATACTTTCGTCGTAACAGTTAATTTTCGAATTTATTTACAGTCCACTTCTTTCGTTTCATTAACATTGCACAACAGTGCGATTTAAAATTAGGGTATGGCTGTTAAAAGACATTGATCTCTATAATCATCCATAAGAAAAAACCGAAAGCAATACAATTTGTGAAAACTATTACAAGCAGTCCTACAAGAACTGAGCTTTGTTACTAAGGCCATATTGAAAGTAATGTAAAAACGCTACAAAATAAAAATTTGGGGCGAAATTCGTAAAATCACCCGACACACAATTTTCAAATGGCAAGAAATCCTAAAATACAGGTGTTAACCGAATAAATTATACCTCAAAAAAATACTAAAGAGTTATACTTTCAGAAAATAATTATTTGTGTATGCTGAGTAATCTCTAAGTGGGTCATTCCCGAAATTTTCAGTGTGAGCTACGTACAGGGTGACTTCAAATTGGTGATACACAATAATGAAACATGAATCTTTTAATGGTTCTGAACAACTCTTACTATGGGACCAAATATGAAAACTCAAGAAAAAAACCGACACTTCCATAGAAATATGCTATGATAAGTTGACCAAAATGTATGGAAGCGTAAATTTTTTTCTTGAGTTTTCATATTTGGTCCCATAGTAAAAGTTGTTCAAAACCATTTATAGATTCATGTTTTATTATTTTGTATCACTAATTTGAAGTCAGCCTGTATTATATTTAAATATAATACAGGCTGACTTCAAATTAGTGACGTGCATGTTATTTTAATAAGATGTATTATTATACTGTTTTGAAAAAGTAAGTCCATCTGAGTTTCTTACTGGTTCTTCTCAGGAACGGTGTAGGGTTAGAACCAGTAGTAGATTTTTTTTCGCTCTTGATAATGTCAGACGATTCGAAAATGCTTTCATTTCATTCTATGAGCGCTATGATTAATTCCATTGCGAAACTGAGATATTTGTATTTTAGTCAGAGTAAATTGTTGTCGCTAATTCCATTCAAACTCGTGTATTTATACAATACTTACATTTATTATCTGAAATACTTAAATCTAGTACAATATTATTAACATAACTGTATTATTTCCATTTTAAAACATTATTTTTTATATAAAATCGTCTTTATCAAATTAACAAAAGAAAATCTCTAACAATAGTTTTTTTTTAATCAGCCAGCTACCTACTCGCGGCTTCCCGCCAATATTGTTGAGACAACAAGGTTGTGTTACGATTTATCGCATGCATTTGCCAAGATGGCTGTTTAACTACCTAAATCAGTGTCAACATCACCATCAGTGCTGCCGTGATAAGTTTACTGTTTGTTTAAATGATATTATTCACACTTACATTTACACTCTAAGGCAGTACTGATGTCATAGAACGTTTTGTATACATATAATACCACACTGAAACTATGATCTTAATACATTAAGTGTAACAAAATACAATGATGATTGGTGTCTGGATGAAGGTGATTTACTTGGAGTTACCCGCAAAATAAAGTACATTAGCAGATCTTTTTAATGACTACTCCTAGCTCAGTTGGATTTGGTCCATTTTGACGCATAGTCCTTTATCGTACCTACTCGTATATATCGGACTAGAGATTGATATAGTTACTTAACCTCATAAAATCGAAGGTAAATGTTTCCAAAATAAACTAAAATGGGCAATATATTGGAAAGTCAATAAAGATTCCTTGCACGTAATAGTTCACGATACTGCTAGCCATTTCGAGTTATTTAGAGGATGATGGTAGTGGGTTATTCGAATGTTACTGTATAAACTTTAGATAATCCGAAAACTATCGTGTATTATAGAACCCCTCTCACTAGATAGAATGCCGTAAAACTACCTCACTTTAGTCCAAACGCTTCTAACAATGGTTTATCTGAATCAACTCCTTGATATATATGATAGTGTTACTACCTACTTAAAGAATACATCTCTAAGAAATATTTCATAATAAAATTTGAGTTGTAATAAATATGTAGATCGGTGAATATCTGAGCGTTTCAACCGCCTAATTTTGGTGGCTGGTGGTTAGTATATGACATCTCATGTCAAAATACCGTGTTAATTCAAAAATTTATGGTAATGTTTTATGCCAGAATATTATTTTCACGCTTGAAACAAAATGACCTTTGAAACCTTGAGATACAAACATTGCACATTAATATGAATCTCGCCCCCGAATTTCCCAGAATAAGTATAAAATGTTATTCTTCTCTGGAGGAACATTTCATAAGTTCGCTCGCTTTTCTCAGATCCCTTCCGTTTAGAGCGACGCAATAAAAAATATTGTTGCAAAGTAAATAGGTAATTGTTGCTTCCAGAATATTCTGTGGGGTTTGTATGAAGAAGGCTGTAAAATAATAATATTTTACTACTGAAATGCCACGTAGCCGCTTTTTATTTTAGCCAGGTGTTACGAATTTTCTTATTTTTAAAGGGACGCATACGACTGCTCGTCTTCACATGGTATATTCAATCTTATATCATCGTCAAGGCTCCGATTCTTCATTGCAGGGTAAGACGTAATGCCTAGACTACACATCTGCGGATGGGTCCGCGAACGTCGGTATATGCATCCGCAGACGAATCTTCACCAACCGTCCACACGTTTGTTGATCGTTCAGTCTGAGTACAATCCGTCAGACGTTACACGCGAGAAAGATGGACGTAGAAACTGTAGCAGCCACACCATGATTTAAAAAATAACCTATTTTATTGAACCCGGTTACATGCGCCAGTTACGTAATGCGTCACGGGTATCTCATTAAAATACGTAATTAATGACTAACTGTATTCTTTTTTATTGTCTTGGTGGTAAACCAGGAACTTGCAGGCATGCATTCGCATTGGTTGACGGCGGCCGACTGACGACGCGTCGGAAGTGTGGTCGCGATGCCGGACGCTCGCCCTTGAGCCCTTTGATCCGAGCCACAAAAACCGACAATAAGCGGATCTGTCGCGGACGCGTCCGCGGACGTCAAATACCTACAGCAGATGACCAAATCACCCCCTCTATACGTCCGCGGATGCATCCGGCGATGACGTCCGCGGACCCCATCCGCAGACGTGTAGTGCCGCAGAGGCATTAGAGTACCATGGAGTCGCACTACGGTGTCTATAATCGACCATTTGTATGCTACATTCAGTTTCAATATATGATTTATACATACACTTGTGAAACTACAAGATGCGGGCGCAAATTTGAAGTAACAGTGCGAAACCTTCAAAATGATTATCATTTTTCAAAAACCGACTGTTCGGAAGCTTCTTTCTCGATTTACATCACCAACTTGAGTGATAATTACACTTAAAGCTCAAATAGTGTCAGCTATACTTTAGATATTTCCGTGAAACCACATGGCATACGATTCTATACTACCCCTGTTGGAAGACTGTGAACTTCCATATATTGATTTAAACGTTCACGATTATCAGTGAATATTATCAGTTATCACTCATATTTTAACTACAAATGAATCTTCATCGCGTAGTGGTGAGTCTGCCTGCGACCACAGGTGTAATGTCATGCCCGAAACATCAGGATAATATTAAACGCAAGTTTACGCGATTAAGGCCCGTTCGTCGTTAATAGTAGGTACATTACTGTAGAGGACGGGAAACGAAGGGTTACAGGCCAAGTAGATAGATAGGGATACGCGGCCTGTAACCCTGTTTCTCGCCGAGATTTGTATAGTGCTTTTCTCAAACTTGCCATGAAATAAAACGAACTGATTTCGCCGTAACCATACTATTTAATTTGTAAATTAACCAATCGTACAGTATCGAAAAACATTAAAAAAATCATTCGCGCCTCACTTTTTTTTTAAGTTTGAGGTATCCTTTTAGCTGGTGGTATACATAGACATTATTTCTAAGCTTTTTTTTTTCTGTGGCTGAATGTCAAGATCTAGTGTCACAATTTGACGTTTCGAAATAAAAGACAGTTTGTTTGCAGTCCTAGGTGTGAAATAAAAACATGAAATCTCTTTACATAATCTTAGCATAGGACACCGGATACATAGTATTTCCGGGTTTCATTTAAAGTAAGTAACATCAATATTCCGTAGCAAGTTTGAGAAAAATATAATGTGAACTTCCTATTAAATTCTCACGAAAAATCTCTTAATCTTCGGAAAATTTCGTGTGATTTTTAAATAAAACGTTGCTTACGATACGCAAGTATACCTTAAGGTATGTCATAACAGACCCGATCCTGCACAGGATGATGGTTTTAGAATTATATCGTGAGACTCAATCGTATTTAAATATTTAGCGAAACAGGTTACTCACGTAATTTAAGTCGATGATTGCTCAACATGTTTCACAAGATGATGGTTTTCGGAAGCTTGAAATTACTTCAAACAAATAACCAGCCTGAACCAGAATATTATTTAAGATTTTCTGGTTCAGTACCTAGAATACCCTAGGTTTTACTTTTACTTGGCGTTGTAATTTTGCACGAACTCGTGCCGAACATTACAAAAATGTTCCAGTTTTTCTTACCGGAATTTATAGTCAGTCGTTCTTAATTAAATTTTTCCACCGACGCCTAATGAGGCTAAAATTGGCTCAATTGCCTATTTCATGTTAAGCTTTCAACCCTTAGGCGTTAATAGGTCTGGGTTAGGTCATGACGGAAATGTTAATTGAGTTGCTAAATATTTTATTAACCGGAACGAAGTATAATTAAGTATTTGTTCCAGGTTACAGAAAAAAAGCTTTTTCAGTACTGATGATGCTTTTTTGCGCACTAGTGCCAGAAGAGGTTCATTTATTGTCAGGGTTACTATGACGTATTAATCCGATTCAGTTTAGGTTCAGGGAAAGGGACAGAGATATACGACTCGATATAACCCCCCTAGTCAGAACTTCGGAGGACCTACGACGATGTGAAAAATATGAAGTTGGTAACTCATGTCGATTTAAAACATTCCCTTCGGTTGTATTTTAATTTATCGTCACTCGCTTCGTAATTTTTTTTTCGCACTTGTTAAGAGGGAGAAAAGTCGAATTCAAAGAATTGTATATTAGGTACGGCTAATGTACTATTCTTTGAATTCTACTTTTCACTCTCTATCCTCGTAAAGCCCACTATTACTCTTCTTCTACCTAAAGCTATCCCGGCCTTTACCAGGTTCCGCTTGCTACATTTACACTTTGTGCGATCCTGGGCAATCTTCTTTAAATCATATTTTGAACCTTGCTATATCAATAGTGCCGAAATTCACTTAAATACCTACATAAAAATCAGAACACTTCACAAATTAATAAAATCACAAAAAAACAGAAACTCATCACATCACATCTCTTTCTAAGAAATACTTTATTCGGGGGACAAAAAGATACAGATGGATTTATCTTATGCACGATTTTATTGGACGAATGTCTTGAATCATCAACACAGCCAATGCATTATTTTATTTAGTCATATGAAGGTCAAGGATGAAGAATATGACATAACCCAAACCAAATAAGGATCCTCGTTCCGACTTCTTGCAAATTGAACAAATCCCACAGCGTAAAAAATAAGGAAAACGTCATATAATGCGGCGTCGAAATAAACAAGTGCGTCTAGTAATTATCGGGAGTCCGTCGGGGCCAGAGTTATCTCCGTGACATCCAATCTGGGACACACTGGCATCCGAGTCGGGCAGTAATCATTTTGATTATAGTTTGCATGCGCGTTGGAGGGTCTACCATATTGCCGACTAGGGTCGATCATGTACAAAAAAAAACATAATTAAAAGGCTTCAATGAAGTAGTAGATTACATCAGAGGCCGGGAGAATGAGGAATTCCGGTCAAGTTGGTATATACGGATAGGTAACGAGGCCGGGAATCCGTTTCACGCCGAGGCATGTATAGTGCTTTTGTCAAACGTACAAAGAAATACAAAAAAAAAAGTTATTTTTTTGCCTGAAAAGTGTTATGAAATTCTATTTCCATCCCAGTGAGTTATTGCCCTCTAAAATATACTTCCGAGTCTATTTTAAAAAACGCAAAGACAATAGGTATTTCATTGCATGTTCGACAAAACAAAATTTAACGTCATCATTTGTGTATTACGAACACGTGTCTGTAACAACTTTCGGCACTGAAAAAGGGTAAAAAACTCAATTTTTCTATGAGCGATCAACAATGCTAACCTAGAATTTGCGCCTTTTTACTACTGCTGAAGGTTACTGGACAAAGTATACCACATAGTTTTTATGACTAACTTTCGCAACACAATTGATATATTTATAGTGATATTTGTTTTGAGTAAGGCCTAAACTAAGTATGTAACATTTTTTTGCAATCCACCCTAAAGCACAGAATTGTTGCTCATTCTCCTCAGCAGTGTGTCACCTTGTTTGCCTCGGTCCACGATCTCGAGAAATATAAAGCAGCTGACGAGCACACTGCCGTTGTCATACTGTCACCGCCTGTCAGCAATGTCTGCAATGTCAGCAATGTCAGCAATGCCTGCAATGTCAGCAATACTCGCCTGCGCCTCGCTCGGTGAGTGCTGACAGGTGATTGTTGTCCTATTAGGATCTAGTGTTTGTGTGTGAAGTGATTTTTAGTGTGGTGTTAATGTTCTTTATAAATATCGTACAGTGAATGGATCAGCTGTTGGCGTAAAATGAGGAATTTTGCGATTGAACGACGTAAAGTCCAAATACGAAGGCCCGATTCCACTTCACAAAGTCATTAGGCGTCAACAATAGGATCAGTGACTACAATAGATACCTGGCCAGACCCTTTTGTGGCGTGATATTTTTTGCATACATCGGTGTACGACACGTGCCAATTTATAGTGGACCAATTAAATGACAAAACTTTGGAGTGGCATCGGGCCTTCGTATTTGAAATGGACTATACCAGTGCTTATTTATTATTTCAATTCAACTCAAACGATTCTTTATTCAAGTAGGTATTAGTAACAACGACTCTTGAATCGTCATACGTTTTTAATACATTAAAGACTGGTGGCTATTTGTAGCTGAATTCCGTGGCGTTATTGTCATATATTTATGTTTTGTACTGAAATCAGTTGGTTTGTAAAAATCAATATTATACTTGCCTTTTGAGCTGCCACATTTCTATTTCTGAGGAGGCTCTATAAATAGGTAAATATTATACCTAAGTAAGGAATGCTAGTAGAACTAGTTTATACAAATACATGTAAATAAATAAGATCAATTACTAAATTAAATAATTACTGCAAGCGAGGCTTTCATGCCGAAATATCTGACACATTTCGATATTTTATTTATTAAATAAATGTGTAACTACAGTTGCCATCAGATATATCGAAGTAGCCACGGTGCATCATCCAGGCCACTCTGATTTATCTGATGGTTACTTAAGTATGTATTAAAAAAATTGTACGTTTTGATTCGAATTTTATAGTAGATATTTATTATTTTTTTTCGAATAAACATTCAAAAGAATATAAAGGACAAGATTATAATAAATCACAATTAAGTACTTAGTTATTACTTTACTTGCCCATTAACAAACTGTGAACTTGATATCAGTTAACCTTCTGTTATCGTACAAATAGACAATTTGGGTGACGGCTCAAGGAGCCAAGGCACCAATGATAGACAAGGAACCAATGATATACTTAAGGTGCATTTAGACCAAACGAACATTCGCTCATTCTATTCCCCACTCTACGGAATCAACGAATTTTCGACGAATCACGTTTTGTGTAACGAACGAGTTTCGTAGAGTGGGGGATAGAATGAGCGAAAGCTCGTTTGGTCTAAATGCACCTTTGCATTAATTATTATTTTAAAGAGCTAGGCATTTATTCTAACAGTCAATCTACAACCGTAAGGTCTTATTACTAAGATTGAAGAGTTCAGCACTACTGGTGCTTGTCAGCTAAAACATCTGTCCAACATTGGTGCCACGTGCCATCAATCTACGTAACGTGTGAAACTTGAGTCTTTGTATACCTTCCGTCAGTATAAAACAAAAAAGAGTAAACAAACCAAAAAACTTGGATTATTTCATAATCACGCACTTTTAGAACACAATCTCGGTTTTATCACCAACTTAAGACCTTAAAACCATTGACATACATTTTTAGTTAAAATTATATTATATTAATTAGTATTAACGTAACAAAATATCTGCTAACGTGTTTCACGGTGTGTCAAAGACGTCACATTCAACCGTATTTGTTTACACTTTTTTGTTTTCTACTGACTAATCGTATTGATGTTTCATTCGTAGTCCGCTGGCTAGCACTAATAAAGTTTCTTTATTCTTTAACCGTTTTTGACGCGACGTCAAAGACAAAAGCTGTCACTCAGACACTACGTCAACAAAATGTCAAAACCTGAAATTAAATACGCACATGCGTGTAGGTTTATATTGCTCTGTGGACCAAGACTTATCTGTCCTTTGGCATTGAACCTGCGGTGCCAATATATCAGTCGCTGTCGTTCAAAAGGTTAACCACGCAATTTTCAAATTTCAGTATCAATCCTGGCGTTTGTCTCCTCCGACCCCATAAAGGGGTCCTGTCCTCCCACGCTGTCAGTGGACGTGTGCGACGGTCTCTGCAGCACATCGAAGCCGTGTGTCAACGCCACGCAGCTCTGCTGTCCAACTGACTGTGGGGGATCCATGTGTGTTGACGCGGTCACTAAGAGACATTTCGAAGACGTTGGTAAGAGAACTCATTTTGCAGACCTGGGGTTGAGCTTGCTACCATGATCTCTTAATGAGATTCAGTTTAGGCTCGGCTTGTCAGTTTTTGACAGTTGTATGGAACTGACACTTTGCAATTCAGAATAGGTCATGTCCTCCCACGCTGTCAGTTGACGTGTGCGACGGTCTCTGCAGCACATCGAAGCCGTGTGTCAACGCCACGCAGCTCTGCTGTCCAACTGACTGTGGGGGATCCATGTGTGTTGACGCGGTCACTAAGAGACATTTCGAAGACGTTGGTAAGAGAACTCATCTTGCAGACCTGGGGTTGAGCTTGCTACCATGATCCCTTAATGAGATTCAGTTTAGGCGCTGGTTGTCAGTTATTGACAGTAGTATGGAACTGACACATTGCAATTCAGAATAGGTCATGTCCTCCCACGCTGTCAGTTGATGTGTGTGACGGTCTCTGCAGCACATCGAAGCCGTGTGTCAACGCCACGCAGCTCTGCTGTCCAACTGACTGTGGGGGATCCATGTGTGTTGACGCGGTCACTAAGAGACATTTCGAAGACGTTGGTAAGAGAATTCATCTTGCAGAGCTGCCGTGACCTCTCAATGCGATTCAGCTTAGGTTCTGCTTGTCACTTTTTGACAGTTGTATGGAACTGACACATTGTGATTCATAATTGGTCCTAAACTGACTCGCAGTAGTGGATCGTCATAGGCCCCCTGCAAGACAGCTCTTTCTTGTCCTATAGATTAGAAGCTCGTTCTAATCAACCAAAGGCGCAAATACTAATTCAGTAGCAATATATTCATCGTATCTTTTACTTAGTAGGTACGCGTTATCTAGCAAAATCTAACGCCAAAGTATCACAGAACTTAGCCACCATCGAAATTTTGTTATGTTGGAGTTTTAGCAATAACCTTCATTTCATCCATTCTTCCTATTACACACTGCACAAAAAGCGTCTGCGAACAAAAATTCAATTTTAGAAATAAAAGACAAATCGCTAATCAGGCAAGTTTAGTACAGTCTTGTCATGCCTTAATAATTAAGCAGTGGCCATATTACTTGCCAAATAAAATACATCTGTCAGATAAATCTTAGCTGTCATTTTCTTTTATATGCCTGGAGAACTGGACAGAGATAATTTCAACTGGCAGATATATTTTTCCGAGGATTAAGGAGAATCAAGGGGGGCTACCACGATCTACTAATGCGATTCAGAGTAAGACCTAATCTGAATTGCGATGTCTTAGTTCCATAGAATAACAGTCAAAGACTGACAAATCGAACCAAAACTGAATTTTATTTAAGAGACCTTGGTAACCCCCCAGGCTCTAAGTATAAGTCGACCGATAATCTAAGGCGACTGGCTTAGCGGAAAACGTATGGTGCTCCCTCTCGTACCCATATCGGCATCCCGCTCCAACTCATGGATTCGCTCGCCGCTGGTCGCCTTAGACCAATGTCGTGGCCAGGGCATTAGACCGATGTCGTGGCCGCGGCGTTAGACTAAGAATCTTGTTTCCCTCATTTCAGTAAAGCCCGGGCATTGCCCAGAGAACCCTCGCGGCGTATGGGTCTGCAGCCACATGTGCACCAGCGACTCGGACTGCCCCCGCTCCCTCAAGTGCTGCCACAACCGCTGTGGTGCCCTCGTCTGTCAAAAGCCTGAGATTGAACCAACTGCAGCTGAGCCCTCTTAATATAAGTTCTTATTAAAGTCTTCTGTTTTATTGGTGATGTGAACAGCAATATAGAAGTTTAAAGACTCGAACATATAGGGCGTCCCCATGTTATGGGACATGAAGGGGAAGTACCTTAAATTTCGTAGATAACACATTTTGCTGAAAGAAGACTTTATTTTATTAAAAAAAAATACTAATTCTGCATTCAAAGTTGTTCAAAAAATTACTTGCTTCACACGGAAAGCTAATAAATTACATTTTTTTATCGAATTTTGAACCAAACTTTTTTGGTTATTCTTTTAGTTTTCGATACAATGTTTCTTAAGATTTATTTTTATTTTCTATCCATTTTTTCGAATGGAATCATAAAATTACGAAAAAAAAACCTATTAAGGGTCGGATAGATGTGGGAAATTTTACAGATTCTGTCAAATTTCCCCATTTCGCACACACGCGCACTTCACGCACACTACCTCATTTTACCGAGCGGGGTCATTGAACCTTGGTGATTTTTTTTTATGAAAGTGGCCGAGTTTGTAATTTATCACTACCTCTTTTGAAAAATTACACTTGTCAACGTACTAGATGGTAAAAAGATAGAGAGGGATAGATTTTATAAGACTATCCTTGTCTTTACGAGTCGTCTCAATGCAATGCAAAAGACAGATTTAATAGGAAGAAGATAAAATGAGTGTTTTAAATCGACACGAGCTAGGAATTTCCTTTTCGCACGTGTATCATACGACGTTTTTCAGTACAGATGGCCCTCTGAAGTTTCTACCTGATAAGAAATGAGCTATTACTCGCACTAGTGCGGCAAAAATCTGTACTAATTGGATGGATAATGGATTTTCAGTACAGATCAATCAATTTGTTACAGTCATCATCAGATATATCTGAACGACCACGGCACTCAAAAATATCTGAGCATGCACACGAACGCCATGATAATAGCGGCCTGCTCAGATATTTATGAGCACCCTGGCCGCTCCGCTATATCAGATGGTGACTGTAGAGCATCGTATTCTGATTAGGAAATAGTAAGAGAAAAAAATCCGCGTTAGAACAAAATGGCTTGGTTCGATACTCCGATAGTATGCCTGTTTGACTAACTGGTTGTAAGGCAAGCCATTAGTCCACTATAATAAAAAAATATAATTATATTTTTCTGATCAGAACACGATACTGTTGAATATAGGCCCTAAGTATTCACTATCACCAGCTTTTCGTAGACATTCAACTTTCCCACTGCTGTGTGCGCCAAACGCACAAGAGTCCACCAACGATTGCAGTGCCAACGACGCACATTTGCGTCGTTGGCACTGCAATCGTTGTCATTTGAATTTGATATATACAGAGGTAAATATTCTAAATTTATTTATTTTTTCTATTTGGAGATTATTAAGAAGTTAAATATACCGGAACAATTGCTTGATGAGATTAATAAGTGTATAGATGTAATGCACAATCTCTTATTTTCGTATATTGAATAAAAAACCCGATTCTATCTTCTCCACAACTCGTTTCAGTGCAATGGTGAAGTAGTTTCCGTGAAAAGCCTAATGAATGGAATTATGCATTACATTTGTATAATTATTAATGTGACTTACCAGCAGTTATCAGGTTTAAGGGCGCTTATTTTACTAAATTAAATTGCATTCTTTATAAAAATAAAAATGCACATAGGTAAAACATTAAGGCATTTATTATATTATCTTAAATGGTAATCAGTAGTTTATTTCAAGAATTACAATTACAAGAAAAAAGTAGATCTTAAAAAAATTATTACATTTACTAATTTAAATATTAGATGTCATATAGGTACTAAATATAATATATAAACAATATCGAAGTTTACCAACGCCAGAGGTGGAATTTAGAGAGTCGTCCTCAGGGGTCCATATTGGCACTTATACAATTTTTTCTTCGAATATTTTTACTAATACCGTTTTTTACTCATAATCATCATTACTCCGAAAATTTTATCTCATACTTTTTTTCTTACTAAAAATTATACTTCTACCTACAATGTTCATAACGATTTTTATTTCGAAATTTTATCCTCCTAAAGTCGTCAAGTAGATTAATCTATACTCATAAAGTTATTTGAAATAAATTGTTTATTTATAAACATTTTCCCATTAGGTTCACTCTGTTGTGGTATAATTCTTTTATGAATAACAGAAACTGTTGTGGCATACTCAACTTTAGCATATTTCTTTGTGGCAGATTTCGAGATTAATATTATTCGAGCATAATTTCGATGCTCCTATTTATGATGAGGCATAATCTGGATGTGCATAAAAAGTATCGGCATAGTTTGTTTTAGCATAACAGAGAAGGAATAATTACAACCTCTCAATATAATCGAGGTAGTAGTAATATTCTGTACGTTACTTACTGTGTTACTGAGCTGAGTACTTTCTAGGTTGCTAAAAAAAAATAACCTCGAAGACTAAGGCGGGAGCAAAGCTCCCGCCTTAGTCTTCTAACCTAACCTATCCGAGTCGGATCTGCCCCGGAAGGTTTTGTTCGCTCGCTTCGCTCGCTCACTGCAGAAATTTTCGTCCTCACAGCAAATTCTGCCTGACGAAAAAGGCAAGTTTCGAACATGTGACTACATGCCCAAAAAAAATACAAATCTAATTTCTGTCTTATAACACTCCGCGTAAATAATGATATGCCAAGATAGTTTCGGACAAAATAATATTCAAAATATTGTTATTTACTTAAGTCAAGTGATGTTTCTGTCTCATTAAGTTGATGCCAAAATAGACTATACCAAGTCTGTTATGTCCTAAGCGTTTCGGACAAAAAAAGTTTAGAGGGAACCCGTTTAGTACTGTACCTACTCTGCCACAACCGGATTTGTGCAGGTAGCTAGTTTACAGTAATAGTAAGATTTATATTTAATTAAACAAAAATAATTCATACATAAAACCAGTACAGATAAAAATTAGAATATAAAATTAGAATATATAGCATAAAATAAGTATAGTGAAAAATTATATAAACATAAAAGTTAGTACTAAAAATATGTATGAAAAACAATATTATGAACATAAATAATTCTATGTGATGATAATTATGAACAAAAATTATTCTAAATACCGATCATTATGAAGTTAAATTGTATAAGAAAAATTTTCGGAGTTCCAATAATCTAAGTTGCAATTTTATAAATACTTTGGCGCACCCCGTCCTCAGTTTTGCGGCTGTTGCCTAAACCACTCGGCCACTCCAGTGGTTTAAGCATCAGCCACGAAAGCTGAAGACGTTGGGTTCAAATTCCACCTACGGCGTTGGTAAGCTTCGGTATTTTTTCTGTGGTATATGGCATCAAATATTTAACTTTATATAGGTACCGTATCTTCTTTATATAGGTATCGTAGTGTTACTACCTACTTAAAAAAATAACTGAAAAAATATTTTATAAAATAATTTGAGTTGTTTCACAAAAATTGTAACCGTTATCATGGCGGGACCAGATCCTGAATTTGATCGACTCATATTGCATTATTTATTAGTACTGGATTAGTACTATTTGGTACCTTTTGTAAAAAAAGTACCTCTTTTCAAAGTTATATTCAATCAGTCTGGTCCCGCCATTATAACGTTATAATGGCGGAACCAGGTCCTGAATTCTGTCCATATTCTGTCGATTCATATTGCATTATTTAAATAAATAAATAAATATTTTGGGACATCTTACACAAATCCACCTAGTCCCACGGTAAGCTCAATTGAGGCTTGTGGTGTGGATACTAGGCGACGATATATATAATAGATAGATACATATAGATACTTAAATACATAGACAGCCATGACCAAGGAACAAATATTTGTGATAAATAAATACACAAATAATGCCCTCGCCGGGATTCGAACCCGGAACCTCCAGCTTCGTAGGCAGGGTCACTACCAACTCAGCTACGGAGGCTGACTTAGTACTGAATTGATACTATTTGGTACCTTTTGTAAAAAAATAGTACCTCTTCCATTTCAAAGTTATATTTGAAATAGTCTGGTCCCGCCATTATAACGTTATAATGGCAGACCCAGGTTCTGAATTTTGTCGGTTTATATTGCATTGTTTAGTACTGAATTGGTACTATTTGGTACCTGTTGTAAAAAAAATTAGTACCTCTTCCATTTCAAAATTATATTTCGAATAGTCTGGTCCCGACATTATAACGTTATAATGGCGGGAAATAGTCTGGTTCAAATGGTCTGGCGGAACCACACTATTTCAAATATAATTTTTGAAATGGAAGAGGTACTAATTTTTTTACAAGAGGTACCAAATAGTACTAATTCAGTACTAAATAATGCATTATGAATCGACAGAATATGGACAGAATTCAGGACCTGGTTCCGCCATTATGACGTTATAATGGCGGGACCAGATTATTCGAAATGTAATTTTTGAAATGGAAGAGGTACTCATTTTTTTACAACAGGTACCAAATAGTACCAATTCAGTACTAAGCAATGCAATATGAATCGACAGAATTCAGGACTTGGTTCCGCCATTATAACGTTATAATGGCGGGACCAGACTATTTCAAATATAACTTTGAAAAGAGGTACTATTTTTAAAAAAAGGTACCAAATAGTACCAATTCAGTACTAAATAATGCAATATGAATCGACAGAATTCAGGACCTGGTTCCGCCATTATAACGTTATAATGGCGGGACCAGACTGATTGAATATAACTTAGAAATTGAAGAGGTACAAATTATTTTACAACTGGTACCAAATAGTACTAATTCAGTACTAAATAATGCAATATGAATCGATCGAATTCAGAATCTGGTCCCGCCATTAAAACGGTTACCAAAAATTACATTTAGTTTCGCACGAGGTATCATTGTTATTAATGTTATTATTATTACACAAGGTACATTTATAAATATTACATTATGTTGTGGAAATAAAGTAATTTTCCATAACTAGCTACGGCGGCTTCGCATGGGCGGAATACTGCTACTAAATATACTATTGTTCATTAATTATGCAGCCCCCCTATTGAATAATTATCTAATCTATCTGGTTTTGATAAAAACGTCGAGAGGGTTTTGCATTACCCATAATAATAGCGGGACCAGATATAAAAAAAACCGGCCAAGTGCGAGTCGGACTCGCGCGCGAAGGGTTCCGTACCATTATCAATTTATTATTTAAAAAATACAGTTAAATCAACCTGCCTCAAAAACTATACGAGATAATTTGATCAAACCAAAAATCGTTGATAGAGTTTATTAATGTGCCTAACATATATTTTTTTTAGAATTTTATATTGCGTAGTTTAAAAAATAGAGGGGGGGGGGACACATTTTTCAGACTTTGAGAGCTGATATCTCGATAACGATTTGCTTAAATAAAAATAAGATTTATAAATCTTCATATCATTTTCAAAGACCTTTCTATTTATACCCTACACGCTTATATACAACAATTTTTTTTTTCTATCCCTCAGTTACATGTATGGAGGGCCCCCACCCGAATGTTTTTTTTACAATTTAGTATCATAATCCTGTAGCGGTTCATACAACACATATCCTTACCAAATTTCGTTACTGTAGCATTAATAGTTTCCGAGTAAATCGGCTGTGACAGACGGACAGACGGACATGACGAATCTATAAGGGTTCCGTTTTTGCCATTTTGGCTACGGAACCCTAAAAAATAGTACCTCTTCTATTTCTAAGTTATATTCAAAATTATCTGCCATTTTGAAAAGAAGAGTACCTATCTTTGAAGTTTCTATTACCTGTCTTTGAAGTATACATATATGGACTCATTGCTGTTTTAGCTCTGCAAAGCAAATTAAGATTTGTTCTAAATTTTTTGAAGTCATGCTGCGTCTCCTATTTGAAAAGATCCATTTTAAAAATAAATTTCAAGTGCAATTGGTTGCAACCGTACTTGTGAATAAAAAAATAAAAAATATAATATGAATATACACAGTTTTTATAGACGAACTTCATTACCATTGACAATGATAAAATTACCATCAAGTGGATGCCGCAAACTAGGCGGGGACGAGGCAGGCCCAGGCGGAGATGGCAGGGCGACCTGGACGCCTTCGCCAACAATTTGCCAGACTTGGCACCGAACCGGGAGCTGTGGAGATCTGAGGGAGAAACATTTGCCCAGCATTGGGACACGTCTACAGGCTAGGAAAAAAAATCGATCCTGTTTCTGTTCAGGATCAAAAGTTTATACAGACCCAAAAAAAAGTTTTCGTCTAGAAAAGCCGCAAATCGAGATTTAAAATCCCCATACAATTTGTATGAATGTTAAAATAGTACATTTCGACACAAGTGCGAAAAACATGAAATTCGAAACGAGTGGCGATGTTTTAAAACACGACCGTGTTTTAAATCGACACGAGTTACGAATTTCGTTTTTGCACGTGTCTCCTACGACGTTTTTTAGTACAGATCCGAAGTTTCCTTCCTTCGAAGTTTTGGACCTGACGTAAAATGACCCACTAAAATACACCATACACCAAAAAATACACCATCAGTACTAAAAATATTTTTTTACGCTTAATTTTTTTATGTTAATCGATTCCATTCGTATCCAGTACCAATAGTTTCTCAGGGGTCAACTTATAGCATTGTATAAAAAAGCCAAAATTTCAAGAAAACTGTTTTCATAGTTACATTGACTATGGAAAAAAAGTGAAAGTTTAATTACATCATAATTATGTCACGATAATTATACGTCCTATGCTAAATGACAATAATACTGTGTGGAAACATTGAACAAAGCTGAAAACTTAGGAAAAAAAGTGTTAAAAAAATCATAAGAAATTAGATTTCACTCAAGAAAGACCAACCGACCTAACGAAATAATGGTAAAGGGTCATTCCAGGTGAAATCAACAAATCGAGTGTGCTGCATGGTTTCTGATTTGAATGAAAAAAATGGAGGATATACTTCATGGTGGCATAAGTGCTGAACCACCACCAGTTTTCTTTTTTATCTTTTAGTTTCCAAGTTTTGCCCTTGCAAAATTCAGAGTGGGGTCAAATTTCTAATTGTGGAAAAACAGACATAACTTTTTTTTATACAATAAAAGGTAACGAAATAATTATTACTTTGTCATTATATTTTCAATTGGTTCTTGAGCCAACCCTGGTGCATATCAAATATAATTTTATTCTAAAAAATAAAGTACTTGCCGTGTTCATCTTGTAAAATAAATATAAATGTGTTAGAGCAACTACTTGTAATAGAAAAATATAAATGAAAATTGAAACGTTCGAAAATGCTCATGTTTGACTCTAAAAAAATCAATGTGGAAGATAAAATATTTTCTTTATTTTAATCATAAATTATAGATGACATCTTCTTTAATTAGATTTGGAAAAAAAAATGTTATTTTGCCTATTTTCCGAAATACGATTTTTTAAACTGCTCACCTAGTGCATTTTTTCTCTTGTTATATTTATGCAGATAAAAATATAAATATGACCTTAATCTTTTAAATGCCTATGAATTCAATGAGAAAATATTGAATTAAATCCAGACAGTTGAAATTGACTGTATACACCATGCCCGTTAATGAACCCAAAAAATTTAACCACGTATTTCTAACTGCATTTAGAAAATATAATGACAAAGTAAAAATTATTTCGTTACCTCTTATAGAAAAAAAGTTAGGTCTGATTTTGTACAAGCAGGAATTTGACCCCAATTTTTGAAAGTTAAGACTTTAAATGGGCATAACTTGGAAATTAAAAGATTAAAAAGAAAACTGGTGGTGGTTCAGCACTTCTGCTACTATGAAGTACAGTGTATTCATCCTTACTTGTCTTATCATGTAAACAAACCACAGACCAAGTAAAACAAACAAAACGTCAACGATGATCAAAAGACAATTACTAGTGATTAGAAATGTCGATATAATGAAATGTCAGCGATAATTTCACTGCTTAGGTAGGAAAATAGAGGATTATCGATTTTACATCGTCTGTCAGGAAGAGAATTAATTCGTATAAGATTATATCAAAAACTATGGTTAAATTTCGAGGATTTTTCTCTGTCGCTCCAACGAAGGCGCCACTAGTCATGAGAAAAATCACATGAAGTGCACCCGTAACGAACAACGTGAAGCGAAGTAGCGAAACGAATGACGTTTGACGTGAAGATTTTATTCAATATTCAATAGACAACTAAGCACTGCCAGTCTTTGAATAAAATAAATATTGAAATCAATTACAAAAACCGGCCAAGAGCATGTCGGGCCATGCTCAGTGTAGGGTTTCGTAGTTATTCAAAAACGGCTGGGCCGATTATGTTCGAAATAGTTTTATGCCAGCCCACTATTCATGATTTGTTTTGGACCTTTGGATCAAAAGTTAGAGGGGGGGACAATTTTTTTTTTCATCTGGAGCGATTATCTCCGAAAATATTGACTTTAGAAAAAAACTTTCTTAAAAGCCCCTTTTTCTTTTTAAGAGACCTATTCAATGATACCCCACACTATACGATTACAGCAAATAAAAAAATCACCCCACATCACCAATTGGGGGGGAGGTACCCGAAAAATTTTTTTTTTTTACTTTTTATTGTATCATTTTGTTGGCATGATCAATATGTATACCTGTACCAAATTTCAGATTTATAGTATTAACGGCCACTGAGCTAAGTATGCTGCGGAAAGACGGACATAGCGAAACTATAAGTATGGCTTCCGTTGTTGCCATTTTTTGCTACGAAACCCTAATAAATTTTGGTAAATTACTGCAATTTATTTTAATTGCATTTTCCTCGAGTTGTACTTTAAGTATTAATATCGATATATTGACATGCCAACATTGTGGTACATAGACAATCTAGACATCGCAATGTCACATCAATGTCAGATGTTTTTAAAGTTATCCGACCGTAACATCATTTATTGACGAAAATCTTTACAGAAATGATATTTTTCAGTGTTTTTTTGAGTAATTATAATACTTTGCGAGTTTAATTAAGTATGCAACAACATTTGACGTGATGATTAATGTGTAATTGCAGAGAAAATTGTGATAATGTTTTCAAAAAGTGTTTGTTTACATGGATCTATATCTGGATCCCTAACGTTTTTTGACCTATTTTTACATTCACTAACGTTTTATGTCCGAATGATCATTTGTCCTAACGCTCATATGCCATATTTTTAATTTTCCTAATATCGTATGGATGATTTTTGTTTTCCCAAATGCGTTATATCCTAATTATCATTTTCCATATCAATTATTCATCCTAACGTTATATGCAATAATAGTCATGTATCATAATTGTCAGTAAGCCTAATGATCGATAATCCTAATAATCGTATTTCCTAACTCTGTATGGCCTATTGCAGTTTATCCTATATCTGTAAGCTGCTGACCTGACGGGTCAGAGTATAGCAAAGGGGGCGCGGGAAATTTTTTGATGGGGGTGGTGTCATTATAACACGTATTTTTTTATGCTATCGTATAGAGGACGCTAAAATAAGCATGTTTTGTATGGACAACTTGTCTAACTTTATAATTACCAAGATATCGAAAACCAAATTTTTGGGTCTATATCGGATGGCATAATGTTTTTATTTCGAAAAATTTGTCGCATAACAACTTTACGCCGAAAAATGAATGGCATAAACATTGTTGCGCATATTTTTGCTATGCCGAAATTGTTAATCCTAACTTGGTTGTTCCTAAATATTGTTTGTCCTAATGATTTTCGTGTCTAATATATATGTATCGAAAAATTATTGTGCATAATGGTGATGTTCCTACTATTTAATGTACTAATAGTGATTGACCTTTAACTAGCTTTAAAAATATTTATTCCTTATACCTAACTATTACTAAATAATTCGCCCTGTTGTCCAAAGAATTTAAGTGAGCAATTTTGACCTGGGAACCGGTCGACGAAGCCCCGCTGCGCGGGGCTTCTATTTCCGCTCTAAGGGATAAAAGGTACCTAACGAACCTATCCAAGTTAAGGTAGGGGATGTTCAGATTATTTCTTTTTTAATGCGGGGGGCTTCGCCCCCCGAGCCCCCTGGTGGGGGGCTTCGCCCCCCCGTCCCCCCTTTTCTGGCTTTGTAAGTATGAGGATGTGTAAACAATTGATTAAAAATACTTAAGTATTTAAAGACTACGCCATTCACTCCGCCCTAGTTTCGAAACCTAACCAATCCACGTCAGTTTTACCCTGGTTTATTACTTGAACATTTTTTTTAACCATTCACCCTGTTGTTCAAATGTTTTGCATGTTGTTATTAAAATGCCTTTTTGAATGAAATTTCGGACATGATAAAAGTAGGCGCAGTGAAAATTGGCAGTTCGAGTAGTAGGAAAAACAATATTTATTACAATGAACATTAGGATTATTATGCTTTAGGTCATTCGACATTCGAGTAATCAATATTAGAATAAATATGGTCTAGGTATTTTAAACGTGTATGCGCAAAATTAAGTAGGCTAAACAAGTAGTATGCCATGTAACATTATGCCATACATTCTCGGCCAAAAAATTTTAGGACAATCGACGTTATGCGACACGACAGGCACCCCCAAATTTTATTTAGGAGCCAATATTTCTCTAAAATTAAAAAAAAAATGGTGTAACCATTACCGACATTATGATTAAATATCGTTAGGTATGGCTATTGATCGCTAGGGCTTCTGTCTCTTAGGATAACAACATTTAGGCTAAATGACATGAGGTGAAACGTTATTAGGGATTTCGAAGAATATGGAAAATAACATTAGGGTTTTTAACAGTTATGGTAAAAAATTATTTGGGCAAGTGAGTTTTAGGACAATCATTACATTATGGAAAATGAGTGTTATTGCAACTGATCGATAGGGCTAATGCCCATTAGTGCAAAACAGTTCGGGCAAGTGATTTTAGGACAAACGATGTTAGGGATCTCGAGGGAGACCCGTTTACATGATAAGACAAGTAAGGATGAATGCACCTTATATCCTCAATTTTAATCATTCATATCAGAAACCTCTTCCTGTTCCTCGCTATAGTGAGGGGAAAAGTTTTGTGTTACACACGAGTGCAAATGTATTTTACTTCTCGTAAGTTAAAACACTTGCTACGCTCAAGTTTCTGTTTTAAACCACTCGCTTCGCTCGTGATTCAACTATGGAATCCTTTCGCTTGCTCGTGTTTCAATTTCATGCTCGCGGGTAAAATACAACTTTGCACCCTTGTACAACAAATAACTATTTCTTTATAGAAGATTGATGATGAGCAGCCGCAGCACAGCATCGTCACAGTGGACAAATTACTGCGATCGCCAACCCTTTTGCCCATCGTGCCGATTATGGGCATTTACCTCCTAATGTCCAATACGCATAGTTAATAGGATCACCTTGTATATTATTCTATCAATTTATCGGCTTGATTAATATGTACACTATACCAAGTTGCAAATTTCTAATTCTAACGGTAACTCAGTTATGCTGCGGACAGACAGACAGATAGACAGACAGACGGACGTAGCGAAACTATAAGGGTTCTTAGTTTACTATGGAACCCTAAAATCTCGTGTCGATTTAAAACACTCCTTTCGGTCGTGTTTTATTTTATCGCCAACCTTTACTTTTTTCACGCTTGTATCGTAATGTCATCATCATCATCCATCATCATTATCATATCAGCCGAAAGACGTCCACTGATGAACATAGGCCTCTTCCAAAGATTGCCACAATGACCGATCCTGCGTCACCCTCATCCAGCGGACCCTGGGGCAAGAAAACATTTTTTTTGTCTAGCGGTTAATTCCGAAAACGTTAACTTACAAAAAAAAACCGGCAAAGTGCGAGTCGGACTCGCGCGCGAAGGGTTCCGTATCATTATCAATTTATCGTTAAAAAAATACAGTTAAATCAATCTATCTTAAAAAATATAAGAGATAATTTAGTCAAACCAAAAATCGTTGATAGAGTTTATTAATATGCATAACATAATTTATTTTTAGAATTTAATGCACGTAGTTTAAGAAATAGAGGGAAGGGGGACACATTTTTCAGACTTTGAGAGCTGATATCTCGAAAATGGTTCGCTTAAATTAAAGTGTGATGTATAAACCTTTATATCATTTTCAAAGACCTTTCTATTGATACCCCACACGCTTGTATACATCTAAAAAAAATCTCTCCCTCAGTTACATGTATGGAGGGCCCCAGCCCCAATATTTTTTTTTACAATTTAGTATCATAATTCTGTAGCGGTTAATACAACACGTATTCTTATCAAATTTCATTACTGTGGCATTTATAGTTTCCGAGTAAATCGGCTGTGACAGACGGACAGACGGACATGACGAATCTATAAAGGTTCCGTTTTGCCATTTTGGCTACGGAACCCTAAAAAAAACTCTCTTTTGTAACCCGAATTTTTTTATAGACCTATTCAACAATACCAACCATACTATAGGATTACAGCAAAATATTTTTTAATATATTTTATTCTACCTCTTTTTCGGTGTGACTGATATGTAGGTATCCGTGTACCAAATTGCAAATTTCTTTTACTAACGGCCTATGAGCTATGCTACGGACAGACAGACGGAAAGACGGACAGACGGACATGGCGAAACTATAAGGGTTCCTCGTTTACCACGGAACCCTAAAAAGGTTGGAATTAATTTTGGGTCTATATCGGGTGGCATATTTTTTTTATTTCGAAAAATTTGTCGCATACCAACTTTACGCCGAAATATGAATGGCCTAAACATTGTTGCACACATTTTTGTTTTGCCGAAATTGTTGATTCTATCTTGTTGTTCCTAAATATCGTTTGTCCTAATGATCTTCGTGTCTAATGTGTATGTATCGAATAATAATTGTGCATAATTGTGATGATCCTACTACTTAATGTACTAAAACTAACTACCTTTAAAAAAATATTTTCCTTAAACTTAACCCTCCCTTAAACCACCCAACCCTGTAGTCCAAAGAATTGTAGTCATCAGTACGGACCTAGGAACCGGTCGACGAAGCCCCGCTGCGCGGGACTTCTATTCCTGATTTAAGGGATAAAAGGTACCTAACGAACCTATCCAGGTTAGGAGTAGGGGAGGTACAGATTAATTATTTTCTAATACAGGGGGCTTCGCCCCCGAGCCCCCCTTGTGGGGCGCTTCGCTCTCCCGTCGCCCCTTTTTCGGGTTTACAAGAAGGAGGATGGGTAAACTTACTTAAGTATTTTATAGACTTCGCCTTTCACTCCGCCCTATCCTAGAAACCTAACCATTCCAAGTCGGTTTTACCCTGGCTTATTACTTGAACATTATTTTAAACCATTCACCATATTGTTAATATACTTTTTTCAATGAAATTTCGGACATAACAATTGTAGGCGCAAAGAAAATTGACAGTTTGAGCAGTAGGAAAAATAATATTAATTACAATGAACATTATGATTATGAAGCTTTAGGTAATTCGACGTTCGAGTAATCAATATTAGGATAAATATGGTGTAGGTGTTTTAAATGTGCTTGCGCAAAATAAAGTAGGCTAAACGCGTAGTATGCCATTTAACACTATGCAAAACATTCTCGGCCAAAAAATTTTAGGACAATTGACGTTATGCGGCACGACAGGCACCCCTTAATTTTATCTTAAAAATATACTCTTCAGACAAAGTTTCGGTTTAAAGACATTATTTTGTATACTTGAATGACGGTGAACACTGTCACCGGCGTCGAATGTTAAGGGATAAATATTTAAAAAAAAAAGCTGCAATTGATTTGTCTTATTTTTTAATCAGCAGTTGGAATACGACGTACGAAGTAGCTATCTTTCAAATCACACTATTTCCATACACACTTTCAACTACCTTTTAACCACTTTAGGGTTTAAATTTTATAAAATGGTTTCTTATTTTGTATACAAATGATTATATAATAGGGTGGATCGATTTTTTTATTTTCGGGTAATCATAAAATAATCTTTACGAATCGATACTATGCGGCTAGAAAAACAAAAAATGCTATGACCATTTTTGGATATTTTATCATTATGGACCCCATATAGAAGCCTGAATATCGGCCTTATTTTTAAGGTTTTTTTAAGAAAACTCGGATGAGCAAGGATATTTTCTGTTTTAATTTTATGGATAAACAAAATAAGATTGTTTTTCATAAATTTAAGGTTTGTGTGATTTAATTATATGAAAATTGTTCGCAGTATCTCCAAAAAATAATTTTCAACTTTGAGGCTCTTGGGGCAGTACTTCCCGAATGATTATCGGAAAAAGATATATTGTTGAAGATATTACTTTTCAGACAGGTTATTCCTATACGCGGCCCTTTCAGAAAATCCAGAAAAAAAATTTTGGTCCATACATTGATGTATGAAAAAAAATTTTTTTTTCGGATTTTTGGAACCGCCGGCCAATAGAATGATAGTCGTAAAAAGGAACATTCTTTAACAATATACCTTTTTCTGATATTCATTTGGCAAGTACTGCCCCAAGAGCCTCAAAGTTGAAAACCAGTTTTTGCCGATACTGGTTATAATTTTCATATAATTAAATTGTGCAAATTCTAAATTTATGACAAATAATGTTATTTTGTTTCTACATAAAAATAAAACCGAAAATATCCACGAACTACTGACTTTTCTCAAAAAAACCTTAAAAATAGAGTAGATTTTTGGGCCTATAAACGAAGTACAAAATAAAAGTAAATACAAAAATGATCATAATATTTTTTGTTTCTCTAGCCACGAAGTATCGATCTATAAAGATTATTTTATGAATTTCCAAAAATAAAAAAATCGATCCACCCTATTATATAAGTAACCTTCTGTAAAAATGCCATCTTTCTAGCCCTAGTAATTTACACTAAATCTATAGTCTACCTTAGTCTCCTTAAACAAAATCTACACCCCTACTTAACCCTCTCAATCATGATATGTCCCTACACTCTGATATATTATTGTATTTTTCGTATTTTACTTCTCCAATTGTAGCTTTGCATCCCCTTGTTATAAAATACTTTTATAGGGATTATCATAGCTATAAACATTCTAATCCCCTTTTAACCTTTAAGAAATGATTAAATTACATTTCTTGTACCCTTGTAAAATACCTTATTAATACTAAAGTTTCAAATTTCTAAATTAAAATAAATTTGGATCCCACCTTTGCACTCTTATCTTACCAGAAAAAAACAGCTTATACACGAAGTTTGACATTGTCATTCAAATGAACAATAAGTTGAGTCTCTAATTGTTTACATTTATTTTTACCAATGTATAAAATACGCAATAGAACGTCGAATTTACAAGAATATGTTTGTAATTTACCATTTTTGGAGTTACCTACGTCACATAAACGTGTACGAGTATTTGCTCGTGCTATGATCAAAACATCATCATCATCAGCCTATGATAGTCCACTGCTGGACGTAAGCCTCTCCTATTAAATATGTGTATAAACGCATTAGGAGGTAAATGCGCATAATCGCCACGCTGGGCAAGCGGATTGGCGATCGCAGTAATGTGTCCGCTATGATGACGCTGCTGCCCATCATCAATCTTTTATCAAATAATGGTCAGTGACACTTCAATCCCTTAGTCGACTCTTACGACAACCGCAGGAGGAGTTGGGGTGGTGACAAATGTATTCTTATTGCCGTCACCACACGGCTAACATACGATACCAATACTGACATACGAGGTTGCTAAGAGGAGTGACAATTTTGGCTATCAGAAGACGATTTACTTGTATGCTAGCAGATATACGATACAAAAGTGAAAAAATTATATCCAGCTGTGGTCATAAATTTATGCATACCTAATATTCAAATCGTATAATAACAAGAATATAGAAAATACAAATAAATAACTAGGAATGTATTGCAACTTACTGGGAAAACACGGCCAAATAACTAGTAGGTAGGTTTTTGTGTCCGTATTGATAGTCCTGTGGATTATTATAATTATATAACAAACATATTCTATCTTTCTTATTATCATTATAGCTAAATTGACATCCTGATCGTTTTGACTTCGAGCCGTCACCGTCGCATGTGTTTTCAAATGACGTATTTTGTTTCCAGAGTATAGAAAATAAACTCCATTACATTACACCAAATCGTACCCGTAAACTTTTTTCATTTTTAATCGTTTTTGCGAATGTAACTTATACGTGTTCGGTAGTATTGAGTTTTATTTTGAATCAGTTGTTTAGTTTTCTTGTGTTCCGTCTTAAAAATAACAAGAAACATAAATAAACGATGGGATTCGAAAGAATTTCTTCGTTCTGATTTTCCCTACTTATTTAAAGACACTTTGAGTACTGGCATCCCTTGACGTATATGTATATGATTTTATGTCATTTTCAATGTCAAAAAGAGCTGTCAACGGGAGCAATTTGGCGTGCGTCCGACCTCGAGGAGGCGCTCGCGCCATCTGAGTCAAAAGAGAATTTTGACTCGTGTCGCCATTTGTATGGAGAATATACGTAATTTTAGATTAAGGATTAAATTTCTCCGTTGTCTTTATGAGGAAAAATATGAATATGCCCTGATGCACTAATTCAGTTATCTGGCTTTTAAATTAACATGAATATTTTATGCCCGTAAAAGAAAAATATGCATTGCATGGTGTTCGAAAAATATGCAATTTTTTCATTTTTCGGTACATTTAGAGCCGATTTCTAGGAAATCCATGTAAATATAAAATATAATATCAATTGGAGCCTCTGCACGGGTTCTTTCTGAATAAGCTCATGTAAGAAATATGTTTGTAGAGTTATATTTACTTAACAAATTCTTTGTTCGAAAATAGGTCTAAAACGACAAAATTGGGAATCCGACCCTTAAAGTAGGTTCGATGCCTAGAAAAAGCAATTTTTTTTTTAATTTTTTTGAATTCAGTATTATTTAATTTTCAAAATAAAATAAAGTCTTCTTTCAGCAAAATATCCTATCTACAATATTTAAGGTACTTCCCCTTCATGTCCCACAACTTTGGGACGCTCTGTATACCTATGTCTCTCATTTTAAATGTATGTACATTTTACTTACTAGGTACACTAATATGTACTTTACTTTTCTACGCTCGGCGATCCGCTAGGGTTGTTGGACATGAAGGTGTGTTGGCAGATAGTTGTTTAAATTCAACATCGAGCTGTGAATTGGCGTATTACTTACTAATTTAAAATAGAAAACTAATACTGGAACAGTTGGGTAGGTAGGTAAGCCCACCAATTACCTCGCTCAAAATCGATTCACCCAGTCGATTGTTCTGAGGTAACAAACAAAAAAACATGCAGTCGAATAGAGAACCTCCTCATTTTAAGTTGGTTGAAAATACCGAATAACTGTGTAGGTGTGAATATTGAACTAGAATTTGTCAAATTGTTTCAAGCAAGGATCGGCGAGAAACGGTTGACACGACCCATTATCATAAACAGTGGTCGGATATCCCGGTGCAACAAGGGGTGAATGACCTCAAACATTATACTAATAATGGATATACCACGGGATTCCACAAAATTACATCCAGTAAAGTTTAGTAATATTTTGTAACGCAAAATAAGCGCATGTACATACAAGCGTTTATTATTATGCGATTTCGACAATTATTTTAAAAGATAGGTACCAAATAGCCTTTTGGTATGAATATTCTTAAATAAAAGAGTTTAGCTTTAAAAATAGAAGCTTTTTACTAAGGCACAATAGGTTCCACTTCTAGAAATTGCGAACGTAAAAAAAAACAGAAATATCATTTAATACACGATTATTTTAATCCGTGATCAGGATTAAAACAATATTCATACCCAGCCTAAATTAAACATTTTAGGTGAGGTCTCCCGCAGATACCTCAAAATTTTATTAATTTAAAGTTAAAGAAAAATTGTATCCAATAACCACTAAATGGTGTATGGTCTTCCTGAGGTCATCAATTACTAAGTTAGAAAACATATACCTGGTTACGGATTAAACATCCTCGTGTATGTAATATAAAATCAAACATTTTTAAGCATGATGACTTGACACACCTATGCAGACACATTAGAGTAAATATATGTATTTTATGAAAGAATTATGGCTTACTAGGCTCTATTAAGTTAAAATAGCATATAATTATTTTCTCTAGATTCTCTATTTTCAATCGATTCCTTTTCACATCTAAAATCCATTTACACGCCGAAAAAGTCCTTTCCACTTCTACGCATGTCAGTGGAGCAAAGTAAAGATACACTTCAGATTTCACAAACTGTTGTTCAAAACACTTTTTTTAATTCGGACAAGTTTGGGATTGTTCGACTTAGGATCACGAGCTCTTTCAATCCTACTAGGAGAAAAAAAGTGTCCAAAAATGGTTTTTTTTTCCATTACGCTATCGTTTTTATAGACTTTGTATGGCGATAGCGTAATGGAAAAAAAATATACGAAAATTGTGGGACAGTTTTTTTCACCTATCAGAATTAAAAGACCTCGTGATCCTGAGTCGAACAAGCCCAAACTTGTCCGAATTAAAAAAAAGTGTTTTGAACAACGGTTTGTGAAAACGCCCAAAGATTTCGTTTATGTTCGCAATTTGAGCTGCCTTTTTAAGTATACCTATCAGATCTATATTTTTTTTTCAAACTAAACCCGGGAATTTAGGTCATATCCATATTAACTTTTCTACTTGGTATCCCCTGGTGTTGCACCGGGATATCCGACCACTGATCATAAAATTGAATTCTTGATATTGCTGTTAGACAATTTACGTGGTTAGTTATCAAATTACTGTATATTTCGAATATATTATAACTTATAACATTTGAAATTGATTGCTTTAAACTTTCACGATTATCACTCATATTTTAATTACCGTTAAACATTACACCCGTGGTCGCAGGCAGGCTAACAGCTTAGGCAGGGTGTAACGTCATGCCCGAAAAGTCATGGGATGTAATTAAACGTAAGTTTCCGCGATTAAGACCCGTTTGTCTTTAAAATATATTTGAAATTTAAACAAATGAATTTACCATCGAAAGTCATCATCATCCTAGCGTAGTTCCCGGATGCGTTCGGGGCCTGCGCCTCGAAGCCCGGGGTCCGCTTTCCGGCTTTTCCTCCTCCACTTCGCACGGTCTTCCGCATCCCTTTGTGTGAGACCATTGGCACGCATGTCATCCCGTACGACGTCAAGCCAGCCCTTCTTGGGTCTACCCCTTCTACCAGGTACTGGCGGAGGCGGCATGGCAAGACATTTGTTCCCGACGTAGCTACGTAATTTACCGTCAAAAGTAACTTCGCAATAATTATTCATTTCTTCGAAATGAAGGTACCTAGTAATTATTTAAGGACATAGGGACATAGTCTTTTATATATTTTGTGAAAACAGGACGTTCAATTAAGGACGGTTAAGTTCAAAAATGCATACCTACCGCGGTTGAGTTCATAGTGCTTGTAACTTGTATACAAGCGGAAGCCCTTATCTAATTTATAGTGTTAAAAAGAGACTTCCACTTGTATTACAAGTTACAAGCTTTTGAAAAACGGGCACTAGGCCTCTGCTCTCTCTCGCACTTGTGAACTCGTACGTAAATGAGACAGAGGGGCAATACGTCGATCGTGGTTTGTGGTAGACCAACTGTATACTCATTTGCCGCCGTGTGAAAAAATATATAATTATATGTGTTTCATAAAGCAGAGAAAGAAAATATGTAATTATATTATGTTTCATAAAGTAGGGATTGTTTTAGTCGTAATGCATTGCAAGCACAGTGGCGTGCACCAGGTGGCATTAATTGAATCAAATAAGAAGTGTCTCGAGCTAATGCAGCTATATTTTCAACCTAATCTCGTTTGTTGTGTCTTTGCCATGGTCAGAGTAAAACAAGTTTAAGTAGCTTTACCTATCCCTATGTTTATCGTTAATGAAATCTTGTGAATGAAAGTTTTAAGACAAAATACTATTAAATGACGTAGGTACTGACATTTTTATTACTCCCTAGGGAATTTCACTTTTCTATTACTCCCGCTACGCATGCAAACAATATTATGGAGCGCTTAGACAGCAAGTGTGATGAAAAAAAAATAACGTCATTATTTTGGCGTTACGAAGCATTTTTGTGCAACACTAGCGACAAATAAATGAATAAATGTGCTCCCTTTTACTACTGGCGAAGGTTGTTGGGCAGATGATATAAGTTTGTATGACTAAATTTCATAACACAATTCACGCGATCGTGATTTTTGTTTAGATTAACGCCTTAACTATAAGTATGTACAATTTATTTCTATTTAACCCTAAAAATACCTTTACTGTCTTTGAGTGACTTGGATCCGCCTTGCAACAAAAACTACTGATTTAAAACAAGACATTCGTGTGACTTTTCTGTTATATATCTTCCTGTTTTGTAAATTTTCGGTTGCCGCCTGGTATCCAGACCAGAGTGTGTAACTAAGAAGCCAATCGCTACCATAGTGATGGTCCTAGTTTACTCTCTCTATCACTCTTTCTCTTTAGTGCCACAAAGACAATTGTGTTTCGTTCACAACTACTACTGCGCACATCGAAATTCGTAAATTTCGAGGATTTAGTCTCTGTCACTCCAACGAAGCCATCATAAGAATAACAGACAAAAATCCTCGATATTTGAGGGTTTCGAAGTTCACGATAGGACCGCTGGGCGTTAAGGTGGTTCGTTTTTCATACTAATTGATTTATTCAAATATGGGTAAATGGAGCATAGTTTTACAATGAAACCACTTCTATCCACAATCATTTTGATATTTATTTGCGGCAAATTCTATTTCCGTAATAAAAATGGTCAAATAATAGCTTAAAACACTACTTTATTTTAATACAAATTTGTCAATGTGTGGGTCGGCGGCGACAGTGTCATACACCAATCGTATCTTCGGTGTGTGCGTTAAAAAGCGACGTTGCCAGTTGACCACAAATGCTGCGTTGCCGCTCTGTCAAACCGAACGCATGTCGTGCAATTTGTTATTTTATTTTGTTCCATCAAACTGCATCAAACGGAAAGCGTTGCTAATGTTGCCATATAGGAGGATCATATATACACCCAATAGCCAACCCGCGTACTATTTTATGATATTCCGTATTCGATCGATTTGCTTGATTTTTATATTTTGTATCAGAAGATCATTTATTATAGAAAATATATACATAATAGTTACGTTTACGCTACTATAGGTTGGACTTCTTACATTTTATGTTATTATTAAAATGAATGTGCGTACTAAATGATAGTCGCGTGTAACCGAACGTATAATCCATTTGGCACGGCAACGTCGGCAACACTAAATTCAAACGTCACTCTTTCTTTCAAAATCACCGGCAGTCATTTGGTTACTTTGGTTTGTATAATCCGAATTGACGCTAAATTGCTAACGATTGTTTGAAATATTTTATAGCGTGGCATCTACAGTGATTTACATGAGGATGAAGCCACAAACGCCAAGGAAAGGCTATAAAAAACACCGATACCCGGGCTCGGGAAAAACTCGTAAGCGAAGCCTTGTAGAAATTATACTATATTACGGAGAAATCAAAAGGGTATCTTTCCTCCCACTATTTCAACAGATTTTTTATTACATATTTTCACTATGCTTATATTATAATAAAAACATTTGTTGTTTTCGAAACAACTGCTCCACGGATTGGAATAACCCTGGAAACTTGTCATGTAGATAAATAGCAATATATATTATAAGTATAACATATTTTTAATGTAAATACCGGAAACGTTAGTTTCCCGAGGGATGATGAGTTCCAGGCCTTCAACTTTTAAAACTATAACCTTTTTGTAGATACTCACTGAACCTGTTTTGAACCCAGGCTCCCTCCCTAACTTCGCAGTCAGGATCACCACCATCTAACTAGATAAAGCTGAACTGTATTTTTTATTCCAGTAATCATCAGACACCATTTTAACGATGAGTATTCTCATTTCAGATCCAAGGCCAACTGCAGGTGTCACAAATGACCGACGAAACTTTTATAGAAAACATGTTGCCAACACTAGTGATATTTTATAAAAACTGTATATTGACAGAGATAGTACCTGGGCATTTTCGCGAGAAGAGATCCAAAAAAAAATTTTTTTAAGGTAGGTAAATTTAATGTTTTTCCTACTCAGAATAACGAGTTCTTTCAATGTAGGAGAAAAAAGTACAAGAAAAAAATGGTCCCACATTTTTCATACATTTTACATGCTCTCCACTTTGTAACCGCTGTACAAAATGTTTGAAAAACGGTTACGTAATAGAAACAAAAATTTGGGACACTTTTTTTCTTCTAGTAGGATCGAAAGAGCTCGTGATTCTGAGCAGGAAAAACATAAAATTTACCTGTTTCAGAATAATAAGTTTTTGGATCTCTTCTCGCGAAAATGCCCACCTACTAAAACCAGAAAGAATAAATAAAAATAATATGAAATGATGTAAATAAAACACTGAATTTATGAATTGATCTGTTTTCTTTATCTATTATCTTTATCTTTATTTATTGTGATTAGAATGGGAAGGAATCTAATAATTAAAGTGACTAGAAATATCAAATATATAACTATACATATATGAAAACTTGTCTGAGGTCATAGAATAGATTCCGTCCCAATCTGATTGTTCACCTATTAGGTCATCCAGGTCCGGTTTTTTGTAGTATGGTCTATTCCACATTGACCATGCAAAAAATACCGGAACTGAATGCCATAACATCACCTGAAAACGTTTTTAAGTAAATAAATAAGGTTACCAAAATTAAACCTAGGTGGCTAGTTCAGGGGCCAATACCACAAAACTTTACAAGCATACAATTCTACAAAGTTGACAACTATTTTGTATGGGAATTTATACAATTTTGTAGAATTGTACGCTTGTGAAGATTTGTGGGATAGGCCACAGGCATTACTGGAATAATTGTGATTATAGGTAAAGTATCAATAAAAAAATAAAAAGTCTTATAAAGCAAAAAATATATATCTTGATATTACGAGATTTGAACCTTGGTCCTCATGAATGTGCGTCAGACGGTCATCCAACTTAGACTAATCCAAGTTCAAAACACGTTCCGAAAAAATAAAATAAGCAATCAGTTTCGTCAACGAATAAGGGTTTGAATGTGTGTGTGCATACTTCGCAAGCGCGACAGCGTTTCGTATTTATTCAAATAAACTTATTTTGTAAATTAAACCTCATCTGAAATTTAGTTGGCCACATTAGAAATAGCAGTTTATTTTAGGCAAACACATCACTTATTAAAAATATTTCCATTATCATACATAAAATTTAAAAATACGTAGAATTCGCACCAGCTAGGCACTGTAACGCCATCTATTGGCGTAGTAGTGCCTAGCTGACCGTGACATTCCACCTTAAGGTGGACCAAACGAGCCAATACTCATTCTAACCCCCACTCTACGACATTTGTTCGTTACACAAAACGTAATTCGTTGAAATTTCTTGATTTCGTAGATTGAGAGATAAATTCATATGGACTCTTATTGTATAAATATAATACACATTGAATAATCTTGCTACGACTAAAGGTTAGTGTTGCTACAAGATAGTAAAATTTTTACTTTACTCTTTCACCCAGAAACTGTTATACCACTGTATTTACTTTTGTTATTCAATACTATTCTATTTATGTGACTATAAGTCTATTCTATTCTAGATAGAATGAACATTCGTTCGTTTGGTCTAAATCCACCTTTAGCTATTGGCATCTTTGCAACGAACCCTGGCTACGAAATTTCGATAGCTAAATATTTAAATTTCATTTCAGTTTGTAATTTCACATTTATTTTTTGAGAAAAACACTACCCTTTTTCCTGGCCTTCACGAGTATCTACAAAAACAAAGGCCATTTTGTTACGTTTGTAAATATTTTACTCAGAAAAATAAACAACAGTCTTTGGATAAGGAAGATAGCGCTTGAAATTTGAATAATTGAAGTCGACTTGACGCCATTTTGTCATATTTACTGAGTGAAGGGATCATTAGGCGGAAAGGGTTAAGGGCGATTTTGAGGACCAGTGGATTGTAAACATCTGATAAATTAGAAGAGTTTATCAGAAGAAATTGTTAGTAAATTTCTTATTCTGTATACTAGTTATATTACCAAATGTACAAAATGTTAGGAGATACCGATACTAAATTCAAATGGAACTGGGCAGGACATGTTGCCAGGAAGAGTGACTAAAGTTGGACTAAAGTTCTCACGGATTGGTGGCCTATTTCGGAAGAAAGTACCCCTGGGCGTCCGTTGGCTCGTTGGGTCGACGACATTCGTAAGATTGCGGGACACTTCTGGGTTAGATTGGCTCAGGACCGAGATGAGTGAGGTACAAGAGAGGCCTATGCTCAGCAGTGGGCGATAAATGGCTGAAATCATGATGATGATGATAAAATGTACTCATGTTTATGTAGCTACCTTACACAAAGTTACGTCTTTATCGTCGGCTGACAATCAAAAGTTCTATAAAAAACTACTCTTAGCAACCTCGTATGTCAGTATTGAATCAGAACTGAGATACGAGTATATATAGGAATTTCTTACTTAGTGAGTTTTGGGTGTCAACCGACGATTTATAGAAACGATCCTTCGAAGATTCGTCTAGAATTGATACAAATCGATTTCGATTTACCTCGGCACTTTCGCAACATTTCAAGGCCAAAGTTTTTAGTTATGGTGGGATTAATGGGACTTGTAAAGGGGTACAAGACGCCGTCAGATATATGTAAGCGGTGAAGTGACGGTGCTCAATTATATCAGAACATACACTATAACGCCATTCTTTTTATTTTTACCATTGTCATAATTTTCAATTTCTGGGTAAATTTTGGGGTATTTCTACTCAGAATCACAAGCTCTTTTGATCTCAATGGGGAAAAAATGTCCCATGGATTTGTGCCGGTTTTGTTACCATTTTCCATACACTTTATATGGCGGTAACAAAGAAAGAAATATAGAAAATGTATGATAAGTTTGAACTCGTGATTCTGAGAACTGACTCAAAATGTACCCATAAATTCAAAATTGTGAAAATAGGACAAAATAAAAAGAAATGCTCACTTAAATAAAGTTAAGTCGAGTGTGTAAAATTTTATATTTCACGAAGTTTTGTCCTAAAGCAAAGAAGAACTAATCTAAGTAACTCGATTTGCCTGATGTAAGGACAGGCCAAATATTTGATTTGGGAATCCAGTTTTATCTCAAGCCTTGTAAAATATTTGAAAAGGTAGGTACCTCTATAAAAGTGTTCATTTAACCCGGCGAGACTGTGGTGAAAAAAAGTTAAACAAAAATAAACTCTAATATATTGACATAAGTCAAACGCAGGGTATGAGATACCCTGCCACACTCCCGCCGGGTTGTAGTTAGTTTTAGTTTGCTGCTAACAATCAAAAATAATATTTTATTAAGTAAGTACCTACATAAAATTAATCAAACTGCCTATTCTCCAGGATCACTCATCTCACACCCCGGGATCCTTTACCAAGTTGCCAATCGCTAACGCTTAATAGCGTATCGTAGTTTTCCCTCTCTGTCACTCTTTCATATTAGTGCGACAAAGACAGTTAGCTGCCTTTCGTTTACGATTGACGATTAAGCGTTAGCGATTGTCAACTTTTCTAGCACCCTGGAAAGTTACGCAAGTTAGAGACATGCTCAAAATTTACGATTTTCGATGTCTGCAGTAGGCTCTCAGGCTGCGTAGCCAACATGCCAATCGCTCAACCGCGAACGAAAACTTTCTATTCATCTCGTAACAGCAGTGTTATTCACTAAGGAAACCGCCTTGCTAACAGCGCTGTGTCAGCGCTGCGGCAGCGTCGAGCCTAAAAATGGTATTCACGCAATGCACTTTAAACGACACTAGCGCTCGGCGACGAATGCGGCGTGAGCTGGAACTACACTGCGTCGAGAGTTACCGCCTACAGTTCGACGAAGAGCTGTTCTATGTTAGTGAATACCGTTTTTCGCAGCGCTGCGCTCTACGTCGAAGTGAAGGCTGTCTCGTCGTCGAGCTCGTTGACGAACGCAGCGTCGAATGTGTGAATAAGAGAAGAGCATAGCTGGAGAGGAATAGAAAGTTTCCAGCAGATTTGCAAATTGTAGTTATTAAAAAAAAATTGTAGCTCTTTTTCGAATGGAAAAAAGGCTTACTCAGTGGTTACTTCGTGAGTGGGTACATTCGTCTGATAGGTATTTATTTAATATTTTAAAATCCCTGATATTAGTAGGGGCTACCACCGACTGTTCCCTAGGAATGTGAGGGGTGCGGGAGGGGTGACGCGAGTGACTTAAAGTGACATACTAAACTTAAGCGTAGTTTATATTCGGTAAACATACCGCTCCCGTATCTACTGCTGTCATACCTCATCAACAGACTCAATAACACGTAAGGCTGCCAATAATATTCGAAATAAATAAAAATACGAAAAAAATTAAAGCCTTTATTAAAACTCTTATTAAACCTGTGATCCGATAAACAATCAGATAAGGATAAGGGCAATTGGATACAAATTTTTCATAACTAGTGCGCAAAAACGAACTTTGCGCACGCTTCGCGCGCGTAAGTTCTCTTTTTGACGCAGTTGTTATTGTTATGAAAAAAATCGTCACTTATACGTGCAAAAACTTTTTTTTAACTCGGGTGATTGTCGCCCTCGTTTCACTCGGGCTCCAACTTTCACCCTCGCTGAAAAAAAGATTTCCCGCAGTAGTTAGGAAATGTACTATTTCAATAATGTTCGTATTTTCTTGACTAGTGTTCCCATACTGTCAATTTCTAAAGTTTTGTTATAGTTTTGCACCCATTGTTCCGATCATCATGGATTACTGTTGTTTTTGGAACTTCAATACATAACTATTTAATAATTTATATTTTCTTAGACTTAGCCAAATACATGTCAAGCCAAGCGTCTATCACTGGTAGATTATCAGTGGACCATTTCGCTTCCTCGCGTACGTTTCTCATGGATTTCTCAATGATGTGCTCGGCAGAACCGAACTCCCCCTGATGGGCTACGTAAAGATTGGAGACCAGCTCTAAGCCCTCTTGGGTGGTGAACTGGGAGGTGGCTGATGTGATGAGGTTGTCCCAGAGGTTGGTTTTGCTGCTGAATCTGAAAAACAAGTGATAATCAGAGATCGGATTTTTGTGTGACATCCTACGAACAAATAAAACATGGAAGCCGCACGCCATACTAAATTGCCTAACAAAAACGGTACTGAATTTTAGCTGACAAGTGTCACCCCCTCTTCAATGCATCACGGTAATGAATGAATTTCAATGTCACCCTATAAAAACATAAACCGCCATTTAAAAATAGTTGTGACTTTAATAAAACTTCTCAAGTGGACTTGACATAGCACACACATCCATAAAATATACCTATACATATCTACACACCCACACATTTTAAGTTGAAGATTCCGAGATAGGAAATAAAATTGGATACAGATTTTTCAATAATATTCATATTTTTCTTGGCTAAAGTATTTCCATATATGTCAATTTTAAAGTTTTGCACCCATAGTTCCGACCCCTATTCATCAAAGTTTTGATTGGCTATATTCTATAAACATTTGTCAAAGTTGTTGCGCCGAAATATGCGCGGTGTTATGAAAAGCGCTATGTCCTGCCCATCTTGGCACAATTGAACAATTGTTTTTGGGGGCATTTTTGAGCTGGCATTAGACGTCCATGTTATATAATTATGGTCGCAGGCGACATCTCACAATAGATGTCATCAAAATGACGTAAGTCACTAAGAATGGCGCAAATCCATCCGATCTCTGGTGATAATAGAGATAGTTGACGTAAAAAAAGACCTAAGAGCTGGCGACTTCCTCGCACGACGCATCAATATCGAGATACGAGGAAATGCCGCCAGCATCCTCGGTCCTGCATGTTGCATATGTGTGCTCGCTTAAGGTACGTTCAAACTAAAAGAGCATTCGCTGTTCTAACCTCCCACTCTACGAAATTCGATCGGTACACAAAACGTGATTGGTTGATTTCGTAGAACGGGCGCTTAAACGCACTTTGGTTTAAACGCACCTTCACGAACACACCGACCGCTCCAGCGAATACACGCCCGTACGCTAACAGCAAGCAGTGGTTTTACTTGTCTCACCCTTACGTATCCAACACTGGCGACGAGGATGGGATCCGAACCCACGCGTGCAAAGCACATTGGATGAACGCCACAAGACCCAATCTTAGAAATAGGTTAGGTTAGTTGAAAGAGTAAAAAGTGATAATTGATCGAAATTTTAGTCTATTTGGCTGCCTCATATCCTAAATGGATATCCTAGACATATGTAAGCCACACAAAATAAAATCACTTATTGAAAATTGCATAAATGAACTGCAGGCTAGCTAAGATGCCATTCTGCAATCGTATACGATAAGCGAAAAGTCACGTGACCATAATGTATGGAAATGATCACGTGACCTTTCGTACGAATCTGACATTCTCATACATTTATGATTTAACGCTTATCGTATACGATTGCAGAAGCCAACCCGATCCCAGCTACTTTTTCCATCATAAACTCATGTTTTTAATTAAACGAAGTCAATAGAGATGTTGACAAAAGTAATTAACACGAAATTGAGCATTGAATCCATGAATTTAATTTAACAAACAAAAAAACAGCAATAAGAGAGAAAGCCATTGAAATAAACGGTCGTAATTGATATCAATGCAATAAATATCAGAAAACAATATTCACAGGCGGTAGAACTCATTTGGTCGTGAACTGGGGAATGGATATTGTTTTGAATTGATCCAAATGGCTACCGCAATAATATTGCGACGACTAATGCCGCTTGATTTGTGGCCTCGGATATTGCAATATTGCAATATTGGATCAGTGCAAAGAGATACTGCAGCGTACCTGGCTTTATTTTTCTAGCATATATGTAGCAGACCTTAACATAGCCAATCGCATGACATAGAACTGTACAACACCTACATAGGTGTCACTATTATAAAAACCAAGAAAAAAAATACTGATGTTTTGTTTCCTACTTTTATCCCAGATTTTTATTGGCGCTATTCAATGTTATTTCAAGAATATATGAGTCAAATCATTAGTAATGACACATTACATATATATTATTCTTCGAAAAGTTCACGTGAATTACATTAGCCAAGCATCTGGTGCAAGAGCTGGTTCTCTATGCAAACGTAGATAGACATGCATGTTTTTGTGAAAGCATTAATAGTTATGACTAAATATACAACAATTGCTTTTTTTATTAGAACCGTATTCAACTTTAAGTACTAACTTTAGTATGAAATATATTTGATGCAGAATGTCGCTATGTTTAAGTACCCATTTATATCGTATCTGTATAATTCCACACCAGGTTTAATTATAAATTATAAACAACGACTCAAAAACAACCCATGCGTTATCACAATCGCAACTTTTAGAGAACCGTACCGTAACAATGCACAAACTACGCGAACAGCCCATCTGTTCCATACAATCAGCAACAAAAGTATTCACGGAAACCAACGCTCAAATAAACTCAAGCTTTATTATCTTCACAATACAGACGTGCTAATTCCGTCCCTCTGTGCGTCAATACTTTTGTCGACTGTACATGTAGGTAAACGTATCCGGTTTTGTGGACAATGAACCCCGGGTCCGGATGTTACACAAGCGTGTCTCTACGAAACTTAATTTCCGGTCTCCAGATTTTAATTAATACTTCGAATATTCAGGTTCAGAAACAGTAAAGGAATCGGAGAGAGAAAATGTAGCTGCAAAGAAATAGCTTCATAATTAAGATAAACTCCCTTTTACACCAGTAAGTTATAATAATTCAAATTTAAAAATGAAGTATGGTCAAGTCAGTTAACACGTTCGCCTCCGGTACTGTTTCACTAAGCGCTAATACTATGCCGATCGAAATTATCTGATAGAACTCATATGCCATTGGCACGCGTGTGTGACTGAACAGGCCCCGATTTCACAACATTGACAAGTCCTACAATTGTAAATCTACGGTTTCTCCAATAAGGAGCGTCTATAGCCTACATTACCGCTTACCATCGGAAGGGCCGTGCGTTTGTTTGCCACCAGCATAAAAATTAGTGCAGGAACTTTAATAAATCAGCAGTAAATAGCTATTTTTATGCGAAGCAAAATTACAATTGTCACAAAAATCACGACAATTGTAGCGAAATTCCGACATAAGCCGAACCTCATGTCAAGAATTAATGAAAATTGTACTAAACCTTGCGACAATTGTCACATGTTTCGGAAAATAAAAAGTAGTTTATTAACGATATAATAACGTTATTAGTAATAATTTTATGTTGGTGGCAAACAAACACATGGACCATCCGACAGTAAGCGGTAGCCGTAGCCTACGGAGGCCTGTGACGTCAGTAACAGTGATATTTTACAATTGTCACAATTGTAATTATGGTGAAATAGGCCACAGATTGTACTCTTATGCCAGTGACACAGCACTTATATCAAAAACGTTCGTATTTCTATGGCACTGGCATAGGAGGAAGAACTTGATATGCTAGTGGCATAAGAATAAGGTTACTCTGATCACGTATGGCATAGGAATCAGATTTTGTTGGTCACACACGCTGTGTCACCGGCGTCGGTGACACAGCGTGCCAAAAGGGCTTATAACTGTGTTACCACGATGTACTTTCTAATGTGGTTCAATTTATGACCTAATCTGAATCGTGATGTGTCAGTTCCTTAGAATAACTGTCAAAACTGACCTGAACCTAAACTGAGTTGCATTTAAGAGATAATGGTAGTTCTCGAGTAAATTAGAAGTATACGACGTGTTCAGTGTAGGGCTTCTAGAAGATTTTTTTTTTATGTGACGAAGGTAGATAACTGAGCTCTCAGTCCACCTGATGGAAAGCAGGAACTGAGGCCCATGGACATAGCGATCAAAAAGTCGCTTATCCTAAGGACTTAGATGGATTGCCTCTATCTATAGTACGAGCCCCGATGCATATGTTCTCGTCCAGTTAGACAGTTTTTCGAGATTATCCCGTTCATCCGGGGGAAAAGGTTTAGAGACAAAACCTTCACTATTCAATAGTAGTACTAAAGTAGTTTCTTTGAATATAAAATATTTGGATTTAATAAATCAGAATTTAAAAAAAAAACTATTTTAAGAGAGTTATTTTTTAAATTTTTTCCACAATTTTTAATTTTGTAAATAATCAATGAATGTAAAGAACGCCATTAATATTAAAGACGACATGGTACACCTGATGCACTGCGAATTTTGCTTCAAGCTTATAAGCGCGGAATTACGGTGGTGAACGAAAATATAATTTAGACACTGGTTTGTTAAAATCGATTTATTAAACAACAAAAGCGTACTTCAGATTGTTGTCTCTTGAAATGTAGTACATTAACCATGACTAACGTTCATACAATTTATCATTAGCATAATGTGATCATTTTTAAAATATTAAAAAAATTGTTTCGAACTAGACGAACTCCACTGCATCGGGGCTCGTAATTACTAGTGATCGTTATCAACGTGCACTTTCCGTGGCAATGGCTATGGTTGACAGAAAAAGTAACAAATAAATTCAAAAAATAACTTTTCAATTGTGTGTTCTAAAGTTACAGTTTGCCAACTGAGCAACTGCAAGGCACGAAGGCATCATTAGAGTGACAGAGAGAAATCCCCGAAATTTACGAAGCTATCATTTATCTGACTGATATATTTTATACGGGGTTGATAAAACAGGCTCTTAACTTACTTCTCTTTAAGCACGCTCCAGTTCTTGTCCAAGAAGAAGAACAGCGTCTCATAACCCTGTGGGCTTCCATTCAGCATGCTAAAGATCAGGAACAAATCCGTCTCCGTGAAATTCCCGTTGCCTTCCAAAATGGTCACATTCAGGAGCCTGTGAATCTTGTAATTGTCAACTGGACAGCCGGCCAGGGTCTTTAGGAGGTAGGTCCTCTCGCTTTGTTTTCTTGAGGGGGGGAAGTGGATGACCCTCTGGAAGCCGAACTCCCATTCTTCCTTTGTGCCCCATTTGAAGACGGGGCAGATGTACTGGTTTGCGATTCTGTGGGCAAATTATAATTCGTCAGACTCTGTAGTCTAGTTGGGAGTGCTAAGGCTGGAGCTTCTGGGTTCAAACCCTCGGGTGTCTCTTTGTCTGGTTATAAATATTTAAATTTCTAATGCATGTGTGAATTTAAACTTTCGTGACACATAATAACTATGATTAAACTGTTAAGCCTATGTGTATTTAGAGAGCCTAGGTCTCCGAATGCCGGACAGCACGCGCCGCGCTCATATAAAGGTGCGGTTAAACTAAAAGAGCATTCGCTGTTCTAACCTCCCACTCTACGAAATTCGATCGGTAGACAAAACGTGATTGGTTGATTTCCTAGAACGGGCGCTAGAACAGCGAAGTTCTTTTGGTTTAAACGCACCTTAAGTCACGACGCGTGAACGCGGGCTCAGGGCTTGATAATGGAGACCTAGGCTCTCCAAAACATGTCGCGCGTAGTGACTAAATACACGTGAGTTTCACCGTTTTAATTATATGTAAAATATCTATCTATTATACAAACAACACAAGCCTTAATTAAGCTTACTGGTGTGACTAGATTAATTTGTGTCAGATCGTCCATGATATTGGTTTATTCTTTATTTATTTAAAGCCTAGCGCGAAGATACCGTTCCGCGATCGCATACGATAAGCGATAAGTAATAAATGTACAAGAATTACAGGTCGAACGAAAAGTCACGTGACAATTTACAGACAATACATTACGGTCATATGACTTTTTTTATACGATTGCAACTCCTTACTGGGTTTGCCCAGCATGGCAATTATGAGCAATTACCTTTTATATGTCTATTCTATGGTTACCTATCATAAAGTCGAAAATTGTAATGTCGAATATTAGTATCCCGAAAACGTTTCCCATTTTATTAATTGGCCTAAGTTTTGTTTGCCCGAAAGTACGTTTCCCTGTTTATTATTTACCCCCTTTCTCAATTAGCAGCAATTTTATTTCGCTTATGATTCGAATCAACACTCGTAAAAATTCCGAAGTATCATTTGCCAACTACTTTTTTTGGCATAAAGTATTTTGACCGAAGTATTATTTCCCCCCCTATCAAACAATCGAATTCATTATTTCGAATAAACACTTGTTAAAATCCCGAAGTATTATTTGCCAACTACTTTTTGTGGCGTCAAGTATTACTGTACCGTGTTACTGAACTGAGTACTTTCTGGGTTGCTGAAAAAAAATTACCTTGAAGACTAAGGCGGGAGCAAAGCTAGCAAAGCTCCTGCCTTAGTCTTCTAACCTAATATCCGACTCGGATCTGACCCGGGAGGTTTTGTTCGCTCGCTTCGCTCACTCACTGCGGAAATCACGTTGCGTAGAAGTTCTAACCTACATTCTTCACTTTACTTACTGTACCTTGTTACTGAACTGAGTACTTTCTGGGTTGCTGAAAAAAAAATAACCTAAGAGCAAAGCTCCCGCCTTAGTCTTCTAACCTAACCTATCCGACTCGGATCTGCCCCGGGAGGGGGTCTATATCGGGTGGCATAATGTTTTTATTCCGAAAAATTTGTCGCATAATAACTTTACGCCGAAAAATGAATGGCATAAACGTTGTTGCTTACGCTTGCTAACTTGGTTGTTCCTAAATATTGTTTGTCCTAATGATTTTCGTGTCTTATGTATATGTATCGAAAAATTATTGTGCATAATGGTGATGTTCCTACTATTTAATATACTAAAAGTGATTACCTACCTTTAACTAACTTTAAAAATATTTTTTTATTCCTTATACTTAACTATTACTAATTAATTCGCCCTTTTGTCCAAAGAATTTAAGTGAGCAATTTAGACCTGGGAACCGGTCGACGAAGCCCCGCTGCGCGGGGCTTCTATTTCCGCTCTAAGGGATAAAAGGTACCTAACGAACCTATCCAGGTTAAGGTAGGGGAGGTTCAGATTATTTCTTTTTTATTGCGGGGGGCTTCGCCCCCCCGTCCCCCCCTTTTTGGTTTTGTAAGTATGAGGATGTGTAAACAATTGATTAAAAATACTTTCGTATTTAAAGACTACGCCATTCACTCCGCCCTAGCTTCGAAACCTAATGAAGTTTCGAAAATCCCCTATCCGATTTTCACTTGTCCGACAATCGTTCTTCTGGTTATTGATATAAGGGAAAATTACATTTACGATTTATGAAAAGGTGGTTACCAAATCGATTGTCAAATAAACATGTTGGCAACCGTTGTTCTGGTTACTGATATAAGGTAAAATGACATTTCGATTTCGCTTAGCATCGGATTTATGAAAACATGGTTAACAAATCGGTTGTCAAATAATAAATTTGGCAACCGTTCTTCTGGTTATCGAAATTCGGGAAAATGTTGATGTGGAATAGAAAACGAGGACCATTTCAAAAAATATGGTAAACAATGTACATGGATTATAAAAATTCGAGGAACCGTTTTCGGACAAGTGAAAATCGGACAAAGGATTTTCGAAAGTTCAATAGGTTACCCTATTCTATACACATAGTCGATAGGAGAGGCCTACGTCCAGCTGTGGACTTATATAGGCTGATGATATTATTATGTGAGGTACTGTAGATGAAAAGGGCATAGTCAAATTAATTTTTCAAGTTAGGATTCACCTCAGATCGTCATAAAACAGTATATTAAATAACACGTTCATCGGTGCCGCGTACGAGCCGGTCGTGGATTTCGGTGGTTATTTCTGGATGAATCGATATGCGTCCGTAAGGGTTAGGTTAGGTTAGGTTAGCTGCTTCAGTTCGCTTACATAACAATGGCGTTAGAATCGGACCACATGAACTCTTCCCGGACATTCTCAAAATTTAAAGCCTAATTCAAATTGACACTAAAATAAGTGATGTTTTTTGGAATAAAATTGGAAAAAAATCGGATACGGTACTTAGATCTTGATTAGACATTTTATAATGACTGTTTTAAGCAAATATATCGACAAATAAAAAAATACTTTCTTTTTAATGTGACAAAAATTGATTTGAATTAGATTTGCGCCACATCTTCTAACAAAAACATTATCATTTGTTTTGAAGTTAATGTGAAAAGTCTCATCATACTAGACCGTACGATCTGACGCCTTGCTTATCATAGAAATTCAAACGTAGAAAATCTCGACCCGGAAACGATGTTAAATCATCTTACATATAAATAATCTCTATCTTTTTCTGCCACTTCGACACTGGGCTTTTTGAGACAGAGACAAAATTTACTAACCATTATCAGTTACGTATATGACCCGGAAGCTACGAGTAAGAATTTAGTCACAATATTTATTTATTCCAACATGTTTAATAAATGAAATGTAAATTCACATCCTAGAATAGTTTAAAATGTGTGCAAAGTTGTCCTCAATCTGTCAAAGGGAATATAGAACGCACTTAGACTCGGCGTTACAAACGGAAGTAGATGTAGGAAAGTATTTGAAATACTTTGTATGAAAAAGTCAAAGAGGTTTCCAGGTTGGCTTGCATCATACATGTCCACTAAAATGTTTTATGTACAGTACCGACCAATAGTATATCACATTCAGACTTTTTTTCAGTATTTTTTTATATTTGTAATTGGTTTCCACACTTTCCACCTTACGACTATAGATAGTCTAGGAAAAAGCCTTGGTGCTATCGATGAAAAAACTTGGCATCTTGTAGTCGTTTTTTCATGAATATTCTTTGTGTAAGCAATGGATTTCTTAGTGAAATTAATTTTCTTTATGTGATATATTATTGGCTGGTACTGTAGCTGTAGCTACAAGTTGCCATACTTATTTAGGACGTAATTATGCAAAAGGGAACCAACCCACAAGATTTTTTCATTCTAATTAACACCATAAATCAAAATAAACAAGTTAATCTTTGAAATGACAAATTCATGTGGTTTGGTTACTTTTTGTATAAATACGTCCTTTACATAGTCAATCTAAGTAAAACCAGTGCAAAAATAAAAAAAATCTGAGAAAATATTATAATAATCAACCTCGTCCCACACTAAGTCCAATAAACGCTTGTGTTGTAGGATAGTGTGAACCTGTGAGTGGTTAATACAACGGTAACTGAGTTATTATCGTATTACCTAATTACTTGCAATTACTAGTAAACTACGGTTTCGTCAATAATAATAACCAAATAAGACGTGAAAAATAGTATCTTCTTATTTGGGCCTGCGTACAATTAGGTCTGCCAAAACGTGAAAGAAAAACAAAAAAACGTTGATAAAGTGCTACCTAGTAGTTAACCTAACTTTAAAAGCACTAAACCCTCGTTTTTATCAAGCAGTATAACTTTACCTTAGCGGAGATTCCTGCCCTCGATTTAGTCGATTCTCGAGAAATTGCGCTCAAACAAAAAAGCGATCATTATAATCTTTTAATTTACCCATTATTTTCACAATCTCTCAAAACACTTGGTCCATCGAAACTCCATCCTTCTCCATTCTCCAGAAGGTTCTCTTTGAGCGGATAATTAAAGAAGTACGATATTTGAAAGGTTACAGTTCTGGTATTCGAATCCTCCAAGCAAGGCGCATTGAAACGCTCACCCCTTTGTAAGATTAGTGCCACCGACCGATCACAGAGCCAACAAAAATAGCAGAAACTCCGGCCCTAGCGATTTACACCATTTTTTTCTCGAAATCGGAATCGCTTAGCGGCCGTAATGCCACAAAGGAACCGTTAATAAGGTGTGCCAAATGATATGTGATAATGAAGCGGTTTCTTTTCTACAAGCCTCTTTAGAGGTGGTTGGAGCGTACATTTTACGATTCGTTGAGTTATTTTAAAGCAGAAATGCAACGATGCGTAGTTTTATTAAATATGTTGTTGATTCCACGGCTACACATGACTAAGCATGTAAAATCGCTGAAGAACACGAAATGGTAAGCAATATCAAAGCCGAGTTTCATGACTGTGTTACTCTCGTTATTTACAAATATAACCATAAACATTTTGCACCCTACACATGCAGACCAAAATCAAAGCTGGATTTCTTATAGGAGCTAGGATGGTAAAAAAGGGTATAATAATGAATAGCTTATCTTATGTGAATATACATATAAATCATGATAAGTAGGTAAATATTATCACAGACTAATAGAAAATGACACTACACACGTACAAACGTTACTAGTCTAGTATTAACGTGGGACATTTTTACAAAATTTTATTTACTCCGACGGTAAGCTCAATTAAACCTTCGGGATACTAAGCCACAAAAAATAATTGGGCATTTCCATCCGAGCGTTTCAACCGCCGTGACTTAGGTGGCAACCTTATCACACAAATCCTGTGAGAGTTGCACGAATTTTTGATATATGTTGGTAGACGTAGTTGACTTCTACCATGTTATCAAAAAAACGAGGTACCCCCGGAAATCGGGTTATAATGTTGCCACCGAGGTCACGGTGGTCGAAACGCTCGGAGAAATACCCAATACAATAGTCATACATATTATACTGTGTAACGAACCATAATATCACATAGTGTAATAAACAAAAATCAATATTTTTATTGATTTGATACTTGATACTTTTTCAACCCTCATTGACATGGATATTAAAAAATCATTATGTCCAGTCAAAGACAAAATAAGGTGTACACAAAAATGTTAAAAAATATGTCCCAGTGCACTCTAATTCTGTGTAATAAGAACGTTGTATTTATGAGCGGATTCTTTTGATACTTGTTTTTGCACTTGACTGTCCTTTGTAGTCACATGTAGGAAGTCAAAATACTCACGGGTTCCCCTCATCAGGGTTCGGCAGCTTCATCCACTTGCTGAACTGCTCCTGAGCCTCAGCAACACAGGGCTGGTAGCCAGCCTTGCAGAGGAAGCTCTTGGTGTGGGTCCGGAGACTCTTCCGCCAGGATTCCTCGTCCTCCTTCTCTTGTTTCACCAGCTCTTCGTAGAGGGGGGTGAGGAGCGTGCGAACGTAGGCCTGGCGATGTCGTGAATAGGCATTTAAAATATATATATTAGATGTCATATAACAAAGAAAAAATACCGAGTCCACCAGCGATTTGGTGGGATTTGGATGTCTTGGTATGTGACATCCATCACATCACATCATCAACCTATCTCAGTTCACTGCTGGACGTAGGCGGGTCGAAATTATCTTCGTTGTCATGTTTCATACGACTCTGTCACGCTTTTAGTTGCTGTTTCAACTCAGTGTATTAAAAAAATCCGGTGAAGTTGTATTTCTTTTTGAGTATATGAGAATTTGAAAACAAAACATCATCTCATACAAATATCACCACTCCGTCACGTTTATTAGGGACACAAAATAAGTCAACGAAAATCATTTTGAACCAGGCCTCTCCTATTAACTATGCGTATAGACGCATTAGAAGGTAAATGCCCACAATCGCCAAGCTGGGACATGGCGATTGCAGTAATGTGTCCACCATGATGTCGGCATGATGGGCAGCACCATCATCAATCTTCTATTAAAGAATGGTCAGTGGCACTTCAATCCCTTAGTCGACTTACAAAAACCGCGGAAAGAGTTGGGGTGGTGACAAATGTATTATTATTGCCGTCACTACCCCAACTCACTCAGTGCGTGATTATGAAATAAATTCAAGGATCGGACAAACGCCCGTCATTTTGAAAATATAACCCTGTTCCGTACAGAAGGGACTTCCTTACGTTATTGAAAAAAATGTAATTAAGTGTTTTATAGATTTATTGGACCATATTTTATAACCAGTGCCAAATTCATTAAGGATTGACATTCTGAAAATTACTTTCGCAAATAAAATAGTACCTATAACCAATTATTTTTTTCAAAAGTTTTACTATTTTTTATTTTATTGGTTATTGGTGATACTATTTTATTTGCGAAAGTAATTTTCGGGATGTCAATCATTAATTAATCTGTCGCTGGATATAAATTATGGTCCAATATAATACTTCCTTCTGTTATGAAACAAAATTGTATTGTTTCATAACATAAAGAAGTCTCTGCTGTACGGAACAGGGTTATATTTTCAAAATGACGGGCGTTTGTCCGATCCTTGGAAATAATACAAGTTTGCAGGTTTGTTTACATTATTTTTACTTTCAACTGATCCATGGTATACTTATCCGTTTTACAAATAATAGCAGTTACAAATTACAAGTTCGACCTCCGTAGAGAATCGCGATCAAGTCGGTCAATTAAACTTTGCCCAAGAGTTTTGCAGGAATCCTACACCACACTCCTTAGAGAACAATACTTGCTAAACTACCGTTCCGGGAAAAGGCGCTCAACTATCGTTATCTTTTTTGGAATAAAATAGTACATTACATCAGAGGCCGGGAAAATGAGGATTTCCGGCCAAGTTGGTATATACCGGATAGGTAACGAGGCCGGGAATCCGTTTTCACGCCGAGGCATGTATAGTGCTTTTCTCAAACATACAAAGAAATACAAAAATAATAATGACAATGTTGTCGAAATTAAAAAAAAGTTACTTTGCAGGTCTAGACCTGAAAAGTGTTATGAAATTCAATTTCCATCCCAGTGAGTTACTGCGACCTAAAAGTGAAACTTCCGTAAAGACAATATTTCATTACATGTTTGAGAAAATACATATTACCTACTAAACAAAGCAAATATTTGATATAAAAATTACATTGCTCCTTAGATCGTGACATGACACGAGAATTTACATATTAGCTACTTTTTAAAGGGCGAAAAAACAATTTATACAGATGACTCGCAGTTTCCCAACCCAACTTGAGCGTTGAGTGAGGTTCTTTTAAAGTTTTAAGCGTTTAAGGTTTTTCCTCTGAAAAGACGTTCTTTTAAAAATGTTTTTTTTTGGCATAGAATAATATTAGTTTGAATGCATTCGTTTTAGGGTTTATTGCACTATTTTTAAATGAGTATCTAATCGAGATAATCGAAATAGGTCACGTATAATATTTTGAAAATACCTACATTATTGACAAAAATTAAAAAGTTTGATAGTGTTACGTTGTTTTCAAGTTCCCCCTTCCCACTTCATCATCAGGGCCAGCATCTAATCTCAATCGAAAATAAAGGCAGATCAAAATTTCACAAGATTTGATTACTTACTGACAGGCAAGCAAAATCGGGACATTAGTATAGCCACTTACTTGGAACTTGTTATGCATGCACTGACAAATATGTCCTCCGATATGGTCGATCATGGTGAACACAGGGTCCCAAACCAGCGGGTGCCGCTCATCCTTCAGGAACCACGTCATGTTCAGCGCGGTGGTGAACGACAGTTCTCCAGCGTAGGCCAGGTTCCAGGCATCGTGGAGGAGCTTGGCTCTCGTCAGCTCGGGGATCTTCGTGCGGTCTTTGCCTTGGAGGAACTTGGAGAGGAGGTTCCAGTTTTCGGTGTCGTAGTTTACGGGGAAGGGAGCTGGAACAATTAATGATGTTATGAGCTTAAAAACTTTATTTTTTCTTCAAAGCCTTTTGTAAAGTGGCTGTCTAGAGTGTGTTCTAAGTTCATATCAGGTACGAGCGTCACTGGTTATGTGTTTTATCCAATTCCTTATATCCTTTTTCTCACGTTTGTTGGCTATGTGTTTAATTACCTAGTATAGTAACGAGTAAATCCTTATTTTTAAGGAAAATAGGCTATGACCTTGCAGAGGAAACTTCCTGGAGCTTCAGTTCAATATTATTAACGACCCACCTATATTCTTCAGGTTGACGATGACTTGTTCCTTGCCTTGACACACACTATTCCAAAAAGTTTTGATTGATTATAACTTACCGATCTCTTCCGGGTTGACAATTCATGAAAATTGATCACATGGTTGGCCCGGAAATCTGTTACGGACTCACCGATCTCTTCCGGATTGACAATGATAAAGTGCTCCTTGCTAGGCATGTTTAGGACTGTCAGTTATCATGCATCCAGGAGGCTGGGAACTTGGAGAAGTCGAGCTGGTCACTAAGATTTACCACAAAGTCGATCCGGGAATGTATTGTCAGCTCACCTATCTCCTCTGGGTTGACAATGATGAAATGTTCCTTGCCAGGCATATTGGGGACCTTCAACTCCTTATCATGCATCCAGGATGCTGGGAACTTGGAGAAATCGAGCTGGTCTCCACGGACCACCACGGCTGGCGCACGCCACACCATACTGTCTGCGTCTGGGACATCATGGGGCCGTTCGCGGAGATACACTTTCTGCAACAACCAGACATCTGTCAGACCTGTTCTGTTATGCACAATTGACGTCAAAGTTTACACGACCTTAATGTCAAGGCAATAAAGTCGTGTAAATATATTTTTGGCACCTAAACCGTAACGATATCTTTGACATCGACTGTACAATAGGTTTAAACTATGTCTGTTACGCAAAAACCTTCATAAACAGTCCAGGATGCTTAGCCAAGTTGCCAATCGCTAGCGCTTAGTAGCGTATCGTAGTTTTCCCTCTCTGTCACTCTTCCATGTTAGTGCGACAAAGACAGTTAGCTGCCTTTCGCTTACGATTGACGATGAAGCGCTAGCTAGCGATTTGGAACTTGGCTAAGCATCCAGGTGACATTACGGTCGAATACATAAATATGTTGTCACCTGTATTCAAATTACAACCTTCTTGTCCTAGTAATAAGTTTCAAAATGTACACATATTTCTAGACGTGACTGAATAGGGGCTAATCATGTGCTAGCCAAACATACTTTTCGTAAGAATTTATTACATGCCCAGAGGAGGAATTGGATAGAAAAATAATTAGAAAATCCTGCATATGTAACTGTTAATGTTTACGAAAGTATGATTGCCTATATTAAAAAAATAAAGGTTTTTGTTCATGATCGACAACACATAAATAATCGACACACATCACATCACATCATCAGCCTATGATAGTCCACTGCTGGACGTAGGCCTCTCCTATTAACTATGCGTATTGATGCATTAGGAGGTAAATGCCCATAATCGCCACGCTGGGCAAGCGGATTGGCGATCGCAGTAATGTGTCCGCTATGATGACGCTGCTGCCCATCATCAATCTTTGTAAAAAAAAAAAATGGTCAGTGACACTTCATTCCCTTAGTCGACTCTTACGACACCCGCAGGAGGAGTTGGGGTGGTGACAAATGTATTCTTACTGCCGTCACCACACGGCTAAATAATCGACACTAAGCTACAAAATAATAGATAATCTTTTTTCTTCTGCTATCGTAGGAATTTCCACTCGTTAAGATCAGAAACGAATAAAGTAGAAGTAAGCATGTAACTGCGAGATCTCTTATTTAAGTAAATACCTAACTTATTTTTTGCGTTGCGAGTCCCGACATTGAGAAATCCATCTAACCTTATCGAGTACCCTATCGAATTGACCGGCCACATATCGGACCCGAAGCCAAAAGACTAATGGATACTTTTCATTGCTTAAATGTGCGTGAAATTCCTTTTTTACATGAATAGAATTTGGCAGCATTTTATGGAATACGTTACTGATTAAATTGAAATATTTGCCTTTTGCGTAAAGTAGGGTTTCGTGTTTTTATACAGACCTATTTAAGTGTAATTTCCAAAACGGTTAACAATTTTTATATAATATATAAAAACATACTTTACATTGCTCGGTATGTGTCGATCCATTTAGAGGATCCTCATCATGGAGTACCCGTGACCAAAGCCCTACGTGTACTGCGACAAAACTGACAATGAGGGTAGTTTTCCTCCTTCGCCGCCCCCGCCAGCGCCTCTAGCAGAGCGCAAGCCTGCAGTACACGTCGGGCTTTGGTCGCGAGTACTCCATGATGAGGATCCTCTAAATGGATCGAAACATGTCGAGCAATTATCGACTTAAATAACGTGAGTAACCCGCTTGATAAATATTTAAATATGTTTGAATCTCACGTTAGTTATAATTCTAAGTATGTCTTAGATTGTATTTGAAAAAAAAATGAAACACCTAATCCATATTAATGTTTTAAATGCGAATGTAATTCAGTCTGTCTGTTACCTCTTCACGTTAAAACTGCTGTAGCGATTTTGTTGTGATATGGACAATTTCAACACCCGACAAATGGCTCTAAACATTTTTCTGTTCAAAATCGCCTTTTTGTGTGTGTAAAGGAAGTCACGGGCACCAGCTAGTATCAAATATACAGTGATTTTTTATTTACCGTTAAAATTTGAGAGGGTTAATTCTGAGGTTCCTGATGAACTTTTACTATGGGACCGACATCAGATATCGATCCCATAGTAAAGCTTCATCAAAATGACCTCCGAATTAACCCCCTAAAGTTTGCCTGGTAAAACAAAATCTGCCTGTTTACCTGTCTCAGCACAGCAGTTTTCGCCTCATAATTCCTCTCAACGGTAACTAGTGGCAGACGATCCTTCTCAATCCAGCTCTTAGCCACCGTCTTCACATCCACATTCTTGGGAATCTTGCCATCAGCAGCGGCAGCGGCGTTCAGGGCCGACCAGATATCGTCGCCGGTGAAGGTTTTGAATTTGCTGCAATTTGAATTTGAGGATTAGTTCAAATAAGGAGACTCATCATATCTCCTAGCCTTTTATTCGGCCACAGTGACTTTTCAGCGCTGAGAGCGTCGCAGGTGCGCATTTAGGTGACTGACGTAGCCAATTTTTGCAGCGAATACACGGCCGCATAGTCAGTATACCGGTCCAACGTAATTATATTGTATGGCCGCAGGTCGTCTGGTCTGCAGCTCGTCGTGCTTAGCGTTAAGTACTGTACGACGAGTTATTTCAAAAGCACATGCTTGTGTGTGTACAGCTGTAATAAAAGCATGAATGTATAATTCCTGCGGTCTGACGGAGCGGAGTCTGATCAAGCTGGCGTTTGCAGCGTACTATCGATAAAATTGAATCCTGACCCACCGTAAAACCATGGCAAGTGGCTACCAGTTCTACCTACTTACTAGGTCTAGTTCTGAAACAGGAACTAATTTCCGAAAAAATCTTCTACGGCGTCTATTCTGCGTCCCAAAACCTCACTAGCAACAGGAACACTCGTATTTTTTGGCCAGCCCATATAGCTGCATCATAAGTACGAGGCTACGAATATTTATCACACTTTTCAGCCTGCAAGATCTATAATCAACCAAATAGTGTCGTATTCGTACTAGTACGTGATAACTTACTGGTCTTCAATGAACATCCTAAGTCCCTTCCTAAAAGTATCTCCTCCCAACGTGTAGTTAAACATTCTGAACAGCAGTTCAATCTTCGTGCAAGCCGTCTCCTGCTTCATGCCCGTGATGCGAGAGTGAGGATACCGTTTGCTGAACTCGTAGTACAGAGAGTAGAGGACTGTCATTGGCCATTTGCCTTCCATTTCTGAACCGTTGTTGATCTGGAGACAAGAGATTGATATAGGTAATCAAATTCGATTCTAGTCCGGTACCGCGAACCGTATCGTTCCTTTATTCGTTTATTTATTTCTATATCGTTCAAATACGTAAAAGATCTACTTGAGCTAATTGAAATCAGAACCACTCTCTAATCTCTCTATATTTAAGTTCAAGTTCAAGTAAAGTTACGCTTGATAATAAAAATTATGTTTCCAAAAATATTTTATATTACAGCACATTATCTGTATGAGCTTACTACGAGTGTCGCGTAACGCTAACTTAAATCTTGCATGGAAATATTAGGACATTCTTTTTTCGGCCAGATCTGTAAGAATCAAGGTTTCGGTTTTTTTTAACACTCATATCGATCGTTACCGGTAACCCCTTACTCTCTCATCCAGATTACCTTGAAAGCAGTTTCAGCGGCCAAGTACCCGACCAGAGCCTTGTTAAGGTGTGCGTCAGACCACCAGGCGGGTGTGGCGAGAGCGCCCATCCACTGGTACGATAGCTCCTGGGCTAGCTGGATGTAGCCGCGGCTGCTGAGGTCGCTCTCCCTGAGAATAATTGATTTTTAACTATAAAATTCTTCTTCTATCTTCACTTCATCAGCATCCTTCACTAAAACGAAACCATGTGAGGCTTAAAATATTTCAATTTTAATTATTTTAAGATTAGATATTTTGTAACATGATAGGTTATGTTAGGGTCTTTGTTTTATTTCGAAATGAGTGCAAAGCTACACGCAGAAATATGTACGCCTGATAATCCGCTTAATAACGTATTATCTAATTGGCATACATACTGTAACACCACACCAAAAAAAACAGTCAAAAAATTCTATGTTGCGTTTCCATGATACCATCCTAAAACATGGTTCATACAAGAAATGAAATGGAATGCGATTACTGCAGAAAAATCACATAATATTTTGACTTAGGCACGTATAACACCTGGGCTCTTTTAATGCTAAAAAGCTGTAGTGTAATTCCTAAAATGGTGCATATTGTAAGCAAATCCACCAAATACCTGAACACAATCAACCCCCAGTTGTCCGCCGGCTTCACGCCCTGGTAGTTGGGCAAAGCTACGACGTCCAGCCTCTTCAGAGGCAGAGGCACCTGCCAGAACCTGGAGATCTCCTTGAACACGCGTGTGAGTTTCTCGTTCACTCCATTCAGAGCTTCCAAGTATTCTGGACGGCCCCAGACACGGAGCTCTATAAAAAATATTTTTTAGTACAGATGGTGTCTTTTTTACAAGCTTTTATTTAGTTTCACCTGTCCCGTTGTCTGTCGTTCTGTAATCAAATCTTGCAACTTAAATTTGATCCACTTCCCGGTTTCCGATTGAGCTGAAATTTAGAATGCATGTATAAATCGGATGACAATGCAATGTTATTGTGACACAGAGCTGATCTGATGATGGAGCTGGAAGGTGGCCATAGGAACTCCGTAATTAAATGATGTAACCCTATCGAGTTTGAGCTCATTGGATTAGTCTTGACGAGTACTTTGATACTATATGGTAACCAGGGTCTGATGATGGAGCCGGAAGGTGGCCATAGGAACTCCGTAATTAAACGACGAAACCCCATCGAGTTTGAGCTCATTGGATTAGTCTTGACGAGTACTTTGATACTATATGGTAACCAGGGTCTGATGATGGAGCCGGAAGGTGGCCATAGGAACTCCGTAATTAAACGATGTAACCCTATCGAGTTTGAGGTCATTAGATTCGTCTTGACAAGTACTTTGATACTATATGGTAACCAGGGTCTGATGATGGAGCCGGGAGGTGGCCATAGGAACTCCGAAATTAAACGATGTAACCCTATCGAGTTTGAGCTCATTGGATTAGTCTTGACGAGTACTTTGATACTATATGGTAACCAGGGTCTGATGATGGAGCCGGAAGGTGGCCATAGGAACTCCGTAGTTAAACGATGCAACCCGATCGAGTTTGGGCTCATTGGAATAGTCTTGACGAGTACTTTGATACTATAAGGTAACCAGGGTCTAATGATGGAGCCGGAAGGTGGCCATAGGAACTCCGTAATTAAATGATGCAACCCTATCGAGTTTGAGCTCATTGGATTAGTCTTGACGAGTACTTTGATACTATATGGTAACCAGGCTCTGATGTTGGAGTTGGAAGGTGGCCATAGGAACTCCGTAATTAAACGACGCAACCCCATCGAGTTTGGTCTCGTTTGATTCCTCTTGACGAGTCTCTTGATTTCGTCCCATATTAATTATATATGATTGATTGGATGGATGACCCAATGCCAAGGTGAGCACGTGCCGAGGGCTGAATGGTATGAGGGTGTATAAACATGTCTTGCCGCTAACGTTGCGCCTCAGGGTACCAGGGCGAACCCTGTTGTATTGTAGCCCTTATCCCTCTACAACGGACCTCTGGGGGGATGGACCGTTATTTGTCCTATACTCGTGGGAATAATATGAAGAAAACAAACAACTACACAAAGAAAACGACGTTTAGAGAAGGCGAAATTGAAGAGACAGGAGAAGATTGCTAATGAAAGCGATGTCCACAAGCGAAAACGCTTAGAAAAAATAAGTTTAGCTACTGCTAAACATAGAGAAAACGAATCGTTAGAACAACGCACACATAGGCAAAATACCGACAGAATAAATACACAAGAGAGAAGGAAAAACGAATCTCTAGAACAACGCACATATAGGCAAGATATCAATAGAATAAATACACAAGAGAGAAGGAAAAACGAATCTCTAGAACAACGCATTCATGCGGCGGTCAAGTTTATGTAGCTTTAAGCCGAGTTAGGTCTTTAGCAGATCTTCAAATCGAAGAACTTGACTGCTCCAAGTTGACGTCGAAGAAACCTTGTAATGTTGATGCATTAAAAGAAATGGATAGAATGAGAAACGTTACAAATAACTAACAAGTGATTACATAATTTCAACATTATTGATATTTAAATCAGTACATATTACATATCATGTGAACAAACTACGGACTTCATAACGGAATAACGCTGCTACGCGCTGCGAACTACGTCGTAGTAAATCTCGAATTAAAAATAGAGGTACTAAAAAGCTAAAAATAAAATTAAAGAAAAAAAAAAACCTTTTTAAAAACAAGCTTTTATTATTTGTTTATAAAATGAACTAAAAAGTTAAAAATAAATTAACTCTAAAAAGAAATATAACACTTTGTAACTTGATTGTAACCTTTAACGACAAATAAGCGTCTTCGTCAAGGACAAAATAATTCCATATTGTACAAATTTATTTAATTTTAACACTAAAACTTTTCATTATACATAATTATTCAATCTCGTCCCCCCTCTTTATCATAGTCCCCATTTATAAATGAAAGCGTGTTACATTTAATACAACACAACATTTTCCTCAGACTATCACAATGTAACACGCTTTCATTTATAAATGGGGACTATGATAAAGAGGGGGGACGAGATTGAATAATTATTTATAATGAAAAGTTTTAGTGTTAAAATTAAATAAATTTGTACAATATGGAATTATTTTGTCCTTGACGAAGACGCTTATTTGTCGTTAAAGGTTACAATCAAGTTACAAAGTGTTATATTTCTTTTTAGAGTTAATTTATTTTTAACTTTTTAGTTCATTTTATAAACAAATAATAAAAGCTTGTTTTTAAAAAGGTTTTTTTTTCTTTAATTTTTTTAGGCTCTAGTGCGAGAAGTGTGTCATTTTACGTCAGGTCCAAAACTTCGGAGGGCCATCTGCACTAAAAAACGTCGTACGAGACACGTGCAAAAACGAAATTCGTAACTCGTGTCGATTTAAAACATCGCCAATCGTTTGGAATTTCATGTTTTTCGCACTTGTGTCGTAATGTGCTAATACATTGTTAAAGCTCGCTTTCGATTTCATGAAGATCTATGTACTTAAATACAGAACGATACATTATTTGGGTTTAACTTAGGGATAAAGAAAAGAGTTCAAAAAAGTCTTCATGAACTTATTCAACAAGCAAACCCCTGAAAATGAGGATTCCAATCTATAGCAGTTATCGATAGTACCTTCGTATTTTGTATTATCGTTTTGGTAAAATAAATTTTAAGAAGACCAGGTGTTAGCGACGCGCTCAAAATAGTTCAATGTTTCAATTTTGTTTTCCATTGTGGTACTCCGAAAATTTGTATAATTATTTTAAGATGAAATTAGAAGGTAGATCCGTGTGACGCGACAAGCTTGCTACGGTTTTTAGTTTTGACCTCTAGTCAGTCGACCTCTGTCTATCCGCGCGCGACACACGCATACATACGTTCTCTTATAGTTAAAAAGAAAAACGTGTAGTCTGTGCTTTTCTCCAATAAACAGTTTTGTGATTCGTACTGCGAGCTTTTTTTGTTATCCACCTACATAGCTACAACGTTTACACCAGGAGAACGTCTACAAATATATTTATCTTATCGACGTTCCTTCCGTTGCAACACATCCTGACCATTTCCTGCCTATTTGTTTAAAATCTTCTTACCAATCTTATTCCCTTTCTCGTCAGTGTGGAAGCTACTTGTATTCAGCTGCTTGAGGTCAGCAATGACCAGCCCCAATGTGAACGTGGACATCGGTGGTGTGGTCTCAAAGTGGTCCCACACTGCGTTGGGCTCACCGGCACTGCAATAGTATTATCACTGTATCGATTATTTCTTAATTTTTGCGGTACTCCATCATTCCAGCCGGTCGCTTAAATGATGGAAACCAGTAACAACACTTGATCCTAGATTAGACACTAGGTAGTGTTCTATCCCTGCGCCATTAGCAGAAAAATAAGGGTACAGCATCTGGCGGTCGAGACAGGCGCTTTTCGATAACTGTATTAATAGTGATAAGGTCACCATCGCTCAAAACGGAGCCGCATTGAATCGACAACGGCGACCCACGGAAAGCAAATCCTCTTGTTTAAAGATGAATGAATTATTAAAGATGAATTATCTTGTTTAAAGACTCCATAACGCGCATGTGACACCACAGCAGTTGCAAGCGTCTAACGGTAGCTGCTTGCCCTAAGTTTTTTTAATTAAATAAGATGCTTCGCTTCATACAAAATATGGAGCCAAATTCTGACAAGTTACTTGTACCTACCTATTTAGTAAACCTATCAGTTATCGTACAAGTAGGGAATACCAAAGAAGAAGACAAAAGAAAAATTTCTTCATGAACTTACATTTCTTCAGTCCTAGCCACAGGCGTGTTGCTAAGGGCAACCATGGTCTTGGGCCTCACCACACTCAGCTGGAATGGAGTCTTGTACCCAGGCTCGTCGAAACACGGGAACATGCGGCGAGCGTTGTTCGGGCGGAGCTGCGTCGCTGCTACTATCCTGGTGACACCAAGTTTGATTTAGACGTGGAAGGTGGAAGTGAAAAAAATCAACAGCACGGCGCACCTGTAGGCTTACGATGTTTAATCGTTTGTCGTTGTTGCCATCACGTTCTAACAAGTGCGCAAATGCGAAAGTAACGTGAAGTATGATAAACAGTAAACTCGTGACCATGATAAGCCACCTGCATTGATATTTTTAATACGAACAAATACAAAGATTAAGGTTAAAAATAATGCAGGACACATACCCATCATTATACCATAGATTTTACATGTACCTAACTATTCCCTAGTCTAACTATGTTTCCTGGGGCCCATTACTCGAAAGCTTGTAACTTGTAATACAAGCGGAAGTCCTTATCTTATTGATGATGTTAAAAAGATACTTCCACTTGTACGAGTATTATAAGCTACAAGCTTTTGAGAAACGGGCCTCTGGTCTGGTCTACTTAAGTTCCGCTTCAGATACCCAATATTTTGTTTATTTCTTTGTCTTTAGCACACCCTCACTAATTTTGTAGCTTGGGTTTGTAGATTAGATGAGGGTAGGAATATGAAATAAAGAGTCATAGCAATGCATTAATTGTTTCAATATCTCATCCTACCCATAACAGTACTTCACAGTTAACAGAAATAAAAAAATTGTGCATTTTAATTTTATATGGTGTTTCAACGTCGAGATACCAGTTTTTTTTTCAGACATTATATCATCAGTCATCACCGATGATATAATTTATCTACAGTTTACCCAAAAATTGTTATCGTCGTATCTTAGATTGTGTCAGATATAATCAATTTACCTCTCGACTTCCTGGTCAGTCTGATAAGTGGATTTAAAGAAGGCTTCAGTCTGCGCCGTCTCCAAGTTTCCATTGAAGGTAAAGTTCAGGATACCCTTGCAGCCTTTGGAGATGATCTTTTCCAGGCGGAGTGAAACAATGGGCTTCTTCGGATCTGTTGTGATCTTCTTGACTGCGATTTTTTCCAGTTCTTTGCTGTAATCGTCAAATTAAGTTTCAACCAAACATTCAGGGATTAAAGGGAAACCGGAAAGAATACTTAATGAAACCTTAGTAATAATTTGATGAAACAAGATCTTAGGGCTAGCCTTAGGGTAGAATCAATCTCAGCCGAGTACAGTCACTTCGAATAATGTGTAAACTATATAGGACTTCAGGGATGTAAGCATAGAGATCAAAATCATTGACATGTTTTTATATGCGACCGTATTATGTAAATTTTTTTACCTAACAGGAATATAGAAACATTAATATAAATAAGGTGACTTAGGGTGTCTTAAAGCATTATCAAATTTATAAACCTTGATAAAATGTCACGGAGAAGAAAAACTGTTGTTATTTTTTCAATTATATTATCTCGAAATTCGATCCCATTTCCCCTGCGGCCATTTTATTTATTTATCTGGAGATGTTGATTACATTGAATTACATTATTTTGTTTGTTGAGAGTGGTAGTGGCCCAGTAGTTTAGACATTAGACTTTCAATCTGGGTCGCGTTTTATAAAGTTACAATTTACAATTTCGCTCTTTGCCTCTCTTTCTAGCCAATATGTGCATTCGTTAGAGAGGCAAACTGCGAAATTGTAAATTGTAACTTTATAAATCGCGACCCTGGAAGTCGTGAGTTCAAATCCTCGTACCTATGAATTTTAGATAACAATAGAGTTTTAAAACGTCCGCGCCCTTTCGAGCCTCGTTCTCCATACTCACTTGTCGGCAGGAACATGCGCCATGACCTGCGCATCACTGATCTCGATCTCATGCGCGCAGTGCACCTTCAGCTCATCTGCGTCTTGCAACCAGCTCACGTTGATGCTGACGCGGCCCTGCCAGTCAAATACACACATCATCAGCCTATGTTAGCGATTGCTGGACTTAGGTAGGCTGTAGGTAGATGCCCGTAATCGCCACGCTGCGAGCGGATTGGCGGTCTCAGCAATATGCCCACTATGATGACGCTGCTGCCCATCATCAATCTTTTATCAAAGAATGGTCAGTGACACTTTAGTCGACTTTTACGACACTCGTAGGAGGAGTTGGGGTGGTTTTCATCGTACCAATGCTAGTAAAAGAACATTAGTTATTAAACTAACAGTAGAAAACAGTTCTTATTGTATGTTTTAACTGACGAATCTTTGAATAAATCAGATTATTGTAACTTGAAAGAAACAAATATTAAAATGGGATTAACATTTTAACATTCAGCAAAAAACTGTGTTGTTAGTGTAACAACACCCATGAGTCCATAACCAGTGCCCGAAATGCACAATGCACTACCTACCCGCGCTTTTGTAGAACCCCAAATTTCCACCAAGTGGAGCATAAGCTACACCATAACTTGACAATTTGACTCTTCTCATTCATAATAAATACAATAAGAGAGTCACGAACGAACGTAGGTATCACGTTATAATGACATTTTCCATGGAGGTACGGGACAGCGCCCCTACCGCGAACTTCGAAATCCGCAAATTTCGAGGATTTGTCTCTGTCACTCTTATGGGACCTTAGTTGGAGTGACAGACAAAAATTCCTAGTGATTTTTGGATTTCGAAGGTAGTAGGTCAGATAATCGAAACTTTGATTCGAAGTTTTCGGTAAACCTATAAACTACGAACAAATAAAACATGGAAGCCGCACGCCATATTAAATTGCCTTTCAAAAACGGTCCTGAATTTTAGTTGACAACTGTCACCCCCTCTTCAATGCATCACGGTAATGAATGTCAATATCAACCTATAAGAACTTAAACCGCCATTTAAAAATAGTTGTGATTGGTCCATCAAAGTTTTGATTGGCTATATTCTATAAACATTTGTCAAAGATGTTGCGCCGAAATATGCGCGGTGTTAAGAAAAGCGCTATGTCCTGCCCATCTAGGCACAATTGAACTATTGGTTTTGGGGGCATTTTTGAGCTGGCGTTAGACGTCCATGTTATTTATGGTCGCAGCCTATAAAGGTTTTGGATACTTGAAGAAACACACCTTGAACACTCCATCCTCCAGATAAGGCTCCAGTTGCAGCTGGTATGCTGTAGGTTCGACGATCTTCTCCAGTCGGCTCTCGATCGTCAACGCGTGCGCATTGTTCAGGTCTATGCTGCGGGTCTTTATTATGTGGATGGGTTTCAGGTGCTGCGAATTACAAGTCTGGTTTAAAGAGTTTGGAACAATTTTAAAAAGAGCTGCTATGGGTCGATTGCAAAATACATAATTAAAGACCTTTAATGAAAACAAATGAAAATGAACGTCGTAATTTTTGTGTTACGAAGTTAAATTATACTTATGTAACGTAACAACTTTTGGCATTGAAAAAGGGCGACAAATTCAAATTTTCTATGAGCGGTCAACAATACAAACCTGTTTATTTTAAATTTCCCCCCTTTTACTAATACTGAAGGTTTTATATGCGTTGTAGACATGTAGACCGATATAAGGAAACTAAGAGAGATAGCTACCGAAGACAAAAAATAAACGGAGGTACCAGGGCAACATACCTTGTCAGGAGGCATGGCACGCGCGAGTACGCACAAACCTAAGAACAGCGTGGCGACGAACATTCTGCTTGATTACCTGGGAACAAAATGTAGCAAAATGAAAGGCATTTAAATTTCGTGGGACGTAATAACTATAAATATAATGAAACGGTTAAACTCACGTGTATTTTGTCACCACGCGTGACATGTGAACGAGGGCTCACTTGATAAATGATAATCAGAGTCCGGAATTCTGGTAGCATTTTTGAGCTATCATAGGGACTTCTCGTTTATCGACTACCGATTATACATATGTATATCGATAAATACAGAATACAGTGTAAAATAATTATGATTACAAGTAAAAGTTAACAATAGACGGTCTTATCGCTCGTGAGCGATCTCGTTTAGATAACTTTTGAGTGGTTGAAAATGTTAAATAGAGATTTGCAACATGATATCATAAGGCTCAATAGCAATTCTCGTAGCAATTTCTTCCGAAAAATGTTTAATAGCCATAAGAAATCCACAAATATTAATAAGGATTAATAAAATATGTATTTTAATTTCTATTTATAATTTCCAAAAAGTTGGTATCCAAAGGTTATCTAAAAGAGATCGCTCATTAGCGATAAGACCGGCTGCGGTTACTTCTATTTGTAATCATAATTATTTATCATTGTATTCTGAACTTATCGATATACTTATGTATAATCGGTAGTCGATAAACGAGAAGTCCCTATGACAGCTCAAAAATGCTACCAGAATTCCGGAGTCTGATGATAATGGAGACCTAGGCTCCCCGAAACATATATTTATTTGTAGCATGGACTGTTATGCGCAAAGCAGGTAGTCTGAAACATCTGAAGTCCAATTCTACATTGTGTCACAATTCGATTCAATCGATTCGATATTTTAAAATTTTCACTCAATTTGACTATTTTGAAATTATTGATTTGATTTGCATTGTTTATTCGTTTGGACTTTTTCAAACACAGGTAAATCGCTCAGATATTGATGAATTGTAATGACCCTCCCGAGTCTAAATTCCGATATTTTTTCAAAGGGCACAGGTAGGAGTGAAAAGACAACAAAGGACACCCAAAAGGATTGAACCGAAGACCCAGTGAGTTACTACTCACCTAATTACTTCCGTAGACATTTAATCAGGTCGTGCGTTTGTGCCGTAACTCAGTGGGGCCAAATTAAAACCGGAATTAGGCAAAGTCGGGTCTTGGCCGGAATGAGGGCGGCATTTTGTTAAACTTGCCACGTAGGTCTTGCCTTGGTGTGATTAATGTGCGGTGAGCAAACACTGTGTACTATTACTAACATCAGGCTCGGAAGGTGAGAGCAAGAAAGCACTTTTCACTAGTGCTTAATTTTTGGAACAGCGTCCAAATTGTATGAGAGTATGTATCGATATTGTATTAACAAAAGACGGCATTTTTTAGTTTCAATATTTGATGACTCGTTAAAAATCTATGAGTCTAGACGATTTGGTCTGAGACTTCGTTCAAATAGCTGTTTCAATAGTTATTACGCATATCCTTACATTGGTACTATGACCTAAACATATAATTATATAATTTGAATATTAGGATCCACACCTTAAACTAAATAAATATTCGCTGTCAGACCGAAAGATTTGACTGCATGACGCCCTATCTATAATAATTAATAAGCGATTGTATGTAAGCTGATAACAATACTGAAAGAGTGCTAACATACACAAACTACTTAAGACTTATTGAGAATTCTATAATGTAATCCATTAAAATAGTCACAAAACACTTGCTATGCATGTTTGGCATGTATGCTCTTTTGTATCAACTATGTATAATTTATATCAGTGACACAGGAAGAAAATTCTCCTGTTCTACTACCACGCCCTTGGCAATACGTAGATCATACTGATAATTTCAAAAGTTTGTACCTCTTTTAATACATTTTAAGGGACTTCAGTACGGTCCTCGTATCATCTCCATAAAATACACGGTGCCTCGCGAGGAAACCACATAATTTTAACTATGCATTCTAGACATCAAAATAAACAAAAAATATTATGAGACCAAATGTCAAATTCCACAAAAAAAATTTTTTTTTTTCGATTTTTTTTAGACTTTTTGAATACTTTTTAACATTTCCAATACTTTTTATCATAATAACAATTTGTTAAAACTAATTTTTTAAATGTTTTTTTTTTTAGGGACAGATTTTTTCGTCAAGTCTATTCTTATTTTTTGATTGTCAGGCAAAAGGTGTCGTAATATTAGAACACATTGTGGCAGCATTGTAATCAAAAAGAAGTTTTATGACGATTTACGTCGAAAAACTTTTTCCGAAAAAAGGTTAATTATCTTTGGAACCAAGCCGAATCCAGGAAATTTTATATAACATTAAATACTCTAAATATGCTCAGGAATTCAGCATTTAAATTATGTGGGTTCCTCGCGAGGCACCGTGTATATTCGTCCCAATATATCCACATTCCCTGCCCCGACGCAGCCGTGTATAACATTACCCACATTAACCAATAAAGCCAGTCTGACTACCATTGTAGTGGGAACTGTCAGCCAATTGCCTTCAAGGATTCAGCGCACGTGATGTTTGGGTGATAGTGCCAATGTAAGGATGTGCGTTATATTAATAGCAAATTTAACAAAGTTACCAAATCTCCTAGATTTATTTTATAGATTTTTTAAATTAGTTATCAAATCTTGAAACTAGAAACAAGCCGATTTTGACAGTACTAATACATGGCCTACTCTCACGCAAAATAGTAAATCCTCATAGCACTCACTCGAACAGCCAAATAATACACACCTAAAATAAGGAACTAATTCAAATATCCTTCACCTCTGAACGAACAGTTTTCGTCCAAAAACAGGCATTTATCCGAGAGACAAACCAAGTAAAGTAAGCGGGGCCCAAAATTTCAAGCTAGGCTCTGACCCTGATTTGTAAACGTTTCCTAACGCAGCAAGTCGATAACTATTGTTTTGTCCTTTTTGATCTTATCAATATGTCCATAAGACCGAAAGACAAACAATACTAGCTTAAAATCTTCGTTCCCGAGAACCATTTTTTACCGATCAATTACACCTGTATCCAACACCCTATAAGCTTATGATGGTCCCGTATTTAGTCGTCTATCGTAGTTGTCATCACGTTCTAACAAGTATACAAGTGCAAACCTGGAGAGTAGCAAAAGCTGTTATTTCCTGAGTTTTTTATGTGACGAAGGTAGACAACTGAGCTCTCATCCCACCTGATGGAAAGCGGGAACTGAGGCCCATGGACATAGTGACCAAAAAATCGCCTATGCGCTGCCTACCCTGAGGACTTACATGGATTGCCTCTATGCCAGTAATTACACCGGCTATCATACCCCCAAACCGAAACACAGTAACACAGTACACAGGTTTAGGCTCACTCTTTTGTATTTAGAAACAGAGGTAGACCACCAGCCCGTTGAAGTGACGATATCACTAAAATATCAGGAAAAATGTGAATGAGAACGGCAGAAGATCGTAGAGAATGGCGTGCGGTGGACAGAGAAAGGCTGAAGAAGAGGAAGGCCCATTCTTAAAGGATTTATTATGAGGGGGTTTTTCATAAAAGAAGAAGTAAAGGAGCAGACGGATCGCCTGATGGTAAGCAACTACGCCTGCAACAGAAGCAGGATTACAAGGCCGCTGCCGGCCTTTCAGATGGGAGTACGCTCTGTAGCACTTTTGTTGCAATTTAAAACAAAATCAACACCATTTTTTCCATGACTTTTCACTAGGCTATACAAGGAGCCTATGAGAAAAGGAAAACATTTAAACAGCACATTCCTGAGGTTAAAAGAAGCAAGAACTTTTATATGAGATTTTTTTCGATTTTTAATAAAACTGTTGCAAAAAAACACTTAAGTTTTTTTTACATACGTTACGTAATTAAAGTTTTTTGTTGTCAATTTGATCTCTGCCAATTAAGTGTGACAACTGTGACAAGACCAAGACAACACAGTAACAAAATCGTTTCCTGAAAAAGCCATTGTCTCTCAAATTAGACGGAATCTGGCTTCAAATTGGTCAGAAATCCGCTATAAAAAAAATTCCCTTTCCTCATGGGCACATTTTATTTGTTGTCTTTAAACCAATTTAGCAGGTCATTCTAATCTTGTAGTTAATGATTGACGTGCTAGGTCATTTTCATTGAAGTGAGTCCAAGAATCACTGCCCGTAGCCGTGAGGGCACCGAAGATAAGTCTAAATTACTTGGCAAGATAACTTTTTATGAATTAAAGTTAGACAGTGAGAGGCACCCCGCTTAGAGGTCAGAGGATCAGATTTAGAATTAAAGTAAGAAGAACGACGACTTCCATCCCTTTTCCTTGCCACTCATCATCTCGACCCCAAAACCGTTAAGATATTTGACTTTGGCAATGGCACAGTCGGTAAATCGGTAATTCTCAGATGTATATAGCAGATATTTTTCCAATGGAATTCCAGCTATTATGCCTATTAAATTAAAACGTCACTTTTTTCAGTGTCACATCGTCGGCTACGAGCTACGGTAATTCAAATAAAATAAAATAAATATCTTGGGACATCTTACACAAATCGACCTAGTCTCACGGTAAGCTCAATTAAGGCTTGTGATGTACCAGTACCAGGCGACGATATATATAATAGTTAGATACATATAGATACTTAAATACATAGACAGCCATGACCAAGGAACAAATATTTGTGATACCGGACCCGGAACCTCCAGCTTCGTAGGCAGGGTCACTACCAACTAGGCTACAGAGGCTGACAAAATGGTAATTAGATCTAAATTTAGATATTTGAATGAGAGAAATCCAGGTGTACTTACGTGATCGTCCAACAGCGCACTGGCTCGCTCGCAGGCCCGAGTCCCCTCCACAGGATACGGCCCATTCCTGAGATTGACTGGTAATTGGTAATCTTGTTTAGCTATGTCAACAGCGTCGACGTCATGATTGCGGATCTGGATGCTTAGCCAAGTTGCCAATCGCTAGCGCTTGGTAGCGTATCGTAGTTTTCCCACTCTGTCGCTCTTGCATATTAGTGCGACAAAGACAGCTAGCTGCCTTTCGTTTACGATTGACGCTTAAGCGCTAGCGATTGGCAACTTGGCTAAGCATCCAGGTGGCATATGATAGTCTCGTGTCGTTTGTAAAAGTCCCACCGATCGTTTTTAGGCTTCCGTAGCGAAAACGGTAAAAATGGTACCCTTATAGTTTCGCCATGTCTGTCTGTCCGTCTGTCCGCAGCATAGCTCAGTGGCTGTTAATACGAGTACTAGAAATCCGCAATTTGGTACGGGTATAGGTACATTATTAATATAATAATCGCTCCAGAAGAAAAAAAAATGTTTTGATCCGTAGGTCTAAAAAATATGAAAAAAATCATGAATAGTGGGCTTATAGAGTACTTTAAAATATAACTATTTCGAACATAATCGGCCCAGCCGTATTTGAATAACTGCAGAACAGAACCCTACACTGAGCATGGCCCGACATGCTCTTGGCCGGTTTTTTTATTTATCGCTACTCGTTTCGAGCTTCATTTTTTCTTACCTTCATCTTCATTAACTACAATGTAGACTATATTTTGGTCGTAATATCCAGCTGAACTCAACATTTTGAGGGCTTTAAACTAAAAATGTAAGACTTATACCTACTCGTTTTATTTTTTCTCAAAACATTTCAAAACTCAGGAACTGTCTACCCTACATACTTGTCTTAGCTAAGACATAGGTATTGTTCTTACAAAATTGCATGATAATACAACACGTGATTTAAAAAAAACGTAAACACGTTTATATGGAGAATCGAGAATCCGTTTCGGTGTTACAGTCTGGCAAAAAAGAGTAGAAATTAAAAAGTAGCTACATCGTAGTGTCGTCCTTTTCAAATCATTATGCGTGAGAAAACGGGGCGACACTACAATGTCGCCACTTTTTAATTTCTACTCTCTTTTGCCAGACTGTAATTTTAATTTATAGAACATCTCGCAATCTTAGTAGTCCATCTGTCAATTAATAGACGGATATCCACCCACCCTTCATTTACAATGTTATTACATAATAAACTGGACCTTCCTTAAACGATTACAGTAATAATCAGGTAATAAAATCAAAACCGATTTCTCCAAGATCCCATCATCGGACCCCGACATGGTGCCAAAGGTAGTTTTTGACATTTGTTCTTTGAAACTGACATATATTATAGCCAGAGATCGGACAAACGTGCGTCATTGTTCGCAATAATATGGACATGACTCCAAAGTAGATTAAATGAATAATTAATCGAATAATTTCTTGGAATTTGATTTCGAAGCTTTAAGGTGACTATTTACAAAGGTTTTCATAGTTACCGGTGTCAAATAGGTAATTTTCTGATATAGATTAAATGATTAATTATTCAATCAAATTTGGAGTCATGTCCGTATGATTGTGAACAATGACGCACATTTGTCCGATCTCTGATTATAGCGATTCAGATTAAGTTCTAAATTGAATCGCATTAGTAAATCGTGCTAGCTCCACAGGTGTATAGTAGTGTACGATAAGTAACTATACACGGTGCTCGCGAGCATTCCGAATGATTTTAACTATGCATTCTAGAATTTAAAAAAAAGCAAAAAATACTATGAGACCCAATGTCAATTCCACCAAAAAAAATTTTTTTCGTTTTTAAGGCTTTTTGAATACTTTTTAACATTTCCAGTACTTTTTATAATAACAATAATTTGTTTAAATTATTTATTTCAATTGTTTTTTTCAGGTACAGGTTATTTCGTCAAGTCTATTCGTATTTTTTGATTGTCAGGCAAAAGGTGTGGTAATATTAGAACACATTGTGGTAGCATTGTAATCAAAAATAAGTTAAATGACGAGTTACGTCGAAAAACTTATTTCGAAAAAAGGTTGATTATCTCTGGAACCAATCCGAATCCAGGAAATTTAAAAAAACATTAAAGACTCTAAATATGGTCAGGAATCCAGCATTAAAATCTTTTGGAATGCTCACGAGCACCGTGTATTGACATTTTGTAAGGTGCATTCATATTTTACCTAATTAATCCCAAAATAACAAGAAAATAGTTTCTTAGTAGTGCGATATCAGACGGTTAAAAACAAAGGTCATAATGATAACCCGACTTCTAGATATACGTTAATACTACAAGCGGTTATCATTAATCTTCGAAAGGACTGCGTTATGTAACAAGTTATTTTTTAGTAAGTAGTAAAGAGCTACATACAAATGATTTACTTCAAAGGTTATATAATTCCTCAGCCTCCGTAGCCTAGTCGGTAGTGACTCTGAGTACGAAGCTGGAGGTTCCGGGTTCGAATCCCGGCGAGGGCATTATTTTTGTTCCTTGGTCATGACTGTCTAGTAGTAGTAGTAAAACACTTTATTGTACAGAAAAAAACAAATCGTGACATGATAAGTAACTGTTAAAATAAGTACAACGGCGAACTTATCCCTTTAAGGGATCTCTTCCAGTTAACCTTTGAGCATTTGAGGAGAACTTGACACAGAAGGCAGACAAACTGTACAAAGCGATCAGAAAACAAAACTTGTAATTAAAAAGCTAACCTAAACAAGATGTCTATGTATGTAAGTATACAGATACTTACATACATAGACACATCTTCCTACACGCACATTTTCCTAAGTTGATTGAATAATTAATTAAAAATTTAAATGGGGCACCGAGTAAAATAAAATTTGATTGACCCATCTAATTCCATGCTATGTGTACCTAAGCTATGTATTTGTATACTGGTAGTTTGATTTTGATAAATACGTGGTTTGTTCTTTTATATTGCATAACTTTGTCCAGATGTTTCAAAATAAAAAGAAGTTATGAGATGCACCTTTAAATATACTTCGTCAGTGCTGGAGAAGTAGCGGCAATATGAAGACTATTTTAGTATTTGGTGGCTTAATTTTCTGCCTCATATGGGTAAGTTTTGATATCCTTATAAAAATAAGGAATTCATAATAATTGTAGTTCATTTGCAAATATTTCGTTAATTTGCTTTACTTATTATATCGGTTACAGTTTTTTAGAATAATGTATATTTTTAACATAATACCTAGCACTACTGTTACGTTATCATATTCCTTAGGTAAAACCTACTCGGGTATAAATTAATAAAAGTTGCTCGTTTCAAATTCTATATTTCAGGGTTTCTAAAATTAACAATGGGTTAATTTAACACGGTTTTCAACAATATCATTTAATTTATTGGCACGAATTGTATTCATTCACGCACGAAAGGTTATCTAAATTCAACTCGCAAAATAAAACAATGTTGTATTTTTTTGCTTCTTTATAATGATCTCTTATTCTTTTAATTTTGAGTGTGTAACAAACTTACCCCCTTAATCATAACCGTCTCCTAACTTAACAAGACACTGAGTATTGTTTGCCCCTTTCGCTCTTATAGCCATATTGTATTCACACACACATCATCAGCCTATGATAGTCCACTGCTGGACGTAGACCTCTCCTATTAAGCGTATTAAACGCATTAGGAGGTAAATGCCCATAATCACCACGCTGGGCAAGCGGATTGGCGATGGCAGTATTGTGTCCACTATGATAACACTGCTGCCCATCATCAATCTTTTGTCAAATAATGGCCAGTGACACTTCAATCCCTTAGTCGACTCTTACGACACCCGCAGGAGGAGTTGGGGTGGTGACAAATGTATTCTTACTGCCGTCACCACACGGCTGAGCCGGCTGAGCCATATTGTATTGATAAGACTGAAATGGACAAACAATACATAGCTGTTTGCTAAGTTACGAGACGTATATGAACAAGGGAGTTACTGTTTACTATTTCATCTCATTATTTCATTGTAATTATAATTATATTCATAAGGGCTTGTCCATTAATCACGTCATACTGCATAGGTTTCAAGAAAAAATCACCAATCATCACCATAGGGGAGGGGGGGTCATCGAACAAATCACGTGTAATTTTTTGTTATTCTGTGCTGAAAAGCATTATAGCTAGTAAAAAAATATACAATCTATACTTTTTTTTACTTTTTAAACATAACCAGATGTCAAATTCTGAACTTAGTTATAAAATATCACGGACATTTACCTCGTAGTGGGCAAAAACGTTTTTTCTCATCACGTGTGTTTAATAAAACACGTAAATTCAAGTGTGATCAAAAGGGTTACTTAAGTTGGCAATAAATTACACGTCATATTGGCTTTTCCTGAAAATATCACCACGTATCACCATGGGAGATGGGGGGTCCAAAATAGGCCAAAATCGTATGACGTGATTAATGGACAAGCCCTAATTAAAATCAAATTGTAATTATAATCATAATTTTGCAGCGGTCAGCTTCCACCACCTGCACCTGTGACGGCGAAGGGAAGTCGGTGGGCGTAGCGGTAATTTTGAACGCCTTATTTATTCATTTTATGCTAACGTGAATATGTCAGCCTCTGTACCCTAATTCGTAGTGACCCCGCCTACAAAGCTGGCGGTTTTGGGTTCGAATCCCGGCGAGGATATTTCATATTAGTTGACAGCCATGACAAAGATGTCACATACTGTATCTTGCTATCCGCAATACAAGCCCTAATTAAGCTTACCGTGGAACTAAGTCTAAATATTTATGTGACATTATCCCATGACATACATATTTTTTTTTTCAGGGTCCACCGGGGCCACCTGGGCCCCCTGGACCTCCTGGGCCCCCTGGGCCAATAGGGGCCCAAGGGCCAGTTGGATTCCAAGGTCTGCCTGGTTACCCGGGCATACAGGTACTTTACAGCTATTTATTTATAGGCGAATAACAATGTAAACATTCCTAGGGCAGTAGCGATTAAAGATAAGACCGCACATGCTCAAAAACTGTGACGCATCGTATCCGTAACTTTTTTGCCGCACACCCACACCGTTGCTCAAAATACGTAGACGGTACGGAATCGAAGTGACGCCGTATCCATTAAGTTTTTGCCGCATGCCCGCCACACCGCGGCTCAAAATACGTTGACGGTACGGAATTGCAATGACGCATCGTAGGTATCCATAATGTTTTTGCCGCATGCCCCCACACCGCTGCTCAAAATACTAGACAGTACGGATACGCAGTCTTGTGTCATAAACATGAATATCAGGTGTCACGTATTATACACATGTTGATTGAATGACTGTTCTCGTTAATTTCCCTCTTAGGTACATTCAAATGATTTTGAACGTCGCGTCAATGCGTGTTTTAAGCATCGGTTTGGGAGGTTAGATTTAGATTGACGAACGTACACGCTGCGACTGCGTATTTTAAGCAGCGATGTGGGGAACGATGCGTCACTGCGAAATCGGAACGCGCTCGCGGCGATTTCGTTACGCGCCCCCAGCTTCATTATTACAAACATGTCTTTTTATGATACTCTACGACCTACGAACAAATAAAACATGGAAGCCGCACGCCATACGAAATTGCCTTTGAAAAACGGTCCTGAATTTTAGTTGACAAGTGTCACCCCCTCTTCAATGCATCACGGTAACGAATTTCAATTTCAACCTATAAAAACTTAAACCGCCATTTAAAAATAGTTGTGATTGGTCCGTCAAAGTTTTGATTGGCTATATTCTATAAACATTTGTCAAAGTTGTTGCGCCGAAATATGCGCGGTGTTAAGAAAAGTGCTATGTTCTGCCCATCTTGGCACAATTGAACAATCGGTTTTGGGGGTATTTTTGGGCTGGCGTTAGACGTCAATGTTATATATATATGGTCGCAGTCTACGACCCAGATGATACCCTGTAAATTATTTATAATTGTCACATACCTGTCCATTAATTTTTTGAATGATATGCATAATTTATCACTACTAATTCTAATCAATAATCACCAGGGCGCGAAGGGCGAGGCTGGATACCCGGGTATAACCGGCCCGCGTGGACCACCAGGACACTATGGTTTACCCGGACCACCCGGGCGCCGCGGCGATGACGCGAAAGGGATTGGTGGTGACACTGATGACAACTAGCACCTTACTTTATTAACACGTTCAATACCGTTTGAGATTTGTGACTCTTATGCCCATGACACTAGGTACATCTTAAGGGGTGTACCGATAAAAAACTGGCAAATTCAAATGAAAAAATTGGATCAATATAGTTAATAATTTCTGGCTTTTGTAATTAACAAGGAGGTCTTCAATTACCTAACTTTGGTCCTTTTTTGTTGCTACTGCAATCTCAGTATTCACAATACAAGTTCTCCAGAACCCCTTCGAAATCTATTTTTACAACCTCTTTTTCCATTCTCCACTGCACGATTTCGTGTTCTGCAGAAGTGAACAATATTATCTGGTTATTCTCCATGTTTTTTTTTAAACATACACTGCCTTGGGCGCAGTAATACTCTGTGAAGGGAATTATGTCACATATTATGTGAATTTTCTATGGGTCTTTAATCAATTATTTAATCCTATACAAATTTTAGTCTCTTTGGCATAGTTTCATAAGCGAAATCAATGCCAAAATGTATCAAGGATATTATGCATACTTAAGTCAAGGATATTTTAAGGAACACGGAAAGAATGGCCAGATGTATTGACGACCGTCCCATAGTTTAGAAAACTGCATACAAAAAAAGAAAAAAATGTTTGGAAAAGTTTTTGAAGAAGCTATACTGTGAATACCTGAAATGCAGTAGTGACACAAAATTACTACAGTCAGCTAAGTTAAGACTTCCTGGTTAATTTCCAAGCTTGAAATTATAGCTAAGTACCTAACTATATCGATCCGATTTTATTATTTGAAATTTACAGCTTTTCATCGGTACACCCCTTATTCCTGTTTAATAAATCAAGTTCATACTTCCTATGCCAGTGGCAAACAAATACGAACATTTTTGACACAAGTGTTGTGTCGCCGGCATAGGAGTACATTGTTTTCGGTCACACATGCGTGTCATTGGCATAGGAGTTCTATGAAATACTTTCGAACGGCATGGTATTACACTCTGTTTGGTTTGGTGTTTAAAAAAAAGTTAAACAATCTTGCAGTATCTTATTATTGAAAACTACGAGTAGAAAATAAATTTTAGCAAATATAGGTACATAATATAACAAGGAAATACAGTCATTTACATTGTTTTTGATTCATTAAGTACCTAGTTTGGATTTTTATATGCATTTTTCAATAAAAAGATACTGCAAGATTGTTTACTTTTTTTAAACGCCAAACCAAACAGAGTATAGCACTTAGTGGAAAAGTATCGGGGGCGAACGTGAACGCGAAATTGGCGTTTTTGATCATATGGGCCAACTAAAGTACCTACTTTAGTTGGCCCCTATGATCCTAATTTAATTTTCTAAATAGTAACTTGGTAATAACACTATTTTATTTGTTTTCAACAGGGCATTGTGTAACAAAGGTTTTCACGCTGTTAATTGTTTTTTTTTTAGGTACCTAGATAATATTCAAAAATAAGCCTTGAAAACAAAATTCATGCCATAAGCTGTCAGTTTTAATATCTCGAATACCTACGTAACTATATTGTGATAGTAGTACCTACGTTTTATGAATTAGAGATAAATAAATAAAAAACCACGCATTAGAAGCGTTAAATTTTATTGGCAATTTTTTTTATTTCATTAATGACGTTAAGAAATAATGCTCAATATTCATAGTATGGAAAATAGACTATTTTCATAATCCTTCCTCTAAAACGCCAATTTCATAATCATTTGTAATGAGAATCAGCAACTAATACTATGACTGTAAACTAAAGGGCTATGGGCTTGTGCATAAATCACGCGAGGTGCTATAGGGGGGAGGGGGTCTAAGAAAACATCATGAAACATCACGTTAGGGGAGGTGGGGGGGGTACAAGGGGATCTCACGTGTATTTTTCTACGATGAACAAACTAAGAAATATTGTGAATTTCGGCTAGCGAACGTGAAAAGTTGAATGAGAAAAATACACGTGAGACTGCTAGAGGGGGGGGGGGGGCTGGTAGCCAAGACACTCACCAAACATCACCAGAGGGGAGGAGGGGGTCAAAAACAAGCCGAAAAAACCTTCGCATAATTTATGCATGAGCCCTATACCGTGAACTTCGAAAGTGTATCTGTCATTCACTCGACAAATTCAAATAATTTATGCAAAGAACTACACTAATAGTACACCAAACGAAGGAAACTCAGAGGAAAAAACTCGTGTATAAGCGAATTTTGCCATAGTTGTAGGGAATGGTGTTTTAAACCACATACTAAAAGTACTGGAGGTTAGGGGTGGAGCTAACGGGGGGAGGGGGGTGTAAAGGTCCTTATTTTTAATTTTTCGTAAATAACTCGTAAACCGTGGCTTATAGCAAAAAACGTTCTAGTACATAAGTAATCTACATAAAATTCTCTACAAAAAAGATGTATGCATGTTTCCTCTGGGATCAATGTGTCATGAGATAAGAAAGCACGAAGATGGACACTAAAGAAATAAACACATTTGTTTAAGTAGGTATGGCACATATTGAATGCTCGCGAGCATTCCAAAAGATTTTAATACTCAATTCCTGACCATATTTAGAGTCTTTAATGTTACATAAAATTTCCTGGATTCGGCTTGGTTTCAGAAGTAATCAACCTTTTTTTCGAAATAAGTTTTTCGACGTAACTCGTCATAAAACTTTTTTTTGATTACAATGCTACCACAATTTGTTTTAGTATTACCACACCTTTTTCCTGGCAATCAAAAAATGGGAATAAACTTGACGAAATAACCAGTCCCTAAAAAAAATATTAAAATAAATATTTTTTACAAATTATTGTTATGATAAAAAGTACTGGAAATATCAAAAAGTATTCAAAAAGTCTACAATAAAAGAGAAAAAAATATTTTTTTTGGTGGTATTTGACATTAGGTGTCATAATCATTTTTGTTTATTTTGATATCTAGAATGCATAGGTACTTAAAATATTTTGGAATGCTCGCGCCCGGGCGCGCCCTGTATGCTTATTTGTAAAAATAAAATTCCTAATTATCTTCTAAACCTAAAATATTCTCATAATCATCGTCAAAAGATTTTAACTATGCATTCTAGACATCAAAACAAACAAAAATTAATGAGGCCTAATGTCAAATACCTAACACCAAAAAATTTTTTTTTTTCATTTTTTTAGACTTTTTGCATACTTTTTAACATTTCCAGTACTTTTTATCACAACAACAATTTGTTAAAATTATTTATTTTAATAATTTTTTTAGAGACAGGTTATTTCGTCAAGTTTATTCCCACTTTTTGATTGCCAGGCAAAAGGTGTGGTAATATTCAAACACATTGTGGTAGCATTGTAATCAAAAAGAAGTTTTATGACGAGTTACGTCGAAAAACATATTTCGAAAAAAAGGTTGATTATCTCTGAAACCAAGCCGAATCCAGGAAATTTTATATAACATTAAAGACTCTAAATATAGTCAGGAATTGAGCATTAAAATCTTTTGGAATGCTCGCGAGCATTCTGTATATGCCATACCTACTTAAACAAATGTGTTTATTTATATAGTGTCCATCTTCTTGCTTTCTTATCTCATGACACATTGCTCCCAGAGGAAACATGCATATATCTGTTTTGTAGAGAATTTTATGTAGATTACTTATGTCCTAGAACGTTTTTTGCTACAAACCACGGTTTACGAGTTATTTACGAAAAATTAAAAATAAGGACCTTTACACCCCTCTCCCCCCGTTAGCTCCACCCCTAACCACCAGTACTTTTAGTATGTGGTTTAAAACACCATTCCCTACAACTATACCAAAATTCGCTTATACACGAGTTATTTCGCCCGATAGGCAATTTTTGGTATTCGTTAGGTGGGCTATAAGTTAGTTAAAAAAGTGTATATAATTTGTATGTATTTTACGTGAATTAAACCGTTAAATCGCAAAAATAATGTCGATGAAGTCTCAAGAAATAAATATTTTAAATCTTTTACATATAGGTAAAGTTTTTTTTTTTTTCATTTGTGTTTAGGCACTGGTCCCGCCAAAAGCGAGTGAGTGATAGATAGCTCGACTATAAAAAAGAACAAAATCTAATCGCTTTAGGCACTGGTCTCACCGCGAGCTACTAAGCTATGAACTGTGGGCTATAAACGCAAACAAAAAAAGATGCGTACACCGTCCGTTTAAATAAAAGAGACACGGCGATACTCGTCCAGCTATCAGGGTCGCGATTTATAAAGTTACAATTTACAATTTTGCGTATATTTTGTTTTGTTCGTGTTTATAGCCGATAGTTCATAGCTTAGCAGCTCGCGGTGAGACCAGTGCCTTACTCCCGTCTAAGTAAAAGAACCACAGCGACATTTGTAGTTCATCGCTGAGCTAGTAACTATAATAGCCGAGCTATCAATCGCTAACTCGCTTTTGGTAGGACCAGTGCCTTATACACTTACTGTGGATTGGCAACTACTACATTGGAATGCTCGATGAAAACTACTCAACCAAGAGCATATGTGAGGGTTTTATTTAGTATAAGCCAACTCCAACCTTATGAATTAACATCAAAGTGCAACTATTATACTAAACATAGTTTAGAATAATGTTTCTCTTTTAATGACAGATGACAGAAAACAATATTTCATGTATATTCTTATTTCAAGCACGTACAACACTGTTAAAACTTTATTTCATTCAAATCTTGATAATTAGCAGCATCCAACTATCTCATTCGTCGGCCGATGATCCCTGAAATAAATGATAGGTTCTTATATAATATAATATTATGTTATGTACCTATTAATTTTTTATGCATTTAAGGGCATACACAATGCAATACACTGATGACCATAGATAATGCATTTATGGTCATCAGTGTTGCCATTGACCAAAAAAAAGAATATGTTCGTTCAGATTTTTTAAAGAGATCAATAGTGTCCGTTCCATAACGCGTCCGTTTCATTGCGGAACCCCCCCTACCCATACATTTATTACATGGCGACCATAGCAATTACTTGTAGGATTTACTTGTTCTATCGTCATAAAAAAACCATGTCTTTTATAAATGTAACTAGTGGCTTTAACACTAACACATGTTGTATTTGACAAAATGGAAATAACACGCGGCCTTCTCGCCGCTACCCGTATTTTTTCGATTTTTTTGATTATACGTAAAGAGAGGGGTAGCCACGAGAATGAAGCGTGTTAGCTATATTTGATGAGACGATTTTCGAGTATTCAAGAAATCAGTACTTATACTCTGTTTGGTTAGGTACCGTCAACTGGGGTGCATAGGGATGGCTAGGTGAATAGGGACAAAAACCGGAAACGACATTTACTTCATAATATCTTTAAAACTTCTCCACACGCATTTGCTTGTGCGTTACCAAATGAAAGTAGATTATATACTGATGCCAATGGCAACACTGGACAGCCATGAAGGTGGTCGAACTAACAGTTCGAAGTTGACGTCGCCAGTGACCCGTTCAAATGTGCTCCGGGAGTCTATAAAAAATTTATGTTTTTAAACAAGTTAAGCTGTGCCGGCAGTTATAAGGAGATTAACCGTGTATTAAAGAAGGTGTTTATGTCACGATAAGTTGAAATTATCTTTGTTTCAATACCAAAAGTGCGAAAACAAAAACATAAGGAAGTTTTGAAAAAAAACAGAGGTTTATAGGGACGCTTTGGGGGTCGATAGGGACGGCTTGAGGGGTGGATCGGGTCGGCTTTGACAGTTAATAGGGACGTAATTAGTTCAAATAAGGACGATAAAGGGTGTATTGGGACAGGGCTGGCAAATTTATTTTATGATTAAATGAATACCTATATGTTTCGTGTTTTAAGTACATAAATAGGTACCTACTACCAATATACTTACTTTAACCAACACCTACAACCAATTGACTTCTTTAACCAACATTTAAATGAGTGAATTTCGGAAGGTTTGCTGACACTGACTTTAAGTTTTTTTTATTAAGTAATTTGTTATTTTACGGTAAGTATAGGAAAACATGGTGAGGAAACCGGATTAATCCCGATTAGGTTATTTTTACCCTCTAAATTTGAAGGCAGTTGCTTTCGTAAAAATTAGTTCCTACACCATATTACATTACTCTCTTGTATTAATTTTGGCAGCTCAGCCTTGTTATTATAACTTGTTGTTTTAGAAGGTGTTTTTATTTGCTACAAATTATTAAACAATTTTTGTTACCCGTATTATGAGTGTCACTGACCATTATTTGATAAAATATTGATGATGGGCAGCAGCGTCATCATAGTGGACACATTACTGCGATCGCCAATCCGCTTGCCCAGCGTGGCGATTATGGGCATTTACCTCCTAATGTGTCTATACGCATAGTTGTAGGAGAGGCCTGCGTCCAGCAGTGGACTATCATAGGCTGATGATGATGATGATGATTATGAATGATTACCTATAGTGATTACCCACAAGTACATTATAAATAAAAGCTTTGTTAAATGCAGCTATTTTTATTCATATGAATCATATGCCATCCTATTTCCATTGTTATTGTAAGTTTTGCAATACCTACTTACTGGGTAGAAAGGTACCTAGGTACGTACCTGTAAGCTTATTATTTTTGTGACAACCCTAGCCATTTTTCCCTATTGGTCCCTTATTCGTTGCTATTGACCCCGTATGCAGCCTGAATAGGGACGGCCGGTTTTTTTGAAAAAAAGGGGGTTTAGATTGATTCTATCGTAATAAAACTATCATAAATAGGATTTCTAACATAAGATTAAAGTTTTGAAACCATAACATTGAGCTCGTTCATGGAAATATTCCGTTAAAATCTTACTCAAAGTTCAAAATTGTCCCCATTGACCCCGGTTGACGGTATTTAAAAAAAGGTAAACAGTCCTGCAGTATGCAAGTATCTTTTTATTGAAAAATGCATTTAAAAATCCAAAATAATTACTGGTAAATCAAAACAACGTAAATCACTGTATTTCCTTGTTATGTATATTTGCTAAAACTTATTTTCTACTCGTAGTTTTCAATAAAAAGATACTGCAAGATTGTTTACTTTTTTTTAAATACCTAACCAAACAGAGTATACCTAGTCAACATCTTATTCTAGAATAGAAACACGGTATTATGGTTTTTGACCGTAGCGAACCGGTCTTTCGAAATGAATCACTAGGTAATGTTTTTGCTACACACTGAATGGTTCATACCTTTTGACCAGGTTCACCTGGGTAGCCTGTTTCACCTTTTGACCCCTGTGGCCCGGGGGGACCGGGAGGCCCAGGTATTCCATCTAAACCGGGTAGTCCTATGTCACCCTGAAAAATTAAATTGTCTGTCAAACCAACTTTAGCAGTAACAGTATAAACAAATCGCTATATAAATAAATAAATATCTTGGGACATTATTCATATTTGGGACGTATTTCGCAATACGTTCAATCTTGGGACATCTTACACAAATCGACCTAGTCCCACGGTAAGCTGAATTAAGGCTTCCGCTACCCGTCTTTTTTCGATTCTTTTGATTATAAAGAGAGGGGTAGCCACAAGAATGAAGCGTGTTAGCTATATTTGATGAGACGATTTTCGAGTATTCAAGAAATCAGTACCTATATTCTGTTTGGTTAGGTATTTAAAAAAACCGGCCAAGTGCGAGTCGGACTCGCGCGCAAAGGGTTCCGTACCATTATCAATTTATTATTAAAAAATGCAGTTAAATCAACCTACCCCAAAAACTATAGGAGATAATTTAATCAAACCAAAAATCGTTGATAGAGTTTATTAATGTACAGTCAAGGGCATTAATATATATACACTTCTCCATATACTGATCCCTTACAAATGTGTCTATATATTAATGCACTCGACTGTACATAACATATATTTTTTTTGAATTTTATATCGCGTAGTTTAAAAAACAGAGGGGGGGGGACACATTTTTCAAACTTTGAGAGCTGATATCTTGAAAACGATTTGCTTAAATAAAAATGAGATTTATAAACCTTCATATCATTTTCAAAGACCTTTCTATTAATACCCCACACGCTTATATACAACTAAATTTTTTTTTCTATCCCTCAGTTACATGTATGGAGGGCCCCCACCCCAATGGATTTTTTTACAATTTAGTATCATAATCCTGTAGCGGTTCATACAACACATATCCTTACCAAATTTCGTTACTGTAGCATTTATAGTTTCCGAGTAAATCGGCTGTGACAGACGGACAGACGGACAGACGGACATGACGAATCTATAAGGGTTCCGTTTTGCCATTTTGGCTACGGAACCCTAAAAAAGGTAAACAATGTTGCAGTATGCAAGTATCTTTTTATTGAAAAATGTATTTAAAAATCCAAAATAATTATTGGTAAATCAAAACAACGTAAATCACTGTACTTCCTTGTTATGTATATTTGCTAAAACTTATTTCCTACTCGTAGTTTTCAATAAAAAGATACTGCAAGATTGTTTACCTTTTTTTAAATACCTAACCAAACAGAGTATACCTAGTCAACATCTTATTCTAGAAACACGGTATTATGGTTTTTGACCGTAGCGAACCGGTCTTTCGAAATGGATCACTAGGTACTGTTTTGTTACACACTGAATGGTTCATACCTTTTCACCAGGTGAACCGGAACGTCCAGGTATTCCATCTATACCGGGTAGTCCTCTATCACCCTGAAAAATAAAATTGTCTGTCAAACCAACGTTAGCAGTAATAGTATAAGCAAATCGCTATATAAATAAATAAATATCTTGGAACATTATTCATATTTGGGACGTATTTCGCAATACGTTCAATCTTGGGACATCTTACACAAATCGACCTAGTCCCACGGTAAGCTGCATTAAGGCTTCCGCTACCCGTCTTTTTTCGATTCTTTTGATTATAAAGAGAGGGGTAGCCACAAGAATGAAGCGTGTTAGCTATATTTGATGAGACGATTTTCGAGTATTCAAAAAACAGTACCTATACTCTGTTTGGTTAGGTATTTAAAAAAAAGGTAATCAATCTTGCAGTATCTTTTTATTGAAAAATGCATTTAAAAATCCAAAATAACTGGTGAATCAAAACAAGGTAAATCACTGTATATCCTTGTTATATTATGTATAATTGCTAAAACTTATTTCCTACTCGTAGTTTTCAACAAAAAGATACTGCAAGATTGTTTACCTTTTTTTAAATACCTAACCAAACAGAGTATACCTAGTCAACATCTTATTCTAGAAACACGGTATTATGGTTTTTGACCGTAGCGAACCGGTCTTTCGAAATGGATCACTAGGTACTGTTTTGTTACACACTGAATGGTTCATACCTTTTCACCAGGTGAACCGGAACGTCCAGGTATTCCATCTATACCGGGTAGTCCTCTATCACCCTGAAAAATAAAATTGTCTGTCAAACCAACGTTAGCAGTAATAGTATAAGCAAATCGCTATATAAATAAATAAATATCTTGGAACATCTTACACAAATCGACCTAGTCCCACGGTATGCTCAATTAAGGCTTGTGATGTGGGTACCTGGCGACGATATATATAATAGATAGATACTTATAGATACTTAAATACATAGACAGCCACGACCAAGGAACAAACATTTGTGATAAATAACTACACAAAGAATGCCCTCGCCGGGATTCGAACACGGAGCCTCCAGCTTCGTAGGCAGGGCCAGTACCATCTAGGCTACACATAGGCTATATATAGAGAGGATATACTCGTATAGGTATAGATAGTAATTATAAAATGCGCACGTTTTCACTCTATTGACAAATATTTACCTAAAAAAAAACAATTTCTATGGAGGGATGGCCTATTTGGGCGACCGGAACCAATTTTTTTTACCAGAAAACTGTCTCCCACTTCTTCCCAATCGTCGTCAACCTCTCTCAGTCCACTGCAATGAGGCCTCTCCAATTAAGTAACTATGCGTATCGACGCATCAGAAGGTACATGCCCGTACTCACCACGCTGGGCAAGTGGGTTGGCGATCGCAGTAATGTGTCCCCTGTGACGATGCTGCTGCCCATCATCAATTCATCAATCTTCTAATAAAGGAATATTCATTGACACTTCAATCCTTTAGTCGATGCGTCAATGCATGCATTACGCCGCGGCCACGAAATCGGTCTAAGGCGACCGGCTTAGCGGAAAACGTATGGTGCTCCCTCTCGTACCCATATCGGCATCCCGCTCCAACTCATGGATTCGTTTGCCGCTGGTCGCCTTAGACCAATGTCATGGCCGGGGCATTACGTCAATCGTAATAAGTCCTGAGTGCTTAGACAAGTCGCCAATCGCTAACGCTTAATCGTCAATCGTAAACGAAAGGCAGCTAACTGTCTTTGTCGCACTAATATGATAGAGTGACAGAGAAGAAAAACTACGATAGGCTACTAAGCGTTAGCGATTAGCAACTTGGCTAAGTATCCTGGACGTAATGTATTGTATATAATTGCAATAAATAAATGAACGAATGCCGCGTGGAGACGGCATACACGGAAGAACTGGAGTAATGACAAATTTATTCATGGTAAGAATAAATTTGTCATTACTCCTATAATTTCCGTAGAAGAGTCTTCCCAATCAGATTACTATTTTTGTTACACGGTGTAGAATGCCTATGTTATTATAAATACACTTATGTTCATGGCATGAACTTCATGCTATTGGTAAATCTGTAGGGTAAGCTCTTAACGGGGGTTAGGTTAGATTTAAGTAGATAACTTTTACTTAAAATTAGAGCAACAAAATTCTCGGTAGATACAAAATAATTCGGCGCGCAACGTACACAAACGCTCATTGACAGTTAATTTTAAAAGCAGATGATATAATTGCCATATCGTACGCGGATATTGCAATACCGCGTAACTAAACAAATTCAATTTGGGTCAATTTGAGTGTCAATTGCTTGATATTTGAACTCTATCTGCTTTGGTAGTTACTTTTCATCACACCTGTTCCGTAAGTGCGCCAATACGCTGCGGTGATGCGCGCCCTAGGTGCGTCATTACGTCATAGTAGGCCGTTAAGGATTTTCATACAACATTACGTCGCACTAGCGGGGTCCGGCGCACGCCGCGCGCCGCGCCGAGATTTATTTTATGAAAATGATGAAATTAAGTCATCCCTGATTTAGACCATTTTAGAGTAGTTTTGTGAAAATATATTGTTTTATTTACTTTTTTGCATCACAGGTGTGATGAAAAACATTGTGTGTGCCACGGGCGGTACAAGAATTACGAACTCGTGTTAGAATTAAGCCCTCACCTTCGGCTCGGGCTTGAATTCACACTACACGTAATTTCTTGTTTACCGCCCTAAGTACACAATGTACTATTACGCGGTATTGCACTATCCCCGACGATATAACCAATATTAACAAAGTTTCGTACCTACATTAGATTAGGTTAGGTTAGGTTAGCATCACTACTGCTCCGAAAATCTATGAAAAAATTCTGTGGTGTCAAAATTAACTGTAACTTAAAAAAACCTCGTAATCTGTGATTAAATACATTAAGAAATCCCATGTTTAATTATTTATCGCCCGTATTAGATTTACCACGGTATAGTTACCTTCTTGCCGGGTATGCCAGGATATCCGGCTTTGCCTTGAAGCCCAGGATACCCATCGCGCCCAGGGGGTCCAACGGGCCCGGGTGGACCGGGAGGACCTGGGAGTCCCTAGAGCAACAGTACAATAACTTTTTCTGCCCTCCGGCCGGCAAACAGCACATTGCCTGCCGCTGCGCTAAACTACAGTATACACACCTCGGCCGTTAAATGGGAAAGCCTCGGATCACATGTTTGTCATTCTCGGCTTCACCTCGGCCTACAATTACACGTCATCCGAGTCATTTCCCACTTAAATGGCCTTGGCATGTAATCTACTATTATTGCACTTCAAAGACAAAACAAATAATAAAAGTACATGTTTGAAAGAGAAGAGGTAAACAAAAGGCGGTGTTAGCAACATAGTGTCTTAAAACACATGTAAACTATTAAAGTGATTTTTGATTATTTAATTAAGTAGCGTGTTAGTAAAAGCTATTTAAGTTAGGTACGTAAGTGATTACTTTGGTGTAAGTATGATAATTATAATAAAACGACGGATATACTTAATAGTGATTTCTAAGAATTAATTATTATAGATTAATCCTTATTCATATGAGGATAAGCCTCACCATTTTTCCGATAGCCTTAACGTTATATATTATGTATTTATGTAAGGCTCATTTCTAAACTGTCAAATGTTCATTCTTAGAAATCGGTAACTATACTTGTATTGCGCTTACCTGACATGTACACTCTGAGGATTGTGATCCCTGCAAAAATAACATGATAATGTAAGTCACTACCGAAATAAAATGAGTACCTAGATATTATTATTTGACTATCTTGCACAAAACTTAAGGTGATAACTAATAACAGCAAGTTAAAATGGACAATAAAAATAAGGCTTTATTAATCACTACATTTTATAAACAATTTGTTTTTTAATAGAAACTAGATGTAGGTAAATTGTATGTTGAAAACTATAAGTAGCTCAATGAGCGTGGACAACTCAAATATTATTAAAAACGAATATATTATGTCATTTAAAGTGGCGATGGGCCGGCCACGTCGCACGGTACAACGATAAGCGATGGACAGCAGCAGAAGTGACGGGATGGAAAGGACCCAGCGGAAAAAGGCGAAGGGGACGTCCAATCAAAAGATGGAGCGATGACATCACAGCTACAGCTGGCAAGGAATGGACTGTGAAGGCCCAGAATAGGGAAAAATGGATCAAACTGGAGGAGGCCTATACCCAAAGAGGGGTTCCTTCCTAAGAAACTAATAAAAATAACAAATAATAAAAACTCAATATAGGAGGAAACAAAACAGGCTTATATAATAATAATATGTCATTTATTTTACTCGCTCGATATTTTTGGTAGGCAATGATAAATAAATAAATAATAAATTTCGTATTGCAACATAACAATTTAAAAATATATCTAAATTAATTACAATTTACCATAATCTACTTACATAAAAAACATTCATTTCATTTCGTTTTAATGCACTTTTTTATTTGTAGTTTTCTTAGTTTCTGTATACCGTGCTTTTTTGTTCCGAATAAACTTTTTTCTAATCAATTCTATTTTAAAAACTTACCCGTACAACGCAAATTATAAAAACAGTAAATGCCAATAAGCCCCTCATGATACCTAAGATACTGTTTCGAAGACACTTAATATACGCCCAAAATGAATGTTAGAATCCGTGGTATTACTCGGTTCGACTTTTAGGTAGGTATATTTATTTACGTTAGAGATAAAATAAATAGCGCATCATATCATAACTTTTATTGACAGTCATAATTATTTATGTATTTAGTAAGGAATATTATTTATCACTTTGACCTTTTATGTTTACTTTTCTAATCGTTTCATACTGCAGTTGTTCCAAATAGTAACGTGGTGCTCGTTGAATACTCCTTAAGGTGCATTCAGTCAGACCAAAAGAGCATTCGCTGTTCTATCGAATTTCGTAGAGTGGGGGGTTAGAATAGCGAATGTTCTTTTGGTCTGAATGCACCTTTACTTTGTGCAGAGATTATGGAGTTAAGTAGATATATTAGCACCATACATTAAAATACATTGGGTATTTTGTGCTTTGTGGAACAATAGTGTTTAGTTCCCGTCTCGTGGTAGAAACGAGGGGCTATGAGCACATCAAAAAAATATTTCGTCGACTTGATAACCTGAATAACCTCCTTTTTCTTTGAAGTCGGTTGAAACTGGTAATAAACTCACTACTCAGAATATCATTTGCCATAATTGTATCTGCCAAAAACACCTTACAAATATAGGTATAGGTAGTGCCTGTATGCAAGGATTATAATCCTTTGTCATTGTATTTTCACGGAAATTTAGGAAATTATATTGCTGTTACTTTCACGAGGCTTTGAACTTTAGTGTGCATAGCATTTTATTGAGCAGTGCATATCAAGACAGAAACACACATTCGAATATTTCCATGGAAGAACGATGGCAGAACATAAGGCACTACTGTCCGTCAGCTGTTAGAAAAACCAGATTTTTTACCTGTCTCGTTCGCTCTTTTTGGATACCTATATGAGGCGAGCGAGAGAGGTATAGAACTACTATCCGTGAGCTGTTAGAATAAAAATAAGTAAAAAAGTTTTAAGTTAAACGGTTTTTATTGCACCAAAAACTAGAAAATAAAAATTAGTTGTAACTAACCGTAGATGCTACTTTCTGTAGATTAGTCACGTGAAACTATTATCACTGTAGTCTTCCCAAGTTGGATGCTGAAAGCCACGTTTAGCTTCTATGTCAGTGGATTACGCGTTACCTAATCGGAAACTTTTACCAAACTAAAATAAAAACGTGGGGCGTACGCAATTGTGATTAAATCACTATAGTTATTTAAGAACAAACATAGAAATCAAGACAGCAATAGTGTAATAAGTTTTGTTCTGGCTTTGATAAAAGTTATTTACCTCTGTAGAAGTGTTAGAACAGATGGATAATTAATTACAAAATTAAAGCTACGATTAAATATTTATTTTGAACTTGTATGTTTCTTTATAATAACGCCCCACGTTTTTATTTTAGTTTGGTAAAAGTTTCCTATTAGGTAACGCTTAATCCACTGACATAGAGGCTAAACGTGGCTTTCAGCATCCAACTTGGGAAGACTACAGTGATAATAGTTTCACGTGACTAATCTACAGAAAGTAGCATCTACGGTTAGTTACAACTAATTTTTATTTTCTAGTTTTTGGTGCAATAAAAACCGTTTAACTTAAAACTTTTTTACTTATTTTTATTTTCAAGTTTTTAGTGCAATCGTAAAGTTAATTTCTGATAATATACCCACTTATTCTAGATCAAAGATGTTGTTTGTAATATACAATACAATTATAACTAGCAGGTTTAACTCTCGCGTTTTAATCACGACACATATGTAAACGTAATGGACATTATTTTATGTGTAACGAGAGGGGAAACCCTGCTGAATAGATATTTTTAGAAATCCGACACTAAAAAATTGTCTCGCCCTACGCGAACCACTTACGCTGTCACTCTATCAGCTGGAGGGCCGCAGGCCCGACGGCCTGCCATACGCGAAGCACTCACGCTGTCACTCTATCAGCCGAAAGGCCGCAGGCCCGACGGCTAGCCCTGCGCGATTCACTCACGCTGTCACTCTATCAGCTGGAGGGCCGCAGGCCCGACGGCTTGCCCTAAGCGATCCACTCACGCTATCACTCTATCAGCTGGAGGGCCGAAGGCCCGACGTCTCGCCCTACGCTACGCGATCCACTCACGCCGTCACTCTATCAGCTGGAGGGCCGCAGGCCCGACGGCTCGCTCTACGCGAATCACTCATGCTGTCACTCTATCAGTTGGATGGCCGCAGGCCCGACGGCTCGCCCTACGTGATCCACTAACGCTGTTAGTCTATCAGCCGGAGGGCCGCAGACCCGACGGCTCGCTCTACGCGAATCACTCATGCTGTCACTCTATCAGTTGGATGGCCGCAGGCCCGACGGCTCGCCCTACGCGATCCACTCACACTATCAGTCTATCAGCCGGAGGGCCGCAGGCCCGACGGCTCGCCCTACGCGAACTACTCACTCTGTCAGTCTTTTAGACGGAGAGCCGCAGGCCCGACGGTTCGCTCTACGCAAACCTGAAGGCCTGAGAGGTCACCTCACACTATGAACAAGCGGACCGCAGGTCCGGCGCCACGTCCTAGGCGAACTATTTGGAAGCGAGTATTCAAAATGTATATGTTTTTACCCATTAGCTAAAGCATTACTTTAAATTCAACATTTCGATTAACCTGGCGGTTATGGCAGGCAGTGGCACGTGTCTCAGCAGCATCAGGTTTGAGGAGTTGGAAGTCAGTGTTAAATCCGTCTGTATCTTTTCGTCCAATATACCACAGGGTTTGAAGACGAAAGTCTTTGATCAGTGTATGTTGCCAGTGATGACATACAGTACTAAACCGTGGTTGCTTACAATGGGCCTCATAAGAAGGCTCAATGTCACCCAAAGGGCAATGGAGAGGGCTATGCTAGGAGTCTCTCTGCGATATCGGATTAGAAATGAGACCATCCGCAGCAGAATCAAAGTAACCGATATAGCTCTTCGAATCGCTAAACTGAAATGGCAGTGGGCGGGCCTCGTTGCGCGTGGAACCGATGGCTGTTGGTGCGGTAAGGTTCTCGAGTTGTGGCACAGGGCCGGTCCTTGTGGCAATCTTTGGGGGAGGCTTATATTCACCAGTGAACGTCTTTCGGCTGATATGATGATGATGATGATGATAATGAAATCCGTATGTTTCTACCAAATATCTAAAGCAGTACTTCAAAATCTACAAATCGCTAAACCTAGCGGTTGTGGCAGGCAGTAACACTGGAGTATCAGATTTGAGGAGTTGGATGTTAGTATTAAATTCGCATGTTTCTACTTAATATCTATAGAACTTCTTTAAAATCAAGATATCGATAAAAGATAAACCGGAAAGCGGTTATTGTGGGCAGTACTGCAGCATCAGGAGTGAGGAGTTGGAAGTCAAGATCAGGCTGTTAGTATTTGATTATGCCAAACATGCTATACTTTCTTTTTCACGTGTCTAACACTCTCGGTTAAGGTAAGCAGTACGTCTGCAGCATCAGGTTTTGAGGATACAAGGATACAAATATTATAATATTGCATTGTCATGGGAACTTGATAAGAGTTCCAAATTTTATTGATTTCGGTGCAGTACAAGTGGTCGAAAAATCGATCACAAGATTTGAAGCATCGACGACAGTTGATACGCGGTGAAGTTAATAAAAACCGTTTAAAAACCAGATTTTTTACCTGTCTCGCTCCCTCTTTTTGCATATCTATATGAGGCGAGCGAGAGAGTTATAGAACTACTATCCGTGAGCTGTTAGAAAAACCAGTTTTTTTACCTGTCTCGTTCGCTCTTTTTGCATACCCATATGACACGAGCGAGAGAGTTATAGAACTACTGTCCGTCAGCTGTTAGAAAAACCAGGTTTTTAACCTGTCTCGTTCGCTCTTTTTGCATACCTATATGACACGAGCGAGAGAGTTATAGAACTACTGTCCGTCAGCTGTTAGAAAAACCAGTTTTTTTACCTGTCTCGTTCGCTCTTTTTGCATACCCATATGACACGAGCGAGAGAGTTATAGAACTACTGTCCGTCAGCTGTTAGAAAAACCAGGTTTTTAACCTGTCTCGTTCGCTCTTTTTGCATACCTATATGACACGAGCGAGAGAGTTATAGAACTACTTAACTGTCCGTCAGCTGTTAGAAAAACCAGGTTTTTTAACCTGTCTCGCTCGCTCTTTTTGCATACCTATATGAGGCGAGGGAGACCGAAGCTTTTTCTAACAACTCGCGTACTGTACGTTGTAGTCGATAGCCACATTGTTGTTGTACTTCTGAGTCTTCTGACTTCTAGTTTCATATGCTATAATCATGGTTTACTGTATGTGCCCGAAATATTCTACCCATAAAATCAATTTCCATAATTTAATTCGTCATCAACATTTTAATCCATGATTATAGCATACCAATACCATAACATTAGTCAGCCAAATCGCCGCTATGAAAATTGATTAGGACTGTGAGCCTTTACGAATAATAACTGCAAGAAAAGTAGTACATTTAAAACTAAACTAAAACAGAGCCTTCAAGTTCTTCAAAACAAAATGGCTAACAAAGGCACTGGTCTCACCCCAAGCTAGTCAAGCTACTAAGCTATGAAGTATCGGCTATAAATATAAACAAAAGATCGCATTCCCGTGTAAATAAAAGAGACACGGGAGTGCGTATCTTTTTTTCCTGTTTATAGCCCATAGTACATAGTTCATAGTTATTTATTCAATTAACAATGTACATTGTATCTGAACATTACATACCTACATACTTTTTTATAAATTACAATTATGAAGCATATTATTAACTAATTAATTAATACAATTACAATAATATTTTAATATGTCAAAGAAATTTGTATAATTATATATTTGATACACTATTACACGAATTTACACCATGTCAAAACAATAATACACAAGTAAATTACCTAACCTATACCTAACTATTGATCTTTACCATCATGGAAAAACTCATCAACGCTATAGAAACACTTCTTCAGCAATAAGGACTTCAACCTATCCTGAAATGCACCTAAGTTCATTATCTCCTTTAACTCGGACGGTAGCCTGTTAAAGAGAGCAATTGCCTGAAAACCAGAAGAGTGCCTGACGACTTTCAGTTTGCTACGTATTTTCTGTGGTAGGTCCTTTCTTCTAGTTGCCAGACGCTCCTCCCGCTCTTCTAAGCTTTCAATATAATTTAAATGCTTTATTAAATCACTGAGAATTACTAGAACATATAAACTGGGCACTGTGAGAATACCTAACTCAGTAAAGTAAGTCCTGCACGATGTTGTCTGAGGAATTCTAACCATTGTTCTTATGGCTCTCTTTTGGGCTACAAAGGCGGATCGAATATTGTAACAGTAACTATTGCCCCAGAATTTTATGCTGTATCGTATCTTGGATTCCACTAATGCAAAGTAAACCATTTTCAATTGAGGTATCCCCACTTCTTCTCTGAGGCTTCTAATTGCATAACAGGCCGAGCTAATTGATTTTACAAGTGAAGACAGTTCATCTTTCCAATTCAAATATGCATCAATCCAGACGCCGAGAAATTTAACAGAATCAACCTGTTGAATTGCTACGCCATTGGACTCAATTTGAAGCCTCTCTTTGTTTCTCGAAGTAGTCTTAAACAGTAGGACATTGGTCTTGGAGCAGCTCATAGCTTAGTAGCTCGCGATGAGACCAGTGCCAAAAACTAGATTATATTAGGCTACAACTCTGACTGGAAGAGCGTGGGTAGGCCCCCCAAAAGGTGGACTGATGACCTGGTGAAGGTCGCAGGAGTCCGCTGAATGCGGGTGGCGCAGGTAGCCCAAGTAACATGGGCCTGAAGGCTTAAAACGAATTTATCTATTGATAGTCTATTCGCAGTTTATTTTTAGATAAGGGCTTTCTATAAATGGTTTCTATGAAGAAAACGTATCCTTATAGTGTATCTTTTCTCATATTTGATTTTTTTTAGATGATTTGATCTATAGAACACGTATTTTAAGTACATTTCTAGGTATGACGATTATCTTAGGACATATTGTTCTATAAATAGTTAATAAAGCCTAAAGGTACCTATTTTCCAGTATTTTATTAGATAAGATGGTAAATGTTAAGATTTAACTTTCTACAGATATTCCGTATTAGCTAGTGGTACTTTTATGTTTTTTTATAAAAAGACTAAAGTCTACATAAACTACTTTTGTAGATATCTTTCAGTAAGTCTAATAATATGTTAGTGAAATAGTGGTTCCAGTGTTTATTTGCTTAAAGATAATGTAAATAAGTGCAATTTTACTAGATCAGCTGGCTTTATGCAATGGAGACAGTAAAACAAATTAAAAGATCTGGTGGCTTTCGTCGGAGAGTCAGCAAATATAAATAAATAAACAATGCGTGTCAAATGTTCATTCTTAGAAATCGGGGAAACTTTATACAGATAGGTACGAATATGATAATTTAGATATATCTACCTAATTTAATACGATCCACAAAAAATAAACTTTCCGCCCTCTTCAAATACACTGATAAAACTAAACATAACACGTTAAAACTGCTACAAATCGGCCGCGTGAACCGTGGATACACCAAACAATTCAACATGTCAAGACGTGCGTCTCGCGACTACTCCACACGCGCGCACGCCGGCGGCGCGAAGTTGCGATTATACCATTACATTCTTTCATATTGTCAACAAATAAAAAAAAAAATCCTTAAAGAAGGTAACTTCTTGAATTCGTTCTGCATTAATCCATCCAAAATGATACACAACGCACTCAAAATGCCAGTTCTCTGATTGATGTCTAGAAATACTGTGAGAAGTTAAAACAGTATACAAAAATGGCAGTTTATAGGTAATCTTAAACCACTCATAAACCAGTTTATTCCTCAACTAGGAAGTTTGGTTTGCAACAAGTAAAAATAGTCTTGTCATTTACTAGAGCTATACTACAGATTATTCTTTAGAAAGTTTGTTTTAAAGAAATCATTTTTCTAGACAAGTTTAACTAGACGCCATTTTTACTGCCTAATATTTTGTGAAATTATTGTAGCGAACTATTTTTTGGCTTGTTATTGTACTTTTATGAATGTATTCTCTGTAACAAATCGTCCTATACTTTTTAATATACTATATTATGAATGAAATAAATGGCTTAAACATATAAACACAATATTTTTTTTTTAAATATTTTTATATTTGGTTAATATTTTATTAAATATTACATTTCAAGCGGGCGCTCTTATTTAAAGAGAGTTTTACACAAATTCAGCGAGAGACTTTCATCCGCACCAAGTTTTGCAAGTTTAAGTATCAGTAATAGCCGATGAAAACTAGGCGCATGAATTAAGAAGTTAGAAATTTGTCACGCCATTTTGTAATATTACCTTAGCATTATTCTTTTGAGATATGCACCATTATACGCATCGTTGTCTATTTCTATTAAAATCTTTCTTAAGGTTGGCAGGGTTGAGTTAATTTGGTTTTAAAACTTCTCAGGTAAATACTTCTGTTTAGCTCTCAAGCCTATCTATTAACCATCTACTAGTGCATATCGTGGTCTATAAATAGTATAGAAAGACTCTAGAAGAATGCCTTAAGACTATTTGAAAATGTTTAATTCTTAACTCTGTCTATTCGTGGTTTCTAGAGGGAGACTTATGAATAGTTACAAGGTTGTGTCCACTTTACTATAGACTATCTATAAGCGTTATTGAAGATAGCTTGGGGGCAATGTTACTCTTATGGTAGACAATCAAATCGAAGTCTATTAGATATCTAATATCCCCTTTTTAGATTCGCTTTTGTTACTTGGGAGGTCATTCTGGCAATCTTTGGGAGAGGCCTATGTTCAGCAGTACATCTTTCCACTGATGTGGTAGATGACAACTGTGACCACTACTCGTATAGCAATAAACAGCTATATACCGGAAAACTGGGTTAGGTTATTAGAACTGCAAACCTTTACAATGACCGCTACCAGAAAATGATGCAATTTGTTAGCTAACTGTGACCCCTCAAAAAGCAAATTTAAAATAAGTTGGTAATTTATTGCCATATGGTCTCTACTACGTGTGAGATCTATATCCCCGCGCAAGTCTATCAAAAATCCGGGACTTGATAGCCCGTGAAACAAGAAACAAGGGAAATACAAAATAATTTAGTAATAAATATTCGAGTAAAGAAGATGCATCACTCATTTGGTCCAGTTCCACTGATAACGGGGTACTTAATAGTAATGAAGTGTAAATAAAAGAAAAAAACAGAATAAGTTCACACAATACGTACTCAATTTTAATTACAATATCTTCGCTTAACATCAACATGATATTGATTGATTGGCACGAAAACAAAAGATGGTTAAATACGTATACCGTAAACAGATATTCTACTCCCAATCTAACTAATCTAAAAACTATTGCTAAAACTAAAACATTACATTTGAAAAGCTACCTGCATAATATATAAACTGGCATAAAAATGGTAGTTTAATTGGTTTCTCAAATTATACTTATTTCGTTTCGATACCTGGAAAGTTAATGACAATCTAGATTTTTTTTACATAACAAATTAAAGCAAATTCAAATATGGCCTTAATTTAAAACTGCAATGTATATCGAACAATAACTACTTTTAGCGCCCTTAAATTTCAGCATTATTTCATTACTAGGTATATCATATATACAATATTTTAAATATTGCGAATTCAAGTATGAGACGATGTTGTCTGAGGAATTCTAACCATTGTTCTTATGGCTCTCTTTTGGGCTACAAAGGCGGATCGAATATTGTAACAGTAACTATTGCCCCAGAATTTTATGCTGTATCGTATCTTGGATTCCACTAATGCAAAGTAAACCATTTTCAATTGAGGTATCCCCACTTCTTCTCTGAGGCTTCTAATTGCATAACAGGCCGAGCTAATTGATTTTACAAGTGAAGACAGTTCATCTTTCCAATTCAAATATGCATCAATCCAGACGCCGAGAAATTTAACAGAATCAACCTGTTGAATTGCTACACCATTGGACTCAATTTGAAGCCTCTCTTTGTTTCTCGAAGTAGTCTTAAACAGTAGGACATTGGTCTTGGAGCAGCTCATAGCTTAGTAGCTCGCGATGAGACCAGTGCCAAAAACTAGATTATATTAGGCTACAACTCTGACTGGAAGAGCGTGGGTAGGCCCCCCAAAAGGTGGACTGATGACCTGGTGAAGGTCGCAGGAGTCCGCTGAATGCGGGTGGCGCAGGTAGGTCATTCTGGCAATCTTTGGGAGAGGCCTATGTTCAGCAGTACATCTTTCCACTGATGTGGTAGATGACAACTGTGACCACTACTCGTATAGCAATAAACAGCTATATACCGGAAAACTGGGTTAGGTTATTAGAACTGCAAACCTTTACAATGACCGCTACCAGAAAATGATGCAATTTGTTAGCTAACTGTGACCCCTCAAAAAGCAAATTTAAAATAAGTTGGTAATTTATTGCCATATGGTCTCTACTACGTGTGAGATCTATATCCCCGCGCAAGTCTATCAAAAATCCGGGACTTGATAGCCCGTGAAACAAGAAACAAGGGAAATACAAAATAATTTAGTAATAAATATTCGAGTAAAGAAGATGCATCACTCATTTGGTCCAGTTCCAATGATAACGGGGTACTTAATAGTAATGAAGTGTAAATAAAAGAAAAAAACAGAATAAGTTCACACAATACGTACTCAATTTTAATTACAATATCTTCGCTTAACATCAACATGATATTGATTGATTGGCACGAAAACAAAAGATGGTTAAATACGTATACCGTAAACAGATATTCTACTCCCAATCTAATTAATCTAAAAACTATTGCTAAAACTAAAACATTACATTTGAAAAGCTACCTGCATAATATATAAACTGGCATAAAAATGGTAGTTTAATTGGTTTCTCAAATTATACTTATTTCGTTTCGATACCTGGAAAGTTAATGACAATCTAGATTTTTTTTACATAACAAATTAAAGCAAATTCAAATATGGCCTTAATTTAAAACTGCAATGTATATCGAACAATAACTACTTTTAGCGCCCTTAAATTTCAGCATTATTTCATTACTAGGTATATCATATATACAATATTTTAAATATTGCGAATTCAAGTATAAGTGCAATTTTACTAGATCAGCTGGCTTTATGCAATGGAGACAGTAAAACAAATTAAAAGATCTGGTGGCTTTCGTCGGAGAGTCAGCAAATATAAATAAATAAACAATGCGTGTCAAATGTTCATTCTTAGAAATCGGGGAAACTTTATACAGATAGGTACGAATATGATAATTTAGATATATCTACCTAATTTAATACGATCCACAAAAAATAAACTTTCCGCCCTCTTCAAATACACTGATAAAACTAAACATAACACGTTAAAACTGCTACAAATCGGCCGCGTGAACCGTGGATACACCAAACAATTCAACATGTCAAGACGTGCGTCTCGCGACTACTCCACACGCGCGCACGCCGGCGGCGCGAAGTTGCGATTATACCATTACATTCTTTCATATTGTCAACAAATAAAAAAAAAAAATCCTTAAAGAAGGTAACTTCTTGAATTCGTTCTGCATTAATCCATCCAAAATGATACACAACGCACTCAAAATGCCAGTTCTCTGATTGATGTCTAGAAATACTGTGAGAAGTTAAAACAGTATACAAAAATGGCAGTTTATAGGTAATCTTAAACCACTCATAAACCAGTTTATTCCTCAACTAGGAAGTTTGGTTTGCAACAAGTAAAAATAGTCTTGTCATTTACTAGAGCTATACTACAGATTATTCTTTAGAAAGTTTGTTTTAAAGAAATCATTTTTCTAGACAAGTTTAACTAGACGCCATTTTTACTGCCTAATATTTTGTGAAATTATTGTAGCGAACTATTTTTTGGCTTGTTATTGTACTTTTATGAATGTATTCTCTGTAACAAATCGTCCTATACTTTTTAATATACTATATTATGAATGAAATAAATGGCTTAAACATATAAACACAATATTTTTTTTTTAAATATTTTTATATTTGGTTAATATTTTATTAAATATTACATTTCAAGCGGGCGCTCTTATTTAAAGAGAGTTTTACACAAATTCAGCGAGAGACTTTCATCCGCACCAAGTTTTGCAAGTTTAAGTATCAGTAATAGCCGATGAAAACTAGGCGCATGAATTAAGAAGTTAGAAATTTGTCACGCCATTTTGTAATATTACCTTAGCATTATTCTTTTGAGATATGCACCATTATACGCATCGTTGTCTATTTCTATTAAAATCTTTCTTAAGGTTGGCAGGGTTGAGTTAATTTGGTTTTAAAACTTCTCAGGTAAATACTTCTGTTTAGCTCTCAAGCCTATCTATTAACCATCTACTAGTGCATATCGTGGTCTATAAATAGTATAGAAAGACTCTAGAAGAATGCCTTAAGACTATTTGAAAATGTTTAATTCTTAACTCTGTCTATTCGTGGTTTCTAGAGGGAGACTTATGAATAGTTACAAGGTTGTGTCCACTTTACTATAGACTATCTATAAGCGTTATTGAAGATAGCTTGGGGGCAATGTTACTCTTATGGTAGACAATCAAATCGAAGTCTATTAGATATCTAATATCCCCTTTTTAGATTCGCTTTTGTTACTTGGGAGGTCATTCTGGCAATCTTTGGGAGAGGCCTATGTTCAGCAGTACATCTTTCCACTGATGTGGTAGATGACAACTGTGACCACTACTCGTATAGCAATAAACAGCTATATACCGGAAAACTGGGTTAGGTTATTAGAACTGCAAACCTTTACAATGACCGCTACCAGAAAATGATGCAATTTGTTAGCTAACTGTGACCCCTCAAAAAGCAAATTTAAAATAAGTTGGTAATTTATTGCCATATGGTCTCTACTACGTGTGAGATCTATATCCCCGCGCAAGTCTATCAAAAATCCGGGACTTGATAGCCCGTGAAACAAGAAACAAGGGAAATACAAAATAATTTAGTAATAAATATTCGAGTAAAGAAGATGCATCACTCATTTGGTCCAGTTCCACTGATAACGGGGTACTTAATAGTAATGAAGTGTAAATAAAAGAAAAAAACAGAATAAGTTCACACAATACGTACTCAATTTTAATTACAATATCTTCGCTTAACATCAACATGATATTGATTGATTGGCACGAAAACAAAAGATGGTTAAATACGTATACCGTAAACAGATATTCTACTCCCAATCTAACTAATCTAAAAACTATTGCTAAAACTAAAACATTACATTTGAAAAGCTACCTGCATAATATATAAACTGGCATAAAAATGGTAGTTTAATTGGTTTCTCAAATTATACTTATTTCGTTTCGATACCTGGAAAGTTAATGACAATCTAGATTTTTTTTACATAACAAATTAAAGCAAATTCAAATATGGCCTTAATTTAAAACTGCAATGTATATCGAACAATAACTACTTTTAGCGCCCTTAAATTTCAGCATTATTTCATTACTAGGTATATCATATATACAATATTTTAAATATTGCGAATTCAAGTATGAGACGATGTTGTCTGAGGAATTCTAACCATTGTTCTTATGGCTCTCTTTTGGGCTACAAAGGCGGATCGAATATTGTAACAGTAACTATTGCCCCAGAATTTTATGCTGTATCGTATCTTGGATTCCACTAATGCAAAGTAAACCATTTTCAATTGAGGTATCCCCACTTCTTCTCTGAGGCTTCTAATTGCATAACAGGCCGAGCTAATTGATTTTACAAGTGAAGACAGTTCATCTTTCCAATTCAAATATGCATCAATCCAGACGCCGAGAAATTTAACAGAATCAACCTGTTGAATTGCTACACCATTGGACTCAATTTGAAGCCTCTCTTTGTTTCTCGAAGTAGTCTTAAACAGTAGGACATTGGTCTTGGAGCAGCTCATAGCTTAGTAGCTCGCGATGAGACCAGTGCCAAAAACTAGATTATATTAGGCTACAACTCTGACTGGAAGAGCGTGGGTAGGCCCCCCAAAAGGTGGACTGATGACCTGGTGAAGGTCGCAGGAGTCCGCTGAATGCGGGTGGCGCAGGTAGGTCATTCTGGCAATCTTTGGGAGAGGCCTATGTTCAGCAGTACATCTTTCCACTGATGTGGTAGATGACAACTGTGACCACTACTCGTATAGCAATAAACAGCTATATACCGGAAAACTGGGTTAGGTTATTAGAACTGCAAACCTTTACAATGACCGCTACCAGAAAATGATGCAATTTGTTAGCTAACTGTGACCCCTCAAAAAGCAAATTTAAAATAAGTTGGTAATTTATTGCCATATGGTCTCTACTACGTGTGAGATCTATATCCCCGCGCAAGTCTATCAAAAATCCGGGACTTGATAGCCCGTGAAACAAGAAACAAGGGAAATACAAAATAATTTAGTAATAAATATTCGAGTAAAGAAGATGCATCACTCATTTGGTCCAGTTCCAATGATAACGGGGTACTTAATAGTAATGAAGTGTAAATAAAAGAAAAAAACAGAATAAGTTCACACAATACGTACTCAATTTTAATTACAATATCTTCGCTTAACATCAACATGATATTGATTGATTGGCACGAAAACAAAAGATGGTTAAATACGTATACCGTAAACAGATATTCTACTCCCAATCTAATTAATCTAAAAACTATTGCTAAAACTAAAACATTACATTTGAAAAGCTACCTGCATAATATATAAACTGGCATAAAAATGGTAGTTTAATTGGTTTCTCAAATTATACTTATTTCGTTTCGATACCTGGAAAGTTAATGACAATCTAGATTTTTTTTACATAACAAATTAAAGCAAATTCAAATATGGCCTTAATTTAAAACTGCAATGTATATCGAACAATAACTACTTTTAGCGCCCTTAAATTTCAGCATTATTTCATTACTAGGTATATCATATATACAATATTTTAAATATTGCGAATTCAAGTATGAGACTTCCAATCAATGTAATCAAATAATATGTATAATTATGTTTTATGTTCCAAAGATAGGCCATAGATTAAACTTACACAAAATTGGAATTATTCGAATGCAGTGTTAACACGCAATTTTTCAGATTTACCTCCTTTTTCTACTGCTACCGGTAGACAGACAGACATACAGATGTATACTCTGTCTGTCTATAATTCCATATTTTCATGTAATTATAATATTAAAGTATAGTACAATTTTATATAACAATTTCCCAAATTTTCCAATAATAGTCGCTCAAACCATACAGGAATTGTTTTTCCTTGATTTTAAACGCAAATGACACCGAATAATAATTTGGCCAAGCTTGAGAAATCTTCTCGCCACCCATTTTACCATTAGGCAGCAACTCTTGAATGAAGCCAGTGTCTTTGCTGACTAATCCATAAAAATAAGTTTTGCCGTGTACGCTGAACGGGAAACTCAGAAGATGACTGTTATACCAACTATCAGTATCGGTTTCTTCGCCCATAACTCCATTTGGCATAAGTTCTTGAATAAACCAATCTTTTCCGCTAACGCAGTAGAAATATTGTCTATTATTAATTGTGAATGGGAAGCCAATGTTGTATATGTTCTGCCAGGTGCCACTGTCCGTCTTCGAACCCACTTTACCACCCGATCTCAGTTCCAAGATAGACCAATCGTGACCAATCTGACTGTACATATAATGTTTGCCTTCTATTTTGTATGAAAATATCACTGAAGGCTGCGAATCCAAAAATCCGAAGTCCGTCTTATTGCCAATTCTTCCCTCAGGGAGTATTTCGTGAACATCCCAAGAGTTGTCATTGCTTATTAGGTATAAAAAGTGTCTGCCATCTCCAGCGTTGTCGTCGGTGGTAAATACAACTGCTTTGGTGTAAAACTTTGGCCACAAACCTTTTTCTTTTTCAGATCCCATTTTTCCATCTTCTAGCAACTCTCTGATGAACCAATGTTTTCCATATGAGCTGTAAAAGTAATGTTTATCTTGAATTGTAAACGGAATGGAAAGTTCGTGTTTAAGATCCCATTCCCCCTTATCGGTGACTTTTTCAATCGAGGCACAATTTATGAAACCAACACTCGCAAGAAGTGTCAAAAATATTAAATGCGAGGCCATTTCTGAAATTTTACCGGCTCCACTGACTGTGACTGTGCGGGAACGATTGTATCTTATTTTATACCAGTCTGCCTGAGTATGTAAATACTTAAATAGCAATTAAGAAAAGTTAAGGTCAACCGTTATCTAATAAGTGTGTATCTTCGATCAATGTCGTGGACATTTCTTGTTAATAGTTGTTTGTTTTAAAATAAACCTAATGATAGGCATAATTCGTGTTGTTATTGAGAACCTATTAGGTACTGTTTGTCAGTGATAATTAGGAATTACCTATTCGTATTTCCTCATTAGAGTCCCTGGCAAATCCCACACTTAAGCGATATGGAGCTATTGAACTTAGCAAGGTTCAGTCAGGTCACATATAACATAATTACATATGTATGGTACAATCTCAATGTGTATATGCTTTCTGTATGGGAGAAGCTATGGAGTTTGGTCGCACTTTAGTCTTTAAACTAGATAAAAATGAGCTATCTACGTTAAAGACTGGTATGGGTCCGCCCGGATAGCTACTCAAACTCAAACATTTATTCATGACACTTACACTTTACAGAACAAAAACAAACAAATACAGTCAACATAGTGACACGAAATAAGCCCTACTCAGCATGATGCTGGCTATTCAGCCAACGCTGGCCTTCCGTAGGGACCAACGTCTTACCCGTTAACCTGCCGTCAAATAGCAGTTTTTGCACTGCTGTATTTTGGTTTGGGGGTAAGATAGCCGGTGTAATTAGATGTAGTTTATAAAGCTAAGGTGGAAGTACTAGTACCCGACGTTGTACCAATACTCGTCATCATAGCTTGAGTTGCCATCGATAAGACAAAATCAACTATTAGGGCATTTAAACGATGATAATTGTATGTCCCACTTTGAAATAATTAGTTTATAAATATCTAATTTATTTGCATAATTTTAAAACAACCAGACATTTATTAGAACTGAGTGTTAATATCTTCAATGTCCCAATATGTGACATTCAAACTTGTACTGAGGTGCTATCTACTGGGACTGCCAGCAAAAGCACCTACAAGAAAACACCTACACTCGTACAACGGAGTTGCCTAATGGTGCGTTTAAACCAAAAGAACTTCGCTGTTCTAGCGCCCGCTCTACGAAATCAACCAATCACGTTTTGTTTACCGACCGAATTTCGTAGAGAGGGAGGTTAGAACAGCGAATGCTCTTTTTGTTTAACCGCACCTTAAGAAAATTCGCAATTTTGTGAAATTTTGATATTGTCAACCTATAAAATAAATAATACTTAACAAAACCTACAAACTCCTCTCCCAAAGCTCATGACAATACCTACTTTATGTAGATTTATATGTATATGAGCAAAATATCGTAACACAAATAAAATATTCTGTGTTAACATGTTACGCACTGGTACTTCCACCTTGTATCAATATTATATAAGTATCAATAATAATATTCGAATAAGAACAATATAGGCATGCCGATGCGCAAAACGATGACTTTAACAATAGCAAAAATAAAAATGTTGCCAACACTGCAGAACGGGAAGTATAATTTTATTTACCCGCATGGAAAGAGTAAAATAAATGAAAACCTATAATTTATCGCTGCCTAGTCAATCGTGACCCGCGATTATATACGATTCGATTAAAATCCTCCAACCCGAGACCCTAAATTTGCTATGAAAGCAGATACCCAGAAAAGATTGGAGCGGGATGATTATGGTAACAATATCATTTTCCATCGGCGTTGCTCAGGGCACTATGTTACGACCATTTTTATACCTAATCCGTAATTCCGAAGTTGTTCCGTGTACATTGCTCACCGATTACTACTGAGAAATATTTCGTGCAATCAAATACAGACATGTAATAGGAACGTTTCGTTATGTACTGCTGTTACTTTAGAGAGAAATAGGGAGACGTAAGCGGTCACATCTGGGTCTGTTTTTCATTGAGCTGTAATGAAAGCTATATGTACAGTTGACATCAATAGTCATACATCCATCATCATATAAGTACTGTGCGTTAAAGTTCGGGAAATATTATTTGACCGATTTTTATCTTACTTACGACATTTTGTTCTGTGTCATTGACAATAGAAAAGAGCTCAACTACTGATTGTCTAGTAAATGTTTCACACAAAACAAAATATCATTAGTGAGATACCAGTCGGCCAAATAATATTTCCCGAACTATACCATGATCTAGGTTTTTACGAAAATGGATAATAATACGCATTACTGGCAATCGTTTTCAAGTATTAAGGATTGACAAATGTTGAATTAAACTGTACAATTATTTTATTTCCTTCGAACGATCAATGTAACGCGTGTCCTACTTAGTTGTCAAACGCTGCGAGTGGGTTCAGACTGTCATTGTCAAGCGCTAATTAACGATATATTTTGAAGTACATTGCTTCCCACTGAACTTTTGCTAGAAAATAAATTAGGTACGTTTAATTAGATTTTTTTATCAAATAATGTTCAAGGTTTGGCTAAAAATCTGCATCTCAATCCTCGGTTTCAATAAAAGCCTGCATGATGTTAACATACTGTATATCTGAGCGGTCAGGGCGCTCACAAATATCTGAGGAGGTCTCTATTGTCTATTGTTTACTTATTTTTGGGCACCGTGGGCCGGGCGTTGGGCAAAAAAATGTGTCCCACCTCTAACTTTTGATCCGTGAGTCCAAAAAATCATGAATAGTGAGGCTTATATAATACTTTAAAATAAAACTATTTCGAACATAATCGGCCCAGCCGTTTTTGAATAACTACGGAACCCTACTCTGAGCATGGCCCGACATGCTCTTGGCCGATTTTTTAAATTAAAGCTTTGACTATTACTACATACTTAAAAATGTGTTATCTGCGACCATAATATAACATGGACGTCTAACGCCAGCTCAAAAATGCCCCCAAAAATAATTGTTAAATTGTGCCAAGATGGGCATATTGGGCATGACATAGCGCTTTTCTTAATTTCGCATATTTCGACGCAACTTCTTTGACAAAAAATGTTTATAAAATAAAGTCAATCAAAACTTTGATGGATCAATCACAACTATTTTTAAATAGCGGCTTAAGTTTTCATAGGTTAATATTGTCGTTTTTGAAAGGCGTATATATCATTAGTATAGCGTACGACTTCCATGTTTTATTATTTGTTCGTAATGTGTCATGTAGTCTATGTTCATATATATCCTACATGCGCCTGCAGAATTGTTTGCTCTTATACTAGTAGCATACATTCGACATATTTTGATATAAGTTAGCAAAAGGAGCATAAATATAATGCAACCTGAGGCCCTACCGCGAACCACGATAATCGATTTACCCACTCTCTCTCGCACTTGTGTATTCGTAAGTAAGTATGACAGGGAGGCAACACGTCGATGGTTAATAGGTAGGCCAACTGCTCATCAAGTCATCATTGAAAAGGAAAATGAAATGTATTACAAACTGAATGCCCTCGATAGGCATTATCATTACAAGGCCGATGAATGATTACCGTAACAGTTATTTTTACACACTTGCAGGAAATTTTCTTTTGTCATTATCAAGCATGCTATAAAATATTGATTTTATATCCCGTAGACTACGTAGATAGACTGCGTAGTATGACGTTTTAGGTGCGGCTAGGAGAATTCGTCGTTAGTGGAATTTTATACAACTCTTGCAGGACTAGGCCGGCAAAGTCCTCTTTTATCATTTCCATCCCACATGAATATGTAGCACATAACAGGCCTGCTACCGCGAACACCGAAGTTCGTAAATTTAATATAAAATAAAAAGACAAAATAAGGTGTATACGAAAATGTTCAAAAATATGTCCCATAACAACATATTTATGAACGGATTCTTTCGATACCGACTTATTTTTGCACTTGACTGTACAACAGGGTTGGTCTTGCTTTTTGGTTTATACGGACCAAAGGTCTCGATGCCAAAAGGAACGAAATTGTATTCGGTGCCGAGACCACTGTATTTTCCCATCAGATATCCCGGTTGCGTCTGCTGCTTCCGCTGCCCTCGCAGAGGTCAGGTGGAGGTGGGACGGGACGAGCCTGTCTACGCGGGTTGAATCCCACACCAGGACCCGTCCTACACTCCACGGAACCGAAATCATCTGTAACCGTACCATGACTTTGCACTTATCGGTAACGTTTTGTAAAACAGGCCATCGCGCTCGCTCCAATATATCAGTGCGAGCGCAACAGAATGCATTACGTTACGTATCGAGTAAACCCTAACGTATCCTTTACTTTCCAACTCATGGTACGACTACAGGTCTCTTGTCGTCAATTCTGGATATTCTGGTCGGCTTTAAGAGAGCTGGCACACCAAGGACGCAAGATACCGACGAATCATGTCACTGAGGCGTCTTGAGAAGCGGCCCGTCATCTATCTTTCACTCGAAGTGACACGTCTGAACACGTAGTGAAACAAAAGTGCGCAGCTTCTTTGGTTCTTTCTTACAGCTAGTAGTCTGGCTTGCACCTCCGTGCTGGATTGGCAGACAAGGGAGGAAAGGGTTAATTTACAAGAAATGGAATTCCACCTTCCCAAATTTTGACCAGGGCAAGCAATTGACCAAGCATTTTTGGCCTCAGCGTACCTACTAAAAAAATGACAATGGCATGTTATGTCGTACGCAAAATTTAGTTTCCTAACATTTCATTACTATCAGTAGCTATCCATTATAAACACCAATTAACTTATTATTCACGCTTTCTGAAAATATTTGTAACCCGGGAAAATTCAATGACACTGTTTTAACACCGAACTAATTGCCGGCACTGGTCGAATGATTCATTCGCATCTGTTTAATAAACGATGAATGGGTATCAAATTTCTGTACACAAACAATAGCACAATGCGCTATAGAAATATGTTATTAACATGCAGGTTGTCTTTAAAACCAGACATTTACGGCAAGGTCGGAAACGTCATTGGTGTAGGTAGAATTTCCTTTTGGCCAACGTAGCGAGAGCTGTTTCTCCCCTCTGGCAGCAACAGATTTAAGACGAAAACGAAACTCTGTAATGAAGTGCAACGGTTCTTGGTAGAATTGCGTAAAACGTGAAATACCGCGCGAGTTTTCATACAGGCGTGGAACGGGGTTTGCGTCGCTTGTTACAATCGGTTATACTTTTGAATTTTATTCTTTTTTATTTCGTTTATTTGTGTTGTGTTACATGCCAGTGTTTTGTTTGATGAAGCTGCCTTTTGGGATTGCGGTTGGTACGTAGTTTGCTTCATTCTCATTTAAGGTTATAAAACATTCGTGTCCGTCGTAACTGAAAACGTTTCTTTCTTTCGATTAGTACTGTAAGTGTAAGGATTTTAAATTATTTAAGGTTAAGTCGAGTGTTAGAAAATTTGTTCAAAAAATGGTTTGCACATTGCGGTTATGTTTTACGTGTACTCCGAAAAATTATACTTTCGTAAGTAATCGACAGTAGGCATGTTTCTTGTAGTAATTAAGAAGCCCTTTAAGTTACAATGCCAATTTGTGAATATAATGCATTATATTTTCACCGTTTCCGCCTTTTAACATTTATATAGAAACTGTAACTAATTGTATGGGTATTAAGTATTATAGATAGATATTAAGTTCTTTATATACCGATTGACACAGGTTGCATACCGTAAAAAGGGGTAAATAGGAATGTAGGGTAAACTAGTCTGTTAGCCCAGGACAAACAGTCCAGTTTAGAATAACACATATTAAAAAATCTGTTGTTCTAAATTGAACTGTTTGTCCTGGGCTAACAGACCAGTTTACTCTACGTTCCTATGTACCCCGCCATTCCTATTTACCCCGTTTTACGGTATTTATTTCACAGATCGATTCAACTTTAATATCAATTTTATTTTTACCATTGCAATAATAAAATGCCGAGGCAAATATAGAAATAGGAATAGGTAGTTGAATCTGTCGTTTTTACGCTTGAGCCTGGTTGATTCCGATTGCCATTATTAAATAGATGTGAAAAATGAGCTAGATGCGGCACAAATGGCACAATAAGTAAGTACCGTATATATTTATTGTTAGATAAATTGGGTAGGTACTGCCAAGGAGTGGAATTCCCTGCCGGCGCCCATATTTCCGAGTTCATATTATAACCCGTCAGCCTTCAAGTCAAATGTGAACAGGCACCTTCAGGGCGAACTCGCTCCATCGTAGGACTCGTCTCTGCCCTCGACTAGTCTGTGGCCATGAGTAAGCCCATCATCATCATCATCAGCATCCTATTTAAGGGCTCTGCCCTTGTCGGTGGAGTAATCGCCATCTCTCTCTGTCGTCCGTCAATTCCTTTACCTCCTTGTACGACCTGATCTGTGCCTTTTCCTTCAGTTGGTCTACATACGCCCTTCGCGGCCTTCCCCTTCCCCTCCTTGCTTCTATCTGCCCTTCTATTCGATTTTTGATGAAATTGTCATGTCGTACAAGGAGGCCAAACATTCTCCCTCTTCGGTTTTCTATCGTTGCTAAGATAGCTCTTTTTTCTTGGACTAAATTAAGCACTTCCTCGTTTGTTTTTTTTCTGTCCAGCTAATACTTTTTATACGCCTCCAGCACCACATTTCAAATGCTTCTAATTTTTCGCGGTCTAATTGAGTGAGAGTCCAGGTTTCACAGCCATATAAGGCAATGCTCCAGATATAGGTCTTGATCAGTTGTTTTTGTAGGTATGAGTAAGCCCATTTCATTTAAAAAAAATGTAGTGGTACGTGGTACTAGTGGTATTGCACGTTTATAGACTCACAGGTATTCTTGAAAGGTAGGTATTTTAGAAGGCGTAGGGAAGAGCGTCCGGGCGGGACATTGTTCTACTTGATTTTCCATAATTTCTAAAGAAAGATGCCAAGACCCACGAAACTTCCCAAATTAATTGACAGATATACATATACAAATTAATTAAGCATTGAGATACAATTTCAGTTTAATTTTGTCGTTTACTTTTACTTGTTCAAAACCTGTGCAAAATTCATTCAGCATACGTTATAGTTGCCGATTCCTAAGAATGAACTTTTGACAGTTATAGATTAATCCTTAATAATATGAGGGTAAGACTCACCATTTTTCCGATAGTCTTAACGTCATATATATAAGGCTCATTTCTAAATTGTCAAATGTGGATTCTTAGAAATCGGCAACTATAATAGCAGTTTTCTTTACTCTCCGCGGAAATACGGGGTCATGGTAGAAAAGGGAACCGATTTTATAATTTTACATGGCGACTACTCTTAATCATTCGACCTTGTAACATGCTTAATACAAGCCTGAGTAACGTAGGTTGCATGGTCATAGATCTTAATCCATTACCTACTCATACTCGGTAGGTATTATATGTGTGATGCCTATTAGCAATACGAAAAATATCTCTGTAGTCCCTACCTTATTTTGGTAAAAGCCATGCCGAAAATTGATCCCAGGGATGTATAAACCTTTTTACAATGTTTCGTCGTCGTGAACACAATTTCATCCCGCGTGTACAATTATAAGTTGCATTCTTTTTTTTAGAACATGGCAGTTTTCCGAAAATTTTCAAGTAGCTACTTCAATTTAGACTTAGAACGAATAATTTTGAACATTTCGAAAACTTCACGTGATAATCACATAGACAATGTAATGACGAATTGCTAATATTAACATAAATGCCAAAAATTTATAATTATTTTCGTCAAATCACATACAACCATTTTCTATTCATATTAAAACTAGTTAAGTTTAGTATCTGCAGAAGTTTTCCTGTCTACATAGTTTATTAGGAGACCGAAATCGAAAGCACGTAAAATACCTATATGGGATGAAATTAGATTTTTTTTTAAGTTTTCACTATTGGAAAAACAATAGTACCTAAATGGTTTACTTAGGTAAAAAGTGTATTATAATATAGTTGGGGTCCTGTATCCAGTTTAATCTTACTATTGGTTTCTTAGCCGTTGGTTTTGGTTCTCCTTTGAAAAAAAAAATTGTCTTCGGTTACCGCGACGGTTATTCATGAAATAAATAAAACTAAGGAAACCGCCTCATACCTAAACACCCGTGGACCACGAACGAGTTCGAAACATCGAGATGTAATTTATATGTATACGCGATATAAACCATTTCCATGGTTTATTTTCATAAAAAGTGTGGTCAAGGTTGACGCATCTACCATGAATTAGATCTGCTCAGTATTTGTATGAAAATAATCGTGATTGGAAATACTTGGCTAATCGTAGCTTATCGCTGCCACAATTGGTCACACTCACGTCAATCCGCAACCAAAACAGCACAAATGTTTAATATTCATCTCATCACGCGGATATTTATTGTATCTTTTAGCTTTTTTTTCTAGCCTGTAGGAGTGTTCAATGATTTCCACAGCTCTTGGTTCGGTGCCTATTATATTCTTATTTGAAATAACACACTGGATTACACTTAAATATTTTTATTACTTTAGATATATCAGATCTCAATCGCCATTATTCAAACACCATGAGACAGCTGTCATTATTTTTGGCGCGCTTTGCGCTATTTGAGTCATATAAATACACGACAGTGCCAAGTCTGGCCAATTGTTGGCGAAGGCGTCCAGGTCGTCCCGCCATCTCCGCCTGGGCCTGCCTCGTCCCCGCCTAGTTTGCGGCATCCACTTGGTGGCTGTAATAGCCCACCTTTCTGGATGGGGTAGACGTGACCAGAGCAGTCCCACTTTAGCCTGGCAGTTTTTTTTCTTTTAGCTATATTTAAATATTTAGCAAACGGGTTACTCACGTAATTTAAGTCGGTGATTTCTCGACATGTTTCGATACATTTTTAGAGGATCCTCATCATGGAGTAGCCGCGATCAAAGCCCGCCGTGTATTAAGTGAGTAAACCGTATGCCAAATATTTAAATATGTTTGAGTCTCACGTTAGTTATAATTCAAAAAATTTTTTTGGGGGGCGACCATGAGATCTAAATGCGCCTTTACGTTACGTATAAATTATTTGCCATTTCTATTTCTAATGGTTTCTGTATGTACTCGTAGTTTTTGCTGACGCTAATCTATGACGAATATTCAATCTGTTCCGGTGGCAATCGAACGTTTTCAATTGGTGTTTAGGATTGTATATAAAACAGAGTAAATAGTGAAAAGATTTATGACTAACACGTGTTTAAGAATTGCATCTTAAGCATGATAAGAATTTAATTTAAACTCACATTGAGTCATGTGTAATATTAAATTATTTGTACATTGTGCATCAAGGGAGTTATCTAAGTAGGGAATAACTAACGAGAGTGTTAGAAGCCCGACGCCGTAGGCGGAAGGCTTTTAATGACTCGAGTTAGTATTCCGCTTACCGACTGTGATCACAATGTTTTTCATCACATTTGCCGACAAAAAAAAAGTAAATATTATTAAATGACGTACTGACATTTCTATTACTCCCTAGGAAATTTCACTTTTCTATTACTCCCGCTACGCATGCAAGCAATGGCGCGCTTAGACAGCAAGTATGTTGAGAAATGATTTACGTAGGGTGACGGTACTGGTAATGGACGAGTACAGTCGCCATCAGGGGCCTATTGCATAACAAATTACAATTATTAATACAAGCGGAAGTCTCTTTCTAGTAAGAAAGATAGAAAAGAGTCATCCGCTTGTAATATTAGTTGTAATTTGTTATACAATAGGCCCTTGGTATATCGAAGCGGCCAGGGTGTTCACAAATATCTGAGCAGGGTGCTTAGACAAGTTGTCAATCGCTAACGCTTAATCGCCAATCGTAAACGAAAAGCAGCTAACTGTCTTTGTCGCACTAATATGAAAGAGTGACAGAGAGGGAAAACTACGATACGCTACTAAGCGTTAGCGATTGGCAACTTGGCTAAGCATCCTGGCCTCTATTGTAATGGCGTTATAGTGCACGCTCAGATATTTTTGACCACCATGGCCGGTCTGATACATCTAATGCTGACTCTACAACATGGTTCGTCCCTTATGTTGTGTTGTTTTCGTAAATATTTTGCAATCAACATAGATAACCAACCATTCGTAAAGAGATAAGAAGCCATGTGTTCTGCCTACCCGCATCGCGTTAAGTTACATTACGGTTACTTTTTGACCTTGATTGTAAATACTTACTTGTAGTCGTAGTAAAACAGTAATTTCTGAGTATAAAATAAAATTAGCAAATGGGTTACTCACGTAATTTAAGTAATTGCTCGGCATGTTTCGATCCATTTAGAGGATCCTCATCATGGAGTACACGCCGGGCTTTGGTCGCGGGAACTCCATGATGCGGATCCTTTAAATGGATCAAAACACCTCGAGCAATTATCGACTTAAATTACGTGAGCAACCCGTTTGCTAAATATTCTTTTAAAGCAATCGTCCCTCTCACATTTGTCCACTAGCTGGAAAGAGAACGGCGAACTCACGCGATTACGGACAACATTACGACATTAAGATAATGTGTGACTCGCGTAATGTCCGTTTTCCTTGCGAAGTGATGAGCAAATAATTGGACTTCGACCTTAAAGAAGGACAAGATATTAGTGTTAACGTAAACCGACGACCTACTACAAAGTGCGATCTTCAAAAATTTCGAGGATTCGTCTCCGTCACTCCAACGAAGGCGTCATTAGAGTGACAGAGACAAATCCTCTTAATCTGCGGAATTCGAATTTTGCGGAAGGTTACAAGGATGAACACGAAGGCACAGAAATCATGAAACGACTCTGCCAATACGCACGAATGCCAGTCGCTAAAGTTTCTGTCAATAGAAGTTGCGAACTATGTAAACAAACAGGCGCGGATCCAGGCTTTCGTTGAGGGGGGCACTGCCTTATGACATAATAGTATTTTATACATAAAACTGCACCTAGGTATAAAAAAGTGTGAGGGGGGGGCAAGTGCCCCCATTGTCCCCCCTAGATCCGCGCCTGTAAACAAACCTTGCATTCATAATCACCAAATTAAAAATTTAAAAAACCGACTTCAACCGGTTTCTCCAAGATTCCCGATTTGTTTCCATCATTGGTTTCCTCAAATCCTTCTTTCTGAATGCAAATTCTTGTAAATGAATGAAAATTACCAAAAGCGCCATACATGTACCTATAACATTTGAAGAGATCCCTCGATTTCTCCAGGATCCCATCATCAGACCCCAACTTGGTGCCAATGGGACCATCTCGGGGTAATACACGTTCGATCACAAAAAGAAATTTTAGAATCGGTTCACTATTCTCGGAGATATCAGGTAACATACATCATACATACAACAAAAAAAAAAAAAAAAAAAATTCAGTCGAATTGAGAACCTCCTCCTTTTTTTGAAGTCGGTTAAAAATGTGTTTAATTTCCGGTTTACGTCATATACCTACTAAAAAATCCGTGTGTTATATTATTTAATCAACTCTCCTATTATAGTTCGTGAAATAATAATTGGTAACTTTCTACCTACATTATAGTAGAAATAAACATTCAATTTATATTTCTCGAACTATACGAGTATATGCTTACGGACCCATTCGGAGGTAATGTCCATAATCACCACGTTGGGCAAGCGGGTTGGTGATGGCGATCGCATAGTGGACACTATGATGACGCTGCTGCCCATCATCCTATCTTCAATTATCGAATGACCAGTGACTCTCCCAAGTCGACTCTAACGACAGTGAAACGACACCCACGGGAAGAGTTTGGCTCGTGGCAAATAATAATTATACTCTTAAGGTGCATGCAGACCAAAAGAGCATTCGCTGTTCTATCCCCCTAATCTACGAAATTCGATCGTTACACGAAACATGATTCGTTGATTTCGTAGAGTGGGGGATAGAACAGCGAATGCTCTTTTGGTCTGCATGCACATTTACTGCTGTCATCATGCGGAGAGCCGCGTGGTGGTGGTGGTGATGGTAGGAGTACCATTACATTATCCTAAACTATCAAAGCAAAAAACGCTAAGTGCTAGACTGGATGTTTCTTTGAACGGTTTGTTTACATTCTTCGCAGCCTCTAGTGACGGCTACTTTAATGTTGCCTACGTTTGACCAGGGCGCGTAGCCAAGATGACTATACTCGCATATACTATAATCATGTTATGAGTCTTTCTGGTGGACGTTTTAAAAGTTAAGGGTATGAGAGTTAATTTTCTTATTAAACCCTTATTGTCATTTAAATGCACTCCTTTCCTATTGAATTGTATGATAAAAATCACGACTACACTCCTACCAGTTGCTTACTATTGGCCACAGGAAAGAGGGGCTCTACAGTTCAGCTGAACACGCACTTTTTCTTTCCTGTGGTCGATAGTTAACAGCCTGTGGACAGGTAGTAATGTAATTTTTATCATACAACGCAATGAAAAAGGAGTACGTCTTAATGAATATAAGGCTTTCATAAGAAAATCAAGCTTTATAGGCCTTAACTTTTAGATTGTCCACCGGAAAGACTCCGATCATGGGTTTGCGTTTGACCCAATGCTTCTTAGCGTTAGCGATTGGTGCCTGGCTACGCACTCAAAGTCCCCAATGAAATTCCATCTATCTTCCACTCCAGAAGGTCGTCAACCCTCCACCACACATTATCATCTCTAAAATGTCGTTTTTTTTTCAGAATGATTTGACGCCATGAGCCTGTCAAACAGCCGCAACCAGTTCCTGGCCTTCGAGTCCCAAAACCAAGACAATATCCAATATGAAAGAAAGGGAGGCATCTTCGTCAGCACTTGTGTGTGCGTCTCTTTCATCATCTGCGCGGTTTTGGTAGCAGCCCTGGTTGGCGTAATAGTCTACTTTATTACATACTTTAAGGTAATGGTCTCATTTTATTATCTGTGCTGGAAGTATTTTATCTGCTTTAAATTAGTTCACAACTTACATAAATATTAGGTCAAGAGCATGTCAGGTCAATGGCTTAATCGAGGGTTCCGTAGCTACCGAATATCTATTCTTGGTAGTAGCTAAATGGGTAAATACATAATGGTAAACGCGCGTTGATGGGCTTAAATTATATGTCATGGAGAAATGTGCATCTTATCTTCCATTCAATCTCGTAACTACCTTAAATGTGACTACCTTTTCAAGTTTAGTATACTAGCAAGTACTCTTACAATACATAGTTAACTTTGTAACAATAAATTACAGTCATCGCTTGAAAGACTGCCGCAAACTTCGAAATTCGTAAATTAGGAGTATTGTCTATCTCTGTCATTCCAACAAAGGCGTCATTAGTGTGACTGACACAGATAAAGTCTGACAAATCTGCTTGTCAACAAAAAAACAACAAATTAAAGAGGAATGTTCGACTTTACATTTTTTTATTTCCCGCTGATTTCTGCTGCCATGTCGGTTTGTCAGACTAACAGCAAAATTATAAATATATATTATGTTTTAACTACGGAACCCTACAGTGATATATCAGACTAAATTGGTAAGTAAGTACTTAAAAAAATAAGTAAACAAAATTATCTGTCGCGTAGAGAATGATTCCGGCAGTTTTAAACATAATTATCCTTCACGTGGTGGGCGGTATAAATCGTAGCCTATAACTAGAGCTTTTAAAAAAATATGACGTCATAATGACAGTTCCCTGAACTGACAATCTGCGCGAAATCGCGTGATTTTGAAAAACAATTTATTTTCTAGTCAATATTTAGCATATTTATTTTAATATGAAACGTTTTCTATAAGCTGTGACTTGTCTTTCATTCGTGCATTTATTTTCTGTGATATTATCTTAATTATTAAGTAAAAATGTTCTTAAAAGTGTGTATCGTCTTAGTTTTATTAAACACAGTTATTAATGGAAATGAAACTGTAAGTAAAGAACCTAAACCAATATTCGCATGTTTATTACATTAATTAATATGCTGCTATTGTTTTCTATGAATATTTACAATGATTTTAAGAGTACCTTTGAGTAGTTTGTTTTTGATAAAATTACAGTTCAAAGCTCCTATGCTGACAAATAAAATACCTACATACAAAGCAATACCAGTTTTTAACCGTTATTAGACTCCATTCATAAAGAGGATTATTATCTAAAACTCTGTTCAATAGAAATGACAGAAAAAATAAAGAAACTGATTTACATTAGTCCATTTGGAATCACAGCATTTTTTAAAACAAGCCTTTCTTATACTTGAAATAATAACAATTTGACAGAATAAGATCTCGCATAGACTTTTGATAAAAGTATCTTATGAAATGAAACTATAAAAACGGATAGTCGCGTATATTCATTAACTTTAACTTCATTCCAACATTTCAAACACTTTACAGGGTTCGTAGTCTGCGGGCGACTGTCGCCCGAGTTTATCCATTTTCATAGTTTTATTTCATGAGTAATCCTCGCGGTAGGTACCGAAGAAAATATTAAAAGTGTCTTATTTTACTTTCCAGCTGTCACAATCAGTCAGTACCAATGAATTCTGGAACGATGCTGAACCTTTCGGTCACAACGGGCCACCATCTCCGGACCTCCGTCTCCCCTCAGCCGTTGTCCCAAGCTACTACCGCTTAAAACTGAGAACAGACCTCGACAACTCGAGCTTTAAAGGAGAAGTGTACATCACCTTAAAAGCTAAAAGCAGTGTTAAGGAAATAACCCTGCATGCCAAAGGTCTCACTATTGATAATAAAGCAAAGCTTACTGAACAAGTTTTTGAAGAAATTCATCTGAACCGGAAGAAACGAGAAGAACCGGCTAATGTAACAGCATCTGATAGCACTACTGTTGCAAATGATTCTGCGAATGTCACGGAAAAGCCTGTTGAAGCAGAGAAGCCTATTAATGAAACTGTAGTAAAATCTGCTGAAGAAAATAATGCGACCATAGTAAAATCTAGTGATGAACATAATGAAACTGTAGCAACGTCTAGTGATCTAAATAATGAAACTATTTCAATAAAATTAAACACTAATGTTTCTTCAAATGAACCTGCCAATGATGCTCCATCTTCAATACCGGAATCAACCTCTGAAGTTCCAATCTCTAATAATGTCTACACTACTGTTACAAATGTGAACACTCAAGTGACACACAGCAGTGCAAAAAATATACAGATTCTGTCTATCCAACAAGGGTCCGGAGACCGTTTGATTATCAAATTGGCTTCAACATTGAAGCCTGATGTAGACTACATATTGGAATTGAATTTCGAAGGGGAAATCTCTGATGCTATGACAGGCTTCTACAAGAGCACTTATACTACAAGTGATGGACAAATCAGGTTAGTTGATAAAATAGCATTTGCTTTAAGTATAATACCGATATATAAATTAACATTGTGAAACATTCAAATCTCAATGTTAAACTTTGAATTACAAGCACTTTATTTTAAAATAATTACAAATTTAAATATTGGCTAGCATTCAGCATAATTTGTAGGGCAATAATTCATTGGATTTGCTGAATATAATCAGGGATTGGACAGGATTTTTCGTACGTAGAGTACTAAAACAAGTGGATTAATAAAGAAATATGTTGTTCATTAAAATATTGAGTACTACATAAAGATGACTTTAAAGTAACATTAGGACCCCTTTGGACAAGAGTAGCGGCAGACAGAAGACAGTGGAAAAGGGCTGGAGGAGGCCTTTGCCATTAGGCACACCGAAATAAGAGACATCTTGTAATCTTGCTATGATGTTATACATAAAGAGTATAAAACATTTTAAAATATTGAGCTATTTCAAGGTTTTTCTAGAAAACCGGTTCCGATCCCTGAACACAATTATTATAAACCACTGTAGACGGACCGTTGAGCAAACTGACTGGTAAATACTAAATATGCTCTATGCTGTGATAATTATTATCTCCAACGAATGTAAACACGCATTTCAATAATTAAAACAATGATAAAACTTTAACTATGATAACGCGGTAAGTTGAATAGTTGTTGTGACTAGTCAAATTGAGAAAGTCATGTCATGTGCTCATGTGACTTCGTTATGGGTTCATAATGGTACTTCCATATTTGACCATAGTTTTGCAGAAAGCGACCAACTACTATTTTTTGTCAAACTGAAGGCTTAACATATTGAGTTTGGTTGCTTTCTGCATTGTTTTTAAAGTCGAGGTTGGTCATTTCTGCATAACTGAGGTCTTTTGGAGATCCAAAATGTTATACAACATCTTTTTCTCTCTGAAATTCTAGTATTCTAAAACATTGTCCTTGTTACACTTTGTTTTATAACATTATATGTACATACAACAGAAATAACATCCAAGGAAGCATCATTACCAATTTAACACTAGGACAACATACTTTTAAAATGTTGTAACCATAATATTTATCTAGCTATTACGTATTCGTTTGTTGACTGAATGCAATGTTTCCAATGATGTCATTCTTTTTAAATTCTCCAATGATGATAAATTTGTAATCTTTTGTTCTAGTAAGGCATTGCGTATTGTACAGACCATTTTCGACTATAAATCTTAGAAAACAAGGTCCTTCTAAAAGTAGAAGTTTATAAGCTTAATCTAAGAAATCTTAATACGTACAGTCGTCATCAGAAATATCGGAGCAGCCACGGTTCTCAAAAATATCTAAACATGAACTCTATGAAACCATGAAAATAGAGGCCTGGATGCTTAGACAAGTTGCCAATCGCTAACGCTTAATCGTCAATCGTAAACGAAAGGCAGCTAACTGTCTTTGTCGTACTAGTAGGAAAGAGTGACAGAGAGGGAAAACTACGATACGCTACTAAGCGTTAGCGATTGGCAACTTGGCTAAGCATCCTGGTCAGATGTTTGTGAGTACCCTGGCCGCTCCTATATTATGTCTGATAGCTACAAGTATTAAGATTTCTGTGATTAAGCTTATAAACTTCCTTTTAGAAGGATAACTAAATACACGTGAGTTTAACCGTTTAACCTTTTGACCTCACGGCAAAGGAATACGCCTAGCTCCAGACGCCACGCATTCACAATTATTTTACACGTTTAATGCGGTAGGGGGTCTTTCGACCCCTTACAAAGTATATTTAATTCCGAGTTAAGCTAATTGCCGCAGCGAAGTGTTAAGCGAAAATGAACTTTACGGAGTCCCACGTAAGTTACGACTGGATTAGCGTAGCTGTCGGCCAGTACCGTCATTGGCGTCGTAGTCACGATTTTCCGTTGTCGTCTGGCCGACTATGGCGGTCAAAAGGTTGATTATATTACCTAGAAAACAACACTTGAATAGTTTGCTAAAAGAAAGTAACCATGGCAACAAGTGACAAAAAAAGTGATTGACCCATGTTACCCATGTATCACGTTATTTTAAATTGAATTATAGGTATTATAAATAGCTATTTCACAAACATGCAATGAAATATTTTTGTTATGTTCCTTTAGGCTGCGAAGTATGACGTTTCAGGTGCGACTAGGACAAGAGGTCGTTAATGGAATTTAATACAAATCTTAGGATTAGGTGGGCAAAGTGCTCTTTTTTAATTCCATTCCACATAAATTTGTGGCACAGGCATCATGACATTCTGCCAAAAAAAAACTTTGATGTGTTTGTTGTTTATTTCATTGCATGTTTGAGAAAAGCACTATACCTCGGCTGGAAATATGGGGTTGTCCGCCTCAGACCTATCATATCAGTCTAAATGTCTTTGACTGGTAACCCCTTTCTTCCCGGCCTCTATGGTAAAGTACTATTTCTGCCCTCCGGCCAGCAAATAGGCCTAAGGCGGGCAACCTCATATTCCCGGCTGAGGTATGTATAATGCTTTTCTCAAACATGTAATGAAATAAACAACAAAAAATTAAAAAAAAATTGCATGGTGGCAGAATGTCATGATGCCTGTGCCACAAAAGTATGTGGAATGTAATTCAATAAGATCACTTTGACGGCCTAGGCCTTCAAGATTTGTATTAAATTCCATTAATGACCTTTTGTCCTAGTCGCAACTGAAACTTCATACATACTTCGCAGCCTATTACAAGTAACATAACAACAATATTTCATTGCAAGTTTGAGAAAAATAATATACACACCTCGGCCGTTGGGAAAGCCTCGGATCACATGTTTGTCGGCCTCGGCCTACAATTACACGTTATCCGAGACATTTTCCACTTAAACGGCCTCGGCATGTAATCTACTAATTCCGTTGCAGGAGTCTAGGGGTGACACAGTTCGAGCCGACATCAGCGCGCGCGGCTTTCCCTTGCTTCGACGAGCCGGCCTTCAAAGCCATGTTCGAGATCAGTATCGCCCATCCGAGTAATCTGACAGCCCTGTCCAATATGAAGGTTTCGTCGCAAGAGGATATGTGAGTATATTTCCTATCCCAGTTTAGTAACAGTGTCTTGCGTATATCATATTTTAGAGACACAGTGTCTTGCGTATATTATAGTTTAGTAACACAGTATCTTGCGTATATCGAAGTTTCGTGGTAGTATCTTGCGTATATCGTAGTTTCGTAATAGTATCGTGCGTATATCGTGGCGTGCCATAATATCTTGCGTATATCGTAGTTTAGTGACACAGTGTCGCTTTCCCTTGCTTCGACGAGCCGGCCTTCAAAGCCATGTTCGAGATCAGTATCGCCCATCCGATCTATCTGACAGCCCTGTCCAATATGAAGGTCTCGTCGCAAGAGGATATGTGAGTATATTTCCCTATCCCAGTTTAGTGATAGTGTCTTGCGTATATCATATTTTAGAGACACAGTGTCTTGCGTATATTATAGTTTAGTAACACAGTATCTTGCGTATATCGTAGTTTCGTGATAGTATGCGTATATCGTAGCATGAAATAATGTCTTGAGTATATCGTAGTTACGTGATAGTATCTTGCGTATATCGTAGCGTGCCATAATGTCTTGCGTATATCGTAGTTTCGTGATAGTATCTTGCGTACAGCGTAGCGTGCCATAATGTCTTGCGTATATCGTAGTTTCGTGATAGTATCTTGCGTATATCGTAGCGTGCCATAATGTCTTGCGTATATCGTAGTTTCGTGATAGTATCTTGAGTACAGAGTAGCGTGCCATAATATCTTGCGTATATCGTAGTTTAGTGACACAGTGTCGCTTTCCCTTGCTTCAACAAGCTGGCCTTCAAGGCCATGTTTGAGATCAGTATCGCCCATCCGAGCAATTTGACAGCCCTGTCCAATATTAAGGTGTCCTCGCAAGAGAATTATGTACTCACATGTAGTATATTTCTGTTATTCGCTATTCATTCTAGGGGTGGTATTTGGTGTAATGCGCATCAGTGCCGAATCGGCTTAAAAAAATTAACTATGGAGTCGGACTGTTAGGCAGATTAAAGTTAAAAAGCCTGCCTTTCCGTTTTCTAAAACATTCACTCGATTCATTGCCAGTATTTGTTGTCGCCATACAGTGTCCTGCGTATATCGCAATTTAGTGTCACATTGACACAATGCTATAGGTTGTTTTTATTTGCGTTAAAATTATGGGAAGCTTATTTATGTCAAATATAATTAATTTCTATAAGAAACTTGTGTCTTACTGTTATTGAGTTATTTAAAAAAAATTATGACTGAACAAGTATACCATTTTTCAGTTTCTTTTTTACTTTCAACTGAAAAATGGTATACATTGCAAACTTTATTAAAATCTGAGTCAATAGAAAAAGAAAAAAAGGTAAACAAATATGGCGGACCGGCAATCGCATTTGTTGTCTATGAAAATAGTGATGGGACCGATGGGAATAGTATCAACTTTTAATCGACCAAATATATCCTTCGCGAAATAATTACGAACTCAATATAAGTAAGTATTAGGTAATAGTGTGGGAAGAATTTTTTATGACTAAAAACCATTAATCCTACTAACAATTTTTAATCGGAGTGACTGTCACTATCACTAATCTCCTCCGAAGTGTCATCATCAGTGACTGTGATGATGAAAGCTTTTGTTACAGCTGCATTGTCAATAACAGTGTCGGAAATTCCGTCAATCACATTTCTCACTATTTTTTACAACTTTGCTAACAACATCTATCGACACTTCCATAATCGCTGCCGTTGTTTTATGCAACTCCATTTTGTATGGGTAAGTAGGCGAGGTTCTTTCTAAATGTCTGGAGACATTTAAAAGAATCCTTTTCATATTTTCCGTTCGTTGTTTTTTACAATCTTAGCTATTTTTGCCGGCTTTAATTCCTATGGTCCAGGTTCACTCATTGTAATCTAAAATAAAGTTAGATAAAGAGACAGACATTTACTTTTCACTTATCTACACTTTTGAGTTTAATTTAAAATAAGTTACCTTTATAACAAACCTTTTGAAGACGAAATGAGGCCCGTAAATAGCTAAGTCAAGTTGCGTTATTCTGTAGCAAAAGTGTAACGAAATCACAATGTTTATCTTAGTCCATATATAAAATAGCCAAGTCGTAGTTTAACCAGTCACAAAAATCCAATCAAATTACAATTATCGGAGTACAAATATAAAAGCTAAGCCGTAATAAAGTAAATATCAGAAGAATATAATAATACACAAAACCCGTAATAACACGAAAAAGTAGCATTTTTTTAAATACCCGTTTTTAGTTTTTCTCAATTTACCGCCACTTCTGGCAGTCATGGTTAAGCCGCATACTCACGTATCCGATATTAAACTCCGCCACGAAGTCCGCGAATTATGCCGCTTAACGTTGTAGGTACCGGTACACATCTTTCCAAATGACTCACGAACAATCATTTTTGTATATTGTTGGGTATAATATCAAAGAAAAAAATAAGAAAATCGCGTGTCTAAAACAATCGATCGAATAAAACCGAATCGATAACGGAATAAAACTGTTTTATGTCCCATCACTACAAATGTTAGTTTTTTCATAGACAAGATAAATTTCGATGAGTAAAAAATCTCGACTAGCCCTTGACATATATCGTAAAACACGTCCGAAGATTTCTTTGTACTTAATTATTAATAAATATCAGATATTTTAACTAAAAATGTATGTGAACACAAGGTTTAAGGTTCTAAGTTGTGGATAGTATCAAGATTGTGTTTGGAAAGTATGTGGTTACGAAGTAATTCAGGTTTGCAGGTTTGTTTACCTTTTTTTCTTTTTCTATTGACTCAGAATATACATGCTAATGTTAATTATTTTGACATGTGCCGTCATACACTGAGACCCGCCCATACATGGCAGTGCTCCAAACTCAACTTTGCAAGTGGGTATTTTGTATTCAAATTAAAATATTATACAAAAAAGGGTAATATTCCACTCATTGCATTCATCATCATCATCATATCTTCTTTATCAGTTGTCATTTCGTAGTTGCATTATGTCAAACGTCCGAGATTTTATACATGACGGCAGTGGTAAAAAGCGTTGATTAACAAATTATATTAATTTCAAGTAGTTGTAATTGAAATAACTTAAAAATCTGCAATGTCGTATCTTGAGCGAGGTATATAGATTACGTTTTACATTTAGTTTGATCTGAAAACTCCTTTTTGCTTGTAATATTATGATTATGACAAATAGTTACTTATATTGTGATTTCATAAAAATGGTTATATTTCTAATAACGGACAACATCTCTTTATCTGTGCGTCAGTCACTTGAAATTAACTTTTAGGTATGTTGTTCTTAAGGTTATCTCATACTTAAAATAATTCATTAGTGCAGATGGCCCTCCGAAGTTTTGGACCTGACGTGAAATGACACACTTCTCGCACTAGAGCCTAAAAAAGGCACAATCTGTACTAAAAAATGTATTTTCTATATTATTCTATATTAATAATTCTGATGTATCAGGCAACTTTATTAATGTCCCATATACCCTGTCCAATTTAACGCATATCAAAACGGGCACCCTGTATATCCTTACATAAAGGTAGAAAAATGAAAAAAAAATCCAAAATCCTATTTCCGCTCATTTGACGTCGTACCGCTGACATTGTTAAACACAACTATAGGTCAATTTCATAATCGTGTACAATGCCACATAATTGTTATCTCCTTAGTGACACGCGTCAAACAGTTCAACAATAACAATACTGTAGAAAATACCTACGTGGAAATAACAATTTAAACTAAAACCATTAATAATATAAGGTTTAAACTTTACAGGCATAGGTATACAAATCGTCAAAAGTAAATAAATATGGCTGACTTTCCATAGCATTTGACCGTATGTCTAGATGTGTAGTCACGAGTCACACACTTGCCTTGACATGACTTGACCCAACTGTCAGCTGATTATGATAATTTAGGCCAGTTCTAACGCACGTGAATTTCAACCTAAAGCTATTGTTACAAACTTCACATTATAATTAATTAATTAATTCGTTCTCTCGTTGACTTCTCTTAGAATTTCACATAGTCATCTTTGCTCACACGTTTTGCAGCTTAATCCAGAAGCAAATAAAAGTGAATTTGGTGATTATGAAGATGAAATGATTATGAAAAGAGTCCAACACAATGATTCTGTCATGAACAGAGATTGGATGGATTTGCGACATTCTTAGTGACTTACGTCATTTTGATATTTTTGATGACATTTAGTATGAGATGTCGCACAACAATCCAATCTCTGGTCATGAAAGTAGTGTCGCTATACAAACTCGACCTCGTATGATATACGAAGGGGAAGGATCATGCATTTGCATACATTTTACTGGGTGTGTAGCCAAGATGTCAATCGCTAACTGTGAACGAAAAGCCTCTTTGTCGTTCTAATAAGAAAAAGCGACAGAGAGGGAAAACTACGATACGCTACTAAGCGTTAGCGATTGCCATTTTCGCCTCGACACCGTGGAAAGCGCTCACATCATCGGTCTATCTCAGTCCACTGCTGGACGTAGGCTTCTCCTATTAACTATGCGTATGCATTACCCAAGTACCGGAAGGCGTAGCGTGGGTAGGCCCCCCACAAGGTGGACTGATGACCTGGTGAAGGTCGCAGGAGTCCGCTGGATGCGGGTGGCGCAGGACCGGTTATTGTGGCAATCTTTGGAGGAAGCCTATGTTCAGCAGTGGACGTCTTTCGGCTGATATGATGATGATGATGCATTAGCAGGTAAATGCGCATAATCTCCACGCTGGGCAAGCGGATTCACGATCGCAGTACTGTGTCCACTATGATGACATCGATGACGCTGGTGCCCATCATCAATCTTGCATCAAAGAATAGTCAGTGACACTTCAATCCCTTAGTCGACTCTTACGACACCCGCGGGAAGAGTCGGGGACCAGTGTTTTTCTGCCGTCACGACACGGGAACGGCTCGCTGGCTCTATTTCCCGACCGATTTAAATACCGACGTGTACGGCTTTGCTGTTCGGACTTTGGTCGCAAGTACTCCATCCATGACGAGGATCCTCTAAATAGTCTAAATAGATCGAATTTTTAATAATTTTCATACTATTTGTATAGGAATTTTAAATCTCGATAGCCGAATTTTTTTTTGGTCCCATACAAGCTTTTGATCCTGAACAGAAACATCAAAAAAAGTTTGTCAAAAATTACCATTTTCTCACAACCTTTATGTTTTTTCGAAAATTAGTAAACGCCAATTTTTATAATTTAAAATCAAGGGAATGTCTTCTAAGACCATTTTCGCGTGGGTGCGTATCATAATGAATACGAACTTTTAGTATAATTACAGTTTACAAACGTTCATAACGTATACTAACGTTAGGTATAATGTATTAAACATCTATTTTCAAATAGTATAATACAAAAATAATATAACGCTAAAAATATATACCGTTATTTAGTCTAACGTACATATTAACGAATTCCGTTTCATATATCAATATAAAGGTATAAAAGTTAAAACATATACTAACATCTGATATAACGATATAAATATAACTGCCAGAAAAGTAAGTTAGGTTAAGTTCTACAAAAACGTATACGTTATATTACTTACCCTTTTCAATCCGTTCTAGTCTCGAAACCTAACCAATCCAAGTAATAAATCAGGGTAAAACCGACTTGGATTGGTTAGGTTTCGAGCGTAGTTTCCCGGATGAATAAAAGACCTACTTACTTTTAATTAATTGTTTACGCATCCTCATCCTTGCGAAACCAAAAAAGGGGGGACGGGGGGGCGCAGGCCCCCACAAGGGGGGCTCGGGGGGCGAAGCCCCCCGCATTAAAAAATAACAAATTTGTACCTCTCCTACTCTAACCTGGATAGGTTCGTTAGGTACCTTTTATCCCTTAGAGCAGAAATAGAAGCCCCGCGCAGCGGGGCTTCGTCGACCGGTTCCCAGGTCTAAATCGCTTCCTATACGGATACGGCTTAATATACGGATAAATAGTAAATCAATTCAAATTAAGTAAAATGATAATTCTGTAGTTTAATTATTAAAAAATCGTAGGCGCTTATATTTTGTGTAAGATACTTGTTTTGTATATTAGATTATTTCAATGTTATACTAATTAATCGTTATCCTAAACGATGTTATATGTTACATTCATTATACATTTTACAATTATTCATTTAATAATTATACCTTTTATACGTTATATTTATTACACGTTAGGCATTATATATTTATACAAACTGAATTTATACGTTATGAATTATATAGCATAAGTTCGTATACGTTATATTACTTACCCTTTTCGCGTAGCTACTCTGGATTTGGCAGCTGCCTCACTGACCCAGAAAGAATTTCAATTCTGTATACTATTTATTTGCCGTGTGGTGTTTGCAGTAAGAATACATTTGTCACCGCTCCAACTCCTCCTGCGGGTGTCGTAAGAATCGACTAAGGGATTGAAGTGTCACTGACCATTTTTCAAGATTGATGATGGGCAGCAGCGTCATCATCATACCTGGGATAACTCGGGGCATTTATACGAAAGTAATGTAGCAAAATATTTTATCGACTAAAAATATATCGATGTTACTGTGAATGACAACATCAAAATGTTATTCCGCATAAATAAATATTAGGTACTTACTCTTCAATTAAAATAAAAAATAACTTTAAACAGGTATTTACGCGATTATTTTAAAATAGTTTTCAAAATATACTAAAATATCGATATTTAAATTGTCATTTTGATTAAAATGACATCTGCATACTAGTTTTTACTATCTGAAGAGGCCCGATATCAGATAATTATGACATTGAACCTCTGTACTGTAGTCGAGAATGTTCAATAAGCACATATTTTATTATAATTATATCGACATCTTTTTAATCGATATCAAAGCCCTATAACTTGCCCCCAGTTATCCCAGGTTTGGTCATCATAGTGGACACATTACTGCGGTCGCCAATCCGCTTGCCCAGCGTGGCGATTATGGGCATTTACCTCCTAATACGTCTATACGCATAGTTAATAGGAGAGGCATACGTACGGCAGTGGACTGACATAGGCTGATGATGATACTATGTCTATTATATTTGCAGCCCAGATACGCCGGGTTGGCGATGGACGCACTTCGACAGGTCTGTCAACATGTCCACATACCTCGTCGCTTACGTCGTGTCGGACTTCAAGTTTATTGAGACCACTTACGTCAGCAAGGTATTGTCACATACTGTTTAATAGTCTATTAAGGCCCATAGTCCTGCCTGTTGTAGGTACTTATTAACATCAAATAAATTTAATATTACATTGTGCATCTAGGGAGGTAAGTACGGTATTACTAACAAGAGTGCTAGAAGGCTTTTAATGACTCGAGTTAGTAGGCCTCTTACTGACCGTGATGCATTTGCATACAATTATTGCATTTTTCATTAGCTAGTAAAAACAAATACAAAGGTAAACAAACCTAAAAACTTATATTATTTCACGTACTTTTGAACACAATCTTGGTTTTTTAACCTACTTAAAACCTTACATTTTGAATTAAAATTATTGATATTTATTATTAGCGTAAAAATATATCTGCGTATGTGTTTCACGATACGTGTCATAACGTCCAATGCTATTGGAAGTCGGTCATATTTGTTTACGAACGGTACCTATGGGCATTTTCACTTCTAGGGACACCCAATTAGCTTCACTCTCTCAAAAAAGTTAACTTCCATGTCAGCTTTGTAACGACAATTAAGCATTAAATATTAACAATAATATTTTTTTATCATTTAATCCAGAAAAAATACGCGTATATGCAATATAAAAACACGAATAAAGTGGATTTACGTAAATATTTAATGCTTAATTGTCGTTACAAAGCTGACATTGAAGTTAACTTTTTTGTGAGAGTTAAGCTAATTGGGTGTCCCTAGAAGTGAAAATGCCCCTATAGTTTTTGTTTTTTTTTTTCAGGATAACATAACCAAGCCTATCCGCGTATGGACCAGACCAGAGCTGATAACCAAAGCCAACTACGCTCTCAGCATCACACCGAAATTGCTGCAGTACTACGAGCACGTGTTCGGGCTACCGTACGCGCTGGACAAGTTGGATCTGATTGCGATACCGGATTTCTCCAGTGGGGCTATGGAGAACTGGGGACTTATCACATCTAGGTGAGAGACACACACACACACACACACACACTAGACTATTGAAGCAATTGTCAAAGATACGTGCGGTGTTAAGAAAAAGCTTCGCACAATAAAATTGAACATATTTTTGGGGGACATTTCTGAGCTGGCGTTAGACGTCTTATGTTATAGCGGCTGTCGCAAGATTATGGGACATGAAGGGAAAGTACTCTATAAATTGTTGATAAACTGTTTTGTTAAAAAGAGACTTTATATTATTTTTTATAGCGAGCAATACTCCATTCATAGATTTTGTATGACAAGTTCCTATTTTTAGACATAATTTCCTTGCAATTTCAATATTATTTTTAGTGATTTTACCCTATTTCTTTCTTCTGAGATACTATGTTACTTTAGTAGAATGAGTTCTTTAGGTGCATAGTCTCGATTGACAACATCAAAACAGAGGGTGTTCATTTTTTCATATTTGAGTGGATTCGAATCCCAGACGAGGTTAGTAATTTAAAAATAATCTGTGAATGCAGAATTGCTAACTTTTAAAAATAACATAAAGTCTTATTTCAGTAAAAAAGCATATCTACGATATTTTCGGTACTTTCCCGTCATATCCCATACTTTTGGGACGCCCTGTATCTGGCGCCTATACCACAAAACATTACAAGCGTACAATTGTACAAAATTGTATAAATTCCCATACAAAAAGTTTTCAATTTTGTAGAATTGTAGGCTTGTATTATCAAACCGGAATCAGAAAGGGATTCGAGAGTACTGTTGACACAAAAAATGACACAAGATTAACCAAGAAAAGAGTTGTTTATAGATGTAGTGAGTGATTAATTTAATCTATTGTCTGTAAGTTATTGCAGTTAAACTATAAATATATGAATACAGTGTGTAAATCTAATACGGGCGATCAATGAAACCAGGCATGGGATTCATTAGCGTAACCATGGATTACAAGGTTTTTTTAAAGTTACTCTTAATTATGACCCCACAGAATTTTTTTAAGATTATCGGAGCAGCAATGTAGGTACGAATATTTGTTATTGTTGACACGTCAGTTATGTCATCTGCGTTTGAAATTAGCTGTCATCGAGTGTTTAACTCGCGTATGTTGCTCTACATTGCGCGCCGAATTATTTTATATGGAAACATTAGTTGCTCTAATTTTAAGTAAAAGTTATTTGAATGTACTTATCATGTCGTAAACTAACACCCGTTAAGAGCTTCGCCCGTATTAGACTTACACCCTGTATAAGTGTAAAAATATCCTAGATTGACTTATACACTGCATCAACAGTACTTTCGAATCCCTTTCTAATCGCTTGATAATAAAGTTTTGTGGTATAGGCATCTAATATTCAAAATATACCTTTACAGAGAGACCACTCTCCTCTTCGACGCCACCGCTAGCACTCCACGCGACAAACAAAACGTGGCGATAGACGTGGCCCACGAATTGGCCCACCAGTGGTTCGGCAACCTGGTCACCATGCGGTGGTGGACCGACCTGTGGCTCAACGAGGGCTTCGCGACGTACATCGAATATGTGGGCGTTGACCATGTGAGTCATTGATTTAGAATATATAAGTGGATCCCCAAACAGCTCAAAAAAAAAAAAAAAAAAAAAAAAAAAAAAAAAAAAAAAAAAAAAAAAAAAAAAAGGCCCCAATAAATGGGCTGCAGAAGTAAATATTGCGGTCCTTTTGCTCCGCTATTCAGTTCTGACAGTTGACATTTGGTCACCTTACGGTATAGCATCATTATTCCTTAAACATAAAAAGTTTCTACTATTTTGCGGTGTCGTTCGCAAATTTGACACTAATTGCTCACTTCACAAAGTTTTTTTTATTATAGTTTATTGTAAGTGAGCGTTATTAGCTTCAACTGAAACATGATAGAAATGACTTTTAGTGCCACTTTTCTTGGTTTTTTTTTTGGCTCTGTCATCATCATCATCATCATCATCATCATATCAGCCGAAAGACGTCCACTGCTGAACATAGGCCTCCCCCAAAAATTGCCACAATGACCGGTCCTGCGCCACCCGCATCCAGCGGACTCCTGCGACCTTCACCAGGTCATCAGTCCACCTTGTGGGGGGCCTACCCACGCTACGCCCTCCGGCACGTGGCCGCCACTCAAGAACCTTCCCGCCCCAACGGCCATCGGTTCTACGCGCAATGTGCCCCGCCCACTGCCACTTCAGTTTAGCGATTCGGAGAGCTACCTATTTCGGTTACTTTGGTTCTGCTGCGGATGGTCTCATTTTTAATCCGATCACGCAGAGAGACTCCTAGCATAGCCCTCTCCATTGCCCTTTGGGTCAATTTTGCGAATTTTGGGTCGATTTTGTTTTTTTGGTGAGTTTTGGCTCTGTGCGTCCATTTATTATTTAATGTCATTGATGTGAGTACAATGATCCGAGTTTGTTATGTGCGTACATGGCGACCCTGCCAACCAAAGTCACTAGTGCTAGGTGGTTGACGATTACCCAATCATTAAAACGTGGCCAGAGACGTGGCCCACGAATTGGCCCACCAGTGGTTCGGCAACCTGGTCACTATGCGGTGGTGGACCGACCTGTGGCTCAACGAGGGCTTCGCCACCTACATCGAGTATGTGGGCGTCGACCATGTGAGTCATTGATTTAGAATATATAAGTAGATCCCCAAACAGCTCAAAAAAAAAAAAAAAAAAAAAAAAAAAAAAAAAAAAAAAAAAAAAAAAAAAAAAACCCAAAAAATTGGCTGCAGAAGTAAATATTGCGGACCTTTTGCTCCGCTATTCAGTTTTGACAGTTGACATTTGGTCACCTTACGGTATAGCATCATTATTCCTTAAACATAAAAAGTTTCTACTATTTTGCGGTGTTGTTCGCGAATTTGACACTAATTGCTCACTTCACAAAGTTTTTTATTCTTTGAGTTTTTTTATTATAGTTTATTGTAAGTGAGCGTTATTAGCTTCAACTGAAACATGATAGAAATTACTTTTAGTGCCACTTTTCTTGGTTTTTTTTTTGGCTCTGTGCGTCCATTTATTATTTAATGTCATTGATGTAAGTACAATGATCCGAGTTTGTTATGTGCGTACATGGCGACCCTGGCAACCAAAGTCACTAGTGCTAGGTGGTTGACGATTACCAAATCATTAAAACGTGGCCATCGACGTGGCCCACGAATTGGCCCACCAGTGGTTCGGCAACCTCGTCACCATGCGCTGGTGGACCGACCTGTGGCTCAACGAGGGCTTTGCGACCTACATCGAGTATGTGGGCGTCGACCATGTGAGTCATTGATTTAGAATATATAAGTGGATCCCCAAACAGTTCAAGGCCCCAAAAAATGGGCTGCAGAAGTAAATATTGCGGTCCTTTTGCTCCGCTATTCAGTTCTGACAGTTGACATTTGGTCACCTTACGGTATAGCATCATTATTCCTTAACCTCGTGCCTACATTGTGTCAAAATTTGCCAAATCAAATTGGAAATTTGTCTAATTGTCATAGAGTTAAAAAAAATATTATGTCCTTTGGGTAGAACACATGTAGGCAGGAGGTTAAACATAAAAAGTTTCTACTATTTTGCGGTGTCGTTCGCAAATTTGGCACTAATTGCTCACTTCACAAAGTTTTTTATTCTTTGAGTTTTTTTTATTATAGTTTATTGTAAGTGAGCGTTATTAGCTTCAACTGAAACATGATAGAAATGACTTTTAGTGCCACTTTTCTTGGTTTTTTTTGGCTCTGTGCGTCCATTTATTATTTAATGTCATTGATGTGAGTACAATGATCTGAGTTTGTTATGTGCGTACATGGCGACCCTGCCAACCAAAGTCACTAGTGCTAGGTGGCGATTGACGATTACCCAATCATTAAAACGTGGCCATCGACGTGGCCCACGAATTGGCCCACCAGTGGTTCGGCAACCTGGTCACCATGCGGTGGTGGACCGACCTGTGGCTCAACGAGGGCTTCGCGACATACATCGAGTATGTGGGCGTCGACCATGTGAGTACAGTCATCCGAGCATTTATTATGTGAGGGCTTCACATGGCGACCCTGCTATAACGTTGAAAATGTCCGAAAAGTGAACTGGTTTTTTTCAGTTGATAATTTAGTTTTTTTCCCGTTTTTTCACTGTCACTCCTTACCATCTATTTCAATTGACTTTTTTCTTCTTTGACTTCGATGACATTTCGCACGCGTTATCCTGGTAAAAGCGTTATCCAAGAAAGAATTAGATCTAATTTGCATTGATTTAGAGTTAGAGTTGAAAATTATAGTGGAAACTTTCATTGATTTTTTCGAAAAAATCCGGAAAAAAACGAGCTGTTTGGAAGGAATCGGGATTTAATCCGGAAATGTTCTATTTTACCCTGAAACACCACTGTCACTCAAAAGTTTACGCCAGTAAAAAACAAGCAAAATGTAAATAAACCTATAAACGTCCATTATTTCATAATCATGCTTTTTACCTATATCTCCCACACAAAGTTACTGATACTCGGCCGTGCTTGGAAATGATCCAATCATTTATTACGAGTGTCATGGCGACCCTGCCACACTACTGTCACTAAAATGTTTGCTCTAGTAAAAACAAGCAAAATGTAAAGAAACCTACAAACTTGCATTAAATTATTTCAAAATCACGCTCTTTACCTATACCTGCCACACAGTTACTAATGATTGGCCGTGCTTATAAATGATCCAATCATTATGATTTTATTACGCATATGCGCTTGTCAAAAAAAAATCTGGATATCGAATTCTTCTAGATCTGGACATATCATGAGCGTTTTTCTAAAAAAAACCCGTAAACCTAATTCTTCTAAGTCTAGACTCGCTTCGGCTCATTCAAATAAGAATCACGAGCTGAGTCGATTTTAATAATAAATAATAATGTCAAGTTTCCGTTACGCGAGGTTCGTAGTAAGTTCATACCGAAAACGTGAAACCAATACGGTTTTTAGAACATGTTTTTATTGTCTTAATCAAATCAGCTTGTTATTCTGATTCAAATGAGCCGAAGCAAGTTCGGATCTAGAACAATCAGGTTTTTGGGATTTTATTTGAAAAAGGCTGTCATGGCGACCGTGCCACACCACAGTCACTCTAGTGCTGGGCCGAGATCGACAATGATCCAATGATTTATTATGTGAGAGCTGCAAGTCATGTTCTCTGTACGATTTATAATTGTGACGATGCGTGAATCGGAACGCACATTGCCCCTTTCATGTTAGGTTCTGGCCGGTTTAGATCCTTTATTCCAAATTTAAAATTACAAATTCCCATTATTCATTCATTTCCTTCATCATTCATCCTCAGTCCATCAGAAGACACAGATTGATTTATTACTAAATATTTGTCAATTTAATCAAGAATCTAAGTACAGCACGAGTCAGTGCTTTATGTAATTTTAATATCCAGTGAATGTGTTTTATACTTATATATCTGTTACTGTTACCGGTATTCGTCGTTTTTTCCCAAAGGCACAATATTGTAAGTTTTCATACTTTATAGTTTTACATTTATATATATTCCAACTCAATATCAGTTTAGCTGACTGTACTTGTATCTATTATAGGTGCCTTTATTTTCGAATAAATAAATATCCTACTGGCTGCCCTACTTCCTGTTTCCTTCTCGCTCCCGTCCCCGAAACCCAGAGGGCTACACCCTCACAATAATAGTACATTACGACCTGCGACCATATACAGGGTTACTTTTTCACCAGTACAAAAAATCAACATACGTAATAGTAGTCCAAGTTACAGAATACTAGCATTTTTTGTTACCACCCCTTTAGAACAAAAAAACTAAAATACCGATGCTTGAACTTATCCGCAAACCTAACAAGAAAATTGGACGCATTACGCATTATCAATGTACATAACTAGCAAAACACACGAACTGGCAACTGTTTGTTTACAACGTCATCGCCCGCGGCATGACGGGTTGGAAAAACCCCACTGGGTATCAACTTATGATTATGACTTGGCAAAACAATCTTACTTGATCCCAAATCTTCCTTCATACTTGCACTACAAGTACACTACAAGACAGCACGGGCTTAGGACCGTAAAAATAAAGAATTTTCTGTGTGTGCAGTTTGTCGAATGTTTTAAATTATGTCTGGGAAACGTGATAAAATTACAAAGTAGGACAGAAACTTTCTTCATTGAGGCGTATTTAAAAATTTGAAATCACCTTTATGCACAATGATTGGAATCAAAAAAACATACCTAAGTAATGGAGTCCATTTCTCGTACTAATTTATTAATTCACAACACACTCTTGCCCGTTTTTGAATATTTCCTTCGATATTTCCCAACACAAGTCTGTAGTTCTCACTTTTAAGTTCATCAAATGCACTTATTATTAGATTTTTTAAGTCTTTTAAATTTTGGGCCTACCCGCCGTTTCACTTCACCTCACAAAAACAGTCACACGGGGTCAAATCTGTTGACCTGGCTGGCCATGGCTATAACACTGGCATTTTCCAGGCGGGGCACATTTTCCCCAATGAGAAAATAACTAGGTACGAACCATTTCGTACGAGCAATTTCCGACTGAAGGTAGTATGATGCGGCACGCGTGCACATACCTATGTCAAGCGCGGGACTGACCCTGACCTAGTCACCGAGATTAAGGTAACTGCTATGTTGCCAACTCGTGCGCCGACCAGCAGGTCGCTCACCCCTTTCCGCCGCCCTCTGCGTCCCGCACACCGATGACGTCTTGTCATTAGTAAGCCCATCATTTTACATTTGCATGAAGGATAAATTAATAATAAATGAAAAAAAAAATATTTCAATTTTATTTGATAAATGTAATCTATTATCGATACCAAATACGTGGGAAAATTTATTGTACCGGTGAAAAAGTAACCCTGTATAACATGGACGTCTAACGCCGGCTCAAAAATGCCCCCAAAAGCAATTGTTCAATTGTGCCAAGATGGGCAGGACATGGCGCTTTTCTTAACACCGCGCATATTTCGGCGCAACATCCTTGACAACGTTTATAGAATATAGCCAATCAAAACTTTGATGGACCAATCACAACTAATTATAAATGGCGGCTTAAGTTTTTATAGGTTGATTTTGAAATTCATTGCCGTGATGCATTGAACAGGGGGTGACACTTGTCAACTAAAATTCAGGACCGTTTTTGAAAGGCAATTTGGTATGGCGTGCGGCTTCCATGTTTTATTTGTTCGTAGATCTGTACTAAAAAATAGTATTTTATTACAGATTGAACCAGAATGGAACATGTTCGAATCCTTCTCCATCGACAAAATGGACCTCCTCCGCTCCGACTCTCTCAAGAACACATCTCCAGTGTCGAGAAAAGTCGTCGACGCGTCGGAAATATCGCAGAAATTCGACGAGATTTCTTACATGAAGGGGGCGAATTTGATAAGAATGCTGAACCATACTGTGTCTGAAGAAGTTTTTCATAAGGGATTACTGAATTATTTGAATAAATGGTAAGATTTAGTATTACATTTGGATTTTGGCCGTGTAGTGACGGCAGTAAGAATGCATTTGTCACCACCCCAACTCCTCCTGCGGGTGTATCGTAAGAGTCGACTAAGGTATTGAAGTGTCACTGACCATTATTTTATAAAAAAATGATAATGGGCAGCAGCGTCATCATAGTGGACACATTACTGCGATCGCCAATCCGCTTGCCTAGCATGGCAATTATAGGCATTTACCTCCTAATGCGCCTATACGCATAGTTAATAGGAGAGGCCTACGTCCAGCAGTGGAGTATCATAGGCTGATGATGATGATGAGTATTAGATTAAAAATTTAACTGAATAGGCATAGGCATTTCTGTAAAAGAAATTTGATGATGATCACTTATCTTGTGATTATAAAAACTGTGACATCTGTGTGTAGCTGTGTCAGAGGAAGTATTGAAATCTTAACTTTTAACCAACGATATGACTTCTGTAATAGATTTCATCTAACTCCTTAGAATTGACAGGAGACTTTCCTGATACGCCAATGTCAAAAAAAATATTGGATTAATGACCTTGATTTTTGTAATTTAAAGTCCAAAAGGCTTGAGACGGATACGGCTTAGTACAGTCACGTCTAATAATATGTATACATTTCAGAACGTATGTCAACGGCATAAAGATCAAAATTGTATACATATTATTAGAGCCGACCGTATTAACTTTTCGTATATCGATAAAAAAATAAATTAATGACCTTGATTTTTGTAATTTAAAGTCCAAAAGGCTTGAGATGGATTCATAAATTTTCCGAATAATTTAAAATAAATTGATTTTATTTTGATTTTTAAGGCGTAAAGTCCGCTTAAAAATAAATAATTTCGCAGGACATACGCAAATGCAGAAGAGAACGATCTATGGGCGGCCATGTCCACAGCGGTGAAGTCAGAGTCCACGCTTGGGAACCTGTCCGTGGTTGAATTCATGAACTCTTGGACCCGCCAGGCGGGTTATCCGGTACTGACCGTCGAACGGGACTACAGCACTGGCGAAGTCACTTTCCAACAGGTAGGGTAGTAATAGAAATAGAAAATAATTAATTCGTAACATCAGTAAAAAGGACAAAGCAGATGACAGTATACAAAAAAGGTGCCACGAAATGGTCTCATCTCAGCATGTTGCTGGCGTGAGCCCAAGTTAATGGACTTGTGGACAATGGAAAGATTCACGATGGGTAACATGACAAAGAACATAGTACGCTTGGGAAACTGTCTGTGGTAAAGTTAATGAACTCTTGGACCCGCCAGGCGGGTTATCCGGTACTGACCGTCAAACGAGACTACAGCACTGGCGAAGTCACCTTCCAACAGGTAGGGTAGTAATAGAAATAGAAAATAATTCGTAACATCAGTAAAAAGCACAAAGCAGATGACAGTATACAAAAAAGGTGCCACGAAATGGTCTCATCTCAGCATGTTGCTGGCGTGAGCCCAAGTTAATGGACTTGTGGACAATGGAAAGATTCACGATGGGTAACATGACAAAGAACATAGTACGCTTGGGAAACTGTCTGTGGTAAAGTTCATGAACTCTTGGACCCGCCAGGCGGGTTATCCGGTACTGACCGTCAAACGAGACTACAGCACTGGCGAAGTCACCTTCCAACAGGTAGGGTAGTAATAGAAATAGAAAATAATTCGTAACATCAGTAAAAAGGACAAAGCAGATGACAGTATACAAAAAAGGTGCCACGAAATGGTCTCATCTCAGCATGTTGCTGGCGTGAGCCCAAGTTAATGGACTTGTGGACAATGGAAAGATTCACGATGGGTAACATGACAAAGAACATAGTACGCTTGGGAAACTGTCTGTGGTAAAGTTCATGAACTCTTGGACCCGCCAGGCGGGTTATCCGGTACTCACAGTCGAACGAGACTACAGAACTGACCAAGTCACTTTCCAACAGGTAGGGTAGTACGCTTGGGAACCTCTCCGAGGTAGTGTTCATAAACCAAGCGGGTTATCCGGTACTCACTGTCGAGCTAGACTACGATATTGGCGAAATGACCTTCCAACAAGTAGGGTACGCTTGGGAACCTGTCCGAGTAGAGTTCATGAACGCTTGGACCCGCCAGGCAGGTTATCCGGTACTCACTGTCGAGCGAGACTACAGCACTGGCGAAGTCACCTTCCAACAGGTAGGGTAGTAATAGAAATATAAAATAATTAATTCGTAACACCAGTAAAAAGGACAAAGCAGGTGACAGTATACAAAAAAGATGCAACGAAATGGTCTCATTTCAGCATGTTGCTGGCGTGAGCTAGCGCTGATTCTTCTGATGAGACCACCAAGTGAAGGATTCACGACGGGTAACATGGCAAAGAACATAGTACGCCTGGGAAACTGTCTGTGGTAAAGTTAATGAACTCTTGGACCCGCCAGGCGGGTTATCCGGTACTGACCGTCAAACGAGACTACAGCACTGGCGAAGTCACCTTCCAACAGGTAGGGTAGTAATAGAAATAGAAAATAATTCGTAACATCAGTAAAAAGGACAAAGCAGATGACAGTATACAAAAAAGGTGCCACGAAATGTTCTCTTCTCAGCATGTTGCTGGCGTAAGCCCAAGTCCATCAAGTGAAAGATTCACGACGGGTAACATGACAAAGAACATAGTACGTCTGGGAAACTGTCTGTGGTAAAGTTCATGAACTCTTGGACCCGCCAGGCGGGTTATCCGGTACTGACCGTCGAACGGGACTACAGCACTGGCGAAGTCACCTTCCAACAGGTAGGGTAGTAATAGAAATAGAAAATAATTCGTAACACCAGTCAAAAAGGATAAAGCAGATGACGGTATACAAAAAAGGTGCCACGAAATGGTCTCATCCTACGAACAAATAAAACATGGAAGCCGCATGCCATATTAAATTGCCTTTCGAAAACGGTCCTAAATTTTAGTTGACAAGTGTCACCCCCTCTTCAATGTATCACGGTAATGAATTTCAATATCAACCTATAAAAACTTAAACCGCCATTTAAAAATCCATCAAAGTTTTGATTGGCGATATTCCATAAACATTTGTCAAAGTTGTTGCGCCAAAATATGCGCGGTCTTAAGAAAAGCGCCATGTTCTGCCCATCTTGGCACAATTGAACAATTGCTTTTGGGGGCATTTTTGAGCTGGCGTTAGACGTCCATGTTATATATGGTCGCAAGTCTCATCTCAGCATGTTGATCTTCTGATGAGACCACTAAGTGAAAGATTCACGACGGGTAACATGACAAAGAACATGGTACGCCTGGGAAACTGTCTGTGGTAAAGTTAATGAACTCTTGGCCCCGCCAGGCGGGTTATCCGGCACTCACTGTTGAACGGGACTACAGCACTGGCGAAGTCACCTTCCAACAGGTAGGGTACTACGCTTGGGAACCTGAACGAGGTAGAGTTTATGAATGCTTGGACCCGCCAGGCGGGTTATCCGGTACTCACTGTCGAGCGAGACTATAGTACTGGCGAAGTCACCTTCCGACGGGTAGGGTACGCTTGGGAACCTGTCCGTGGGGGAGTTCATGAACTCTTAGACCCGCCAGGTGGGTTATCCGGTACTCACTGTCGAACGAGACTATAGTACTGGCGAAGTCACCTTCCGACGGGTAGGGTACGCTTGGGAACTTGTCCGTGGGGGAGTTCATGAACTCTTGGACCCGCCAGGTGGGTTATCCGGTACTTACTGTCGAACGGGACTACAGCACTGGCGAAGTTACTTTCCAGCAGGTAGGTTAGTACGCTTGGGAACCTGTCCGAGTAGAGTTCATGCTTGGACCCGCCAGGCGGGATTATCCGGTACTTACTGTCGAACGGGACTACATACAGCACTGGCAAAGTTACTTTCCAACAAGGGTAGTTCAAGGTAGTCCATGAACTGTGTAATTTTATTACTGATTGCAAACTGATTTTCATATCCAATTAACCTTAGAACAAAAAGCGTTTCATTCCTAAGAATCCTAAGTAGGTTTTCGTGCATTGTTCGTCTTTTGCTTCTAAATTCTTTTTATAAACCGGTTCCGAGCCTTAGTCACCGTTTTGTTTTCCAACCGACTTCAAAAAAAAAAAGGTTCTCAATTCGATTGTATGTTTTTTAATGTTTGTTATCTCATTAATTTCGACTGGACGAACCGATTTTGATGATTCTTTTTTATTTGAAAGATAATGCTTACCGATTGGTTTTATTTTAATTTGGTCCAATTCTGACAATGGCATCCGTGAGAAAACCATAATAAGTCATAAACTTGCATTAATCATATGACGAATACCTCACGCCAACATATTCCGGTATTTTTTTAACTTTTTAACCGACTTTAAAACAAACTGAGATGGTTCCGTTGACACCAAGTCGAGGTATGATGATAGGATCTTGGAGAAATTGATTGAGGTCGGTTTTTTTTAACAATTTTGCATCCAAGCAAAATTTCGAACAATAAATAGCTCAGAAACTGATAGAACCCGCTAGGCGGGCAAGGACATGAAATTCAATGTCGGACGCTGCGAACCCGCTAGGTGGGCACGCGGCTGACGCTCAGGGTGCCAAATGACTTTCGTTTACGTAATAAAGCTACGATTTGCTTTTCTTAAATAGAATAACGAAGTGCCCAACACAGTCTTCAGAAATCTTTTATATGAATATTTCACGAGTGCGAAAGATACACAACAAATGAAAAACGTGCCGAACTATTTTTGAGCAAGTCCACTCGCATGGTGGTGCTAAAATAACATTTTTAGTACAGATGGTGTCTTTTTTAGGCTCTAGTGCGAAAAGTGGGTCATTTTACGTCAGGTCCAAAACTTCGGAGGGCCATCTGTATTAAAAAACGTCGTACGAGACACGTGCAAAGACGAAATTCGTAACTCGTGTCGATTTAAAACACTCCCTGTTGGTCGTGTTTTAGAACATCACCACTCGTTTCGAATTTCATGTTTTTCGCACTTGTTTCGTAATGTACTATATTATGGGTCTTCAATATAGATTACGATCCTGAAAGAAAGCGATTCGACTAATGAGTCTAATTACTTTCTGTTAGTAGCAGTCGTGAGGTAGCAAAAATGCAATGCGTGCCCGCCTGGCGGGCACTGACGTAGCATGTAGGTTTATAGCTCTTGCCCGCCTAGCGGGTACGCCGTTATCTGCACGAAGTTTACGAGCGTCTATCTGGTGGGTACGTGATGTCGAATGTGTTAATTTCTGCGACCATATATAACATAGACGTCTAACGCCATCTCAAAAATGTCCCCGAACACAATTGTTCCAAGATGGACAGGACATAGTGCTTTTCTTAACACCGCGTATATTTCGGCGGAACATCTTTGACAAATGTTTATAGAATATAGCCAATCAAAACTTTGATGAACCAAACACAACTATCTTTAAATGGCGGTTTAAGTTTTTATAGGTTGAAATTGAAATTAATTACCATGATGCATTGAAGAGGGAGTGACACTTGTCAACTAAAATTCAGGACCGTTTTTGAAAGGCAATATACACAGAATTAGATTTGGATAGAAGAAACAAGTTCATTCATTTGTTTGGCGGCCGAGCGTGTCAGATTTTGTACTGAAGTTGCCTATGATTTTAAATATGTCTCAGGCCCTTGAGTATTCATATTTTTTTGTGTTGTTGCAATAAATATTACTTAAGGAGACACTATTAATGTTTTTGTTCACTTCAACTTACAAAATTTGACGCCCGAAAGCTGCAAGCTGCGATTAAAGACGGACAACTCAGTAGATTTTACTGAGTTCATTTGACACGCTAAGTAGATACGTTTGCTTGATCTATGGTATATATGACATCTGTGGCAATACAGTGTGTAAATCTAATACGGGCGATCAATTAAACCAGGCATGGGATTCATTAGTGTAATCATGGATTACAAGGTTTTTTTAAAGTTACTCTTAATTTAGACCCCACAGAATTTTTTTAAGATTATCGGAGCAGCAATGTAGGTACGAACATTTGTTATTGTTGATTTGTCAGTTATGTCATCTGCTTTTGAAATTAGCTGTCAACGAGTGCTTAACTCGCGTATGTTGCTTTACATTGCGCGCCGAATTATTTTGTATGGAAAATTTTGTTGCTCTGATTTTAAGTAAAAGTTATTTGAATGTACTTATTATGTCGTAAACTAACACCCCTTAAGAGCTTCGCCCGTATTAGACTTACACCCTGTATAGTATGGCGTGCGGCTTTCATGTTTAATTTGTTCGTAGGTTAATTTTGGATTGGATTATTCCAGAAACTATTCACAAGCTCCGACGAGCCGTACCAAGCGATGGTGGATCAGCTATGGTATATCCCCATAAGCTACACAGTATCGAACGCGAACTGGCCGGCGCCGCGCAAATTGTGGCTCTCCACGCGGTCAGTGCGGGCCACCGTACCGGCCGACGATACGCAAGCGCTTTACGTTAATGTGGACGCCATTGGTGAGTTACTGGATAATAAATATTTTAGCCTATATAATGTCCCACTGCTGGGCACAGGCCTCCTCTCATATACGAGAGGGATTGGGCTATAGTCCCCACGCTGGCCCTAAGCGGGTTGGGAACTTCACATACACCTTTGAATTTCTTTGCGATATTTTACTGGATAATAAAATAAATAAATAAATATCTTGGGACATCTTACACAAATCGACCTAGTCCCACGGTAAGCTCAATTAAGGCTTGTGATGTGGGTACCAGACGCCATAGATAGATACATAGCCGGATGGATGCTAAGCCGACTTGCCAATCGCTAACGCTTAGTAGCGTATCCTAGTTTCCCCTCTCTCACTCTTTCATATTAGTGCGACAAAGACAGTTAGCTGCCTTTCGTTTACGATTAACGATTAAGCGTTACCGATTGGTGACTTGTCTGAGCACCCTGGATGCTTAGCCAACTTACCAATCGCTAACGCTTAGTAGCGTATCCTAATTTTCCCTCTCTGTTTCAATTAGCGCCACCTAGCAGTCCATTTATTGAGTTTCACTGAAAATCAGCGTCGCGAAATGTGCTCTGTAGCTCATTTCGTGACACCAAAGCTGAGTGCAGCCCATTTAGCGCAATCTGTTTTTATATATGTTGTTATTTATAGTTATTATAAATTGTATTGTGCTAATAAAGTAAATTTTCTTTCTTCTTTCTGTTACTCTTTCATATTAGTGCGATAAAGACACCTGCTTTTCGTTTACGATTAAGCGTTAGCGATCGGCAACTTATCTAAGCATCCTGGTCTTACAAAACTGACTGAATAAGAATGAGATTTTTATTGATAAAATTAGAAATAATTTTACATGTCATACAGGTGTACCAAGATTATGGGACAAGAAAGCAAAGTACCTTAAATATCTTAGATAGGATATTTCGCTGAAAGTAGATTTTATTTTATTTAGATAATTAATTAATCCTGCATTAAAAAAAACTAGCTTTTCCTGGGTATCGAACCTACTTTAATACATTTTTTCTTTATAATTTTATCATGTCATTCGAAAAATTAATTTTTTTTTCTTAAAAAACATTGTATCTAAAACTATAAAAATGTTTGGTTTAAAATCAAAAAAAAATCTAGTTAGTTCGGTTTCCTGTAATTATGTAAAAAACTTTAATTTGCCTTTAACATGAAGTATTTTTTCAGCAAAATATCCTCTCTAGAATATTTAAGGTACTTTTCCTTCATTTTCCATAGTCACGGGACGCCCTGTATAATAATTATCACTAAATTATAATAATCATATTACTATTTAGTCCTTCTTGTACAATTTCACCAATATACGGGTACTGCTTAAAAAATGCAACTCAAATAGTACATTACGACACAAGTGCGAAAAACATGAAATTCGAAACGAGTAGCGATGTTTCAAAACACGACCGAAGCGAGACACGTGCAAAAAGGAAATTCGTAACTCGTCTTAAAACATCGCCACTCGTTTCGAATTGCATGTTTTTCGCACTTGTGTCATAAATTATGACACAAGTTCCGACCCCTAATTATGACTCATAATTAGGGGTCGGAACTATGGGTGCAAAACTTTAACAAAACTTCTCAAGTGGACCTGACATAGCGCATACATCCATAAAATATACATATCTACACACCCACACATTGTAAGTTGAATATTCCAAGATAGGGAATAAAATTGGATACAGATGTTTCAATAATATTCGTACTTTTCTTGGCTAAAGTGTTGTGAACACTCGCGATCAATTTTAAAGTATTGCTAAAGTTTCGACCCCTAGTCATAATGTACTATAAGAAAACAATTTAATTTCTACCACTAAAAATATTAATATATTTCCTCCCCAGGCTACTACCGAGTGAACTACGACACCAAAAACTGGGAGCTCCTAAACGCAGCCCTAAAATCCGGATACTACAAGTCGCCAATCACCAAAGCCCAACTTATCGACGATGCCTTCAACTTAGCCAAGTTTTCTCACCTGAACTACAGCCAAGCTCTCGGCTTGACCACTTGCGTGATAGATGGAGAGGATTCGAAGGTCGTATGGGATCTGCTGCTTAATAATCTGGGATTTATTAAGTACAATATTAGGACGACTTCGGGATATGTGTATTTTCAGGTGAGTGTCATCACACATAGTACAAAATAAAGTCACTTTTTCTGTCGCTAAGTCCCTTTGTACGCTTAAAGCTTTAAAACTACGCAACGGATTTTGATGAGATTTTTTTAATAAGTAGGTAGGGTAATTCAAGACGTAGGTTTTTATGTAGATATAGTACCCATGCGAAGCCGGGCGGGTGGCTAATTTTAAATAAATTATTATTAATTAAAGTACAATCGCGATGGGCGATATGGAATGCTGTCAAACTGACTGTTGTCACACACTGACATGGCACATTTTAATCGGTTAGTAACTTCAGAATCTAGATTTCGACTGTGAGTAATACAGGTAAATTCACGAATGGATCGAGTAAGTGACAGAATGTATCTATGTGTGGATGTCAAAATGACAGTAGATACAGGTTGGTATAGCACGGCCGCATACACACAATGACAGATGTCATTCATTTCATTCATTCCATTCGTGCCAGCGTTGGTGAATTTACCTGTAAACACTGACGAAATTTAAAACAAGACAACACGTCGTTTACAAAGAATATTCTTAACAATTTTCATCCTAAATAAATATTAGTTAGTTGTTATTTTAAACGACAAAGTGTTCAACTTGGCCAACTTCTCTCACCTGAACTACAGCCAAGCTCTCGGCTTGACCACTTGCGTGATAGATGGAGAGGATTCGAAGGTTGTGTGGGATCTTCTGCTTAATAATCTGGGATTTATTAAGTACAATATTAGGACGACTTCGGGATATGTGTATTTTCAGGTGAGTGTCATCACACATAGTACAAAATAAAGTCACTTTTTCTGTCCCTATGGTCCTTTGTAAGCTTAAAGCTTAAAAACTACGCAACGGATTTTGATGAGATTTTTTTTAATAGGTAGAGTAATTCAAGAGGAAGGTTTTTATGTAGGTATAGTACCCGTGTGCAGCCGGGGCGGGTCGCTAGTTTTAAATAAATGATTATTAAGTACAATCACGATGTGCTCAGTAACTTCAGAATCTAGATTTCGACTGTGAGTAATACAGGTAAATTCACGAATGGATCGAGTAAGTGACAGAATGTATCTATGTGTGGATGTCAAAATGACAGTAGATACAGGTTGGTATAGCACGGCTGTATACACACAATGATAGATGTCATTCGTTTCGTTCATTCCATTCGTGCCAGCGTTGGTGGATTTACCTGTAAACACTGACCAAATTTAAAACAAGACAACACGTCGTTTACAAAGAATATTCTTAACAATTTTCATCCTAAATAAATATTAGTTGGTTATGAAATAAAACTATGAAAACGGATAAACTCGCGTATATTAACTAATTTTAACTTCATTCCGACGTTTCGAACCCTGACTTTTATTTCATGAGTAATCCTCGCGGTAACCGAAGAAAATATTATTAGGTGGTTGTTATTTTAAACGACAAAGTGTTCAACTTGGCCAAGTTTTCTCACCTGAACTACAGCCAAGCTCTTGGCTTGACCACTTGCGTGATAGATGGAGAGGATTCGAAGGTCGTGTGGGATCTGCTACTTAATAATCTGGGATTTATTAAGTACAATATTAGGACGACTTCGGGATATGTGTATTTTCAGGTGAGTGTTTTTTTAGTAAAATATGTTGGTTTTCTTGATGCTTTCGGTTTAAAAATAAAATATATAGCAAATTGAACGTAACGAAGAGTTGTGGTGTTTGCGGATGGTTGTGGTAGGGTTTGAGTGGCTGGCTGTAGTACCTTCCAAACATTAAGTACAGATGTTGCTAGTGATTAGTTTCCCAGTACCATTGACTAAATCCGGTGTAATTGACGGAAGTCGTCTGGTGTAATTAGAAGCACATTGGACCGGTAATCCAGAGGATTCGGGTTCAAATCCCGTGACAACTAGAGTCTTTCGCAGTTGATTTTTTTTATGTCGATCGGCATCTGTTACGGCATTGTGGGAAAATATTATTAATTAAAGTACAATTATGATAAGCGATAGATCAGAAGGCTGTCAAATGGACACATGCACTGATATTGCACATTTAATTTTAAATCGATCAGAAATTTGATCTATAGGTAAATTCACTAAAGCAGGCACGTATGGAATGAATGAAATGAATGACATCTATCACTGTATGCGGTCGTCTTATACCAACCTGTATCTACGGTCATTTTGACATCCACACATTGATACATTCTGTCACTTACTCAATACATTCGTGCCAGCTTTCGTGAATTCACCTGTACATCTGGACTGTGTGATTTAATAATCACTGACCAGATTTAACCCTTAATTTCATGACCTTCACAAAGATTTATTCAAATTTAAATTCAGACATGTTGTCAATAGAGTCAAGAATACATGATGGATATTTCCATCACTATGCAATTAATGGTTAAATCACTACAGGGGGGCTACCATGACGTTTTAAATGCGATTCAATTTAGGTTCTGCGTGTCAGTTTTTGACAGTTATTCTATGGAACTGACACATGGCGATTCTAATTAGGTCCGAAACTGAATCGTATTAGTAGATTGTGGTAGCCGCTAGATTGCGTTCAAAGTGTATGAAGAATATCCGTAACAAACGTCCAAAATCAATATTTGTTACTTCGATCAATTAACTTTTTCTTATTCTTTCACTGTCCCATCAGCGAGTACTGAAAAAACAAAACCAGTGTAAATTATAAATATTGCATGTTCATATTAATATTCATGTTAATTTATTGATAATAGTATTATATATTACAAGTCAGAATTCAAATTACAAGATTTCAAAATTATCATGCTAATACTAAATATACCAAATATATGTCATATACCAAACAAAAATCGACCAAGATCGATCACCAACGTCCGAGGTGGGGAACGAACCCACGTGCTCAGCTTTCGCGGCTGATGCCTGCACCCCTCGGCCACTCGGTCACAAGCACAAATCAAAATATTTAGTTAATAAATAATTTGATTTGTGTTTTCACAATACGTTCAAAACCAGTGTAATCACAAGTAACTTCGCCCCATTACATTATACTTATCTATTCTTCCACAGGACTACATGAAAATCTTGCTTCAAAAGCAACTCGAGCGCCTCAACTTCGGACTCAACAAGCCAAAGGACGATAACGAAGCGTTCCTCATAGAAAACCTCGTGATGTGGGAGTGTGAGGTAGAGGCACCGCGCTGTCTGAAGTGGGCACAAGATGAGTTCACTAAATGGTCGCAACAAGACGACCTGAGCAACAACTCGTAAGTATTGTATACAATTATAATTTTTTTTTTAATTTCGGCACTAAGTAAGAATTGACAATGTTTCAAAATTTTCGAAGTCCCTAAATCGAAAACCATTTCGAGATATACTAAATATATATATATAAAAATATTTTTTTTTTTCGCAATATTTTTGTTAAAAATAGTTTAAAGGGGAAATGACGTCACATAGCTGATTGAGAGCTGCCACTATAACCAAAAAATCTTGTTTTTGGAATGTCACATTTGACACTTGTTACCGTTTTTCGTCGTTTTCTTACGTGTATGAAACATCACTTGTGACGTCATTTAGCTGATTCTTGTCGTTGGTAACTTACGCTCTTTCTGCTCGAAGTAGTAATAAAAAGGGATTTTCGTACTAAAATAGCAATTTTTGTGAAAAATAAAAAAATACGTGTATCTTTTAATATTGAATTCTTTCAAAACGGACAATTAAAACTAGCACTAAAAGTAAATACCTCTCACTCTCTGTACAACTAGTTAAGAGAAAGTTATCATTGTAGCATTGACGAAACTGGGTCCTGTAACATAGGGTTTCCAAGCGCAGGATGCAGGGTCTCAATTATTTTAGTTTTATAATATACATTTGAAGGGTCCACGAAAATAACATATCCATTGCTTAAAAAAATCAGAGCAAATTCACACCTCATTCTGTTAAAAGTAAGGTGGTTTTTCCTTCTGTAATTTGAAATGACTAGACATGTTCTTTCCGTGGACCCTTCATTTGTATTCTTACTGCCGTTACCACTCGGCTCTAGCGATGTAACGAATATTCGCATTCGCATTCGCGTGCCTAGATGTCTAGGTACAAAAACATGCGACTCTAAAAATTATATATTTTAACTGAATGATGAATAAAACGTTATATTTGAGTATTTTCAGTTAATTAAACACAAATGATACGTATAATTAAAAAACAAAACAGTCGTGGCAATTGCGAAAACGGTGACACCTAGTAGCTTTGGAGTCAAACTAATCACTTAGTTTTGAATTTACTTCTGAATACTAAGTATTCAGTATAATAGGTATTTCTGGTAAAATGTCCCTAAATGTCACTACTAAATACTTCATTAACCAAAGATATTGACGCGAAAGGACCTATTCTTTGCGTTTCATTGCGCCTGTGCATTATTTTTGGATTTTGAATGAATGTTTATTATTATTTTCAACTTTATTGCACAATATTGCACATACAAAAGAGTATAAATGGCGGACTTAATGCCTTTAGGCATTTTGTAACAGCAATGTATGTATAGGTATGTATAATTCCAAATATTCGCATTCGCATTCGCGAATATGAATCGCAACTATTCGCATTCGCGAATATTCCTAAACCGATATTCGTTACATCGCTACTCGGCTCCAACCCGACTCTTCCCGTTACCCCAACTCTTCCCGTGGGTGTCGTAGCCAACTAAGGGATTGAAGAGTCACTGACCATTCTTCATAGAAGATTGATGATGGGCAGCAGCGTCATCATAGTGGACACATTACTGCGATCGCCAATCCGCTTGCCCAGCGTGACGATTATGGGCAAACCTTAATGCGTCTATACTATACGCATAGTTAATAGAAGAGGCCTATGTCCAGCTGTGGACTGAGATAGGTCGATGACGTGACGATACTTTCAAGTTGGGTAGACTGGGTAGGATTAGAGTTGGATCCCCAAACGACTCTATCTCTTAGTTCCTGATGCTGACTCATTTGCTCAAAGGTTAACTGGAAGAAATCCCTTACAGGGATAAGTTCGCCTTTGTACTGTAAAGGTATTAAACCTTTACAGTACCTATCAGAATTGTGTTGTGTATTTTTACCTGTGTTTTGTGTACAATAAAGAATTTACATGCATACATACATAGCTTGACATGGCGCAGTCGGTAGGATACGAACCTACTCTTCCAAAGGAAATCTAATTTCAGACTTATAGACTTGTCATGTGGGAGACGAATCCACGAAGTTTCGTGTGCCCAATCATTTGAAGGGCTTTTCCGTAATAATACTGGAGAAAATAAAGAAACCTCAGATTGTTGACAATATTGACTAATGTTCCTGAATATTTCCTATTCCAATATTAGATGTCATTAAAAATAATCAAATTTTTTTTTGTTTAATATATGATATCTAATATTTAAATTTATTGACATAGTAGTGTTACTACTTCTAAAACAAAAGTCAAAAATATTTAATAAAAAAATTTTAGTTGTACTACAAAAAAAAAATTATTTCAAGACTAATGCCAATGCCACAGAATTTGTCAACATTCCAGTGTTTCAATTGGTTGACTGTACGTATACAATATATTATTGTGTCCTTGCCACCCTAAAAATGAAATAAAAGTTCAGTTTGCGCTGATGCACATATTATTTAGTTGCACACTTAGTTTTTTTTTTGTTTTACATGATTTAATTAAGGAGACTGTAAGTCTGCTATTGTAATAGTTTATAATGTATCAAATGTGTAACCACATGTGACTGTTTGTTTCTGAATAAATAAAATAAATAAAGTACTTTTCAGCATACCTGTATATCTCCGTTCGCTGGTATACAACATGGCGATCAAGAAGGGCGGGCGGCGAGTGTTCGAATTCTTCTGGGACGCTTTCCAAAACACTACAGACCCTAATGTGAAGACTCTCATCATAAACAACCTGCCCTCTACGAAGGAACCGGCTTTGATCACGCTGTAAGTTCGGTACTGGTATCTGCCTGATACCGGTACGAAATAAACCGGTATTAATATTTTATACACTCTTATAAGTCTCAAAAACGCGTTTAATGTACATACATTTGCACACTGCATACTGGTACCGATAATAGAATGGAAAAAAAGAGAGAAGAAAGAAAGAAAAAACGTTTATTTGAGACAAGAACGCAGTAGAAACAAAACAAAACAGTAAACACGAAATTTTGTCTCGAAATGGCCAAATTCAGCATTTTGCCAGCAGAGCTAGCGCTGGTCTTCCGTTTTGGCCATTTGTGTTAATGAAAAGTGATGAAGAATGGAATCATGATTAATCGGTGTCAATTCATCGTTACGTACTTATCTTCAATATGGCGCTAAAAAAGCCTCCAAAAACGACATCATCCTAATGTGAAGACTCTGATCATCACTTGCCCTCTACGAAGGAACCGGCTTTGATGGTGCTGTAAGATCGGTACTGGTTTTGGTACCGGTACAGCGCATACCGTTATCACGATATTCACACTTGTTATCTATAGTATCAGTGTTGTAGACCCGTATCACACTCAATATAAATTACATATTTATTATATGACTATGGCTTACTTGACTTACAATGGATGCACGATATTTAGAATGATATCATCATTGGTCAGTGCCAAGTCGAATACATCGTTAATAAATGAGTTTTCATCACACTTGCTGTCTAAGCGCGCCATTGCTTGCGCGCGTAGCGGGAGTAATAGAAAAGTGAAATTCCCTAGGGAGTAATAGAAATGTCAGTGCGTCATTTAATAATATTATGTCTTAAAACTTATTATTAAGTGTGATGAAAAATACTGTATGCGTCACGGTCGGTAAGCGGAATATTAACTCGAGTCATAAAAGCCTTCCGCCTGACGGCGTCGGGCTTCTAACACTCTCGTTAGCACTTCCGTACTTACCTCCCTTGATGCACAATGTACTATTACGCTTCAATGTGGCAATCAATATATATTATTAGTATGTATACAAATGGGGGACAATCAGGTACCACTGTGTTTTTAGAATTATAACTAACGTGAGACTCAAACATATTTAAATATTTATCACACGGGTTACTCACGTAATTTAAGTCGATAATTGCTCGACATGTTAAATTACGTGAGTAACCCGTGTGATAAATACCACTGTGTTACCGAGATTATGAATATTTACTGTTATTAATTATTCTGTCAAACTATCGGAATCGATGACCTAACTCGGTCTTTCTCAAACAAACGAAAGAAAATGGAAGTAAAGACCAAGTATTCCAAAACATTCATTATCCAAAGAAAATACGAATATTGGATTTTAAAATTAGTTAGTATTAGTTTGTTTTTCAGCTTACAGTGATTAAATTACATTATTTAATATCATTTTCTCCACAGGCTCCTAGAAAGAAGTCTAAACGAGCTGCCAAACCAATACGCCCCAACAGTTTGGGGCGTGGAACCAATAATCGGCACAAAAATCGCCCAAGAGTTCCTCACGAAGAACTTCGACGCCATTTATGCGAAGTTCAATAAAATGGACGAGTTCACGTTCCAGAGCATATTGAGTGGCGCCTTCGGATTTATTACTAGCGAGGATGAACTTAACAGGGTAAAATTATTAATTTTTAGGATTACGTAGCTTTTAAATTTAGTTTTTAACAATTTACTGTGAGAATGTAGACTGAATTTATTAATCTAATAAAATAACAGGGTAAATTATTATGAATATCTTTTCTGCCAATACCGGTAATATAGATACCGGTATTGACAACTGTAAATATAGTATTACGTGCCGCGTTAACACGGGCTCAGGGCTTGATAATGGAGACCTAAGCTCTCCGAAATATCTCGCGGTTAGTGACTAAATACACGTGAGTTTAACCGTTTAATTAAACTACTTTTGAGCTGTGTTTTTAAGTAGTAACACTATGTATATGTATTATAAATATTAGGATCCCACCTCGGGCGTTGGTAAGCTGGGTATTTTTTTCTTTGGTATATGACATCTAATATTTATAAATAATAAACCAAATTCCAGTTGAAATCGTTCGCGCTCCAAAACAAAGAGAAGCTGATACTTAGTCATAAATTTGGACTCAAGTTGAACTCCAATTTAAGCTATTACGAAATAATATACATTTTAAAAACGACTATAAATATACCGTTTTGTCGGTACCGGTATCAAAATTGGTATCTAGTACCTGTATTTTCTTGTAAATTAATGCTCAAAATTAATTCCAGTTGAAATCGTTCGCTCTCCAACACAAAGAGAAACTACTGCCGATGTCCCAAACACTACAGAAAATGATGGATACCGCCAAACTGCGCATCGAGTGGGTGCGGCGACATGCGGACACTGTCAACGCGTGGTTCAAGGACTATGTCACTAGTGAGTTCTAACACAACTGGATGCTTAGCCAAGTTGCCATCGTAGTTTTCCCTCTCAGTCACTTCTTCATAATAATGCGACAAAGAGGGAAAACTACGATGCGCTAGCAAGCGCTAGCGATTGGCAACTTGGCTAAGCACCCTGGGCTTTATCGCGAGAACAATCCAACTTTTTTTTTTAAATAGATATATTTTATGTTTTTCCTACCTAGAATAATGAGCTCTTTCGATCTAAGAAATAATTACGAGAAAAAACGCCCGAATAATATCCACCGTACAAAGTGTTTGAAAAATGGTTACTCTTACTAAATGGAAAAACAAAAAAAACGACTCTTTGTTTCTCCTACTCGGATCGAAAGAGGGATTCTGGGTAGAAAAACTTAAAATTCGTCTGTTTTGGGAAAACGTTTTTGGATTTCTAAAAAAATGCACTATGCATGCATGTGTGTTCATCTTTATAAGAGTTTTCCTATGCCACGCCCCCTAACAGAAATGCATTAAGGCGCTTCCTAGGCTGAAACTTTTATAAATGTTAATGCTTTTAGACTGCAAATTTGAAGGGTGTCCCAAGAGAACGTAACCATGACAATGAGTGACAAGAAATATTTAAGGACTATGGCTTTCATTGCATTTTTTGCAGAACACAAAACATCTACATCAGAAACTCCAACTACAACTGCGCCAAAAACAACAGCCAACAGTACCGAGAAAACAACACAAACCAGTATCGGTAACGAAATCGGTACCGTAGAACCCACTACCGGTACCATAGCGCCTAACGGTACAGGTAATGTAGCTGAAATTAATAGTACAAATACCACAACTAGTCCTGAAAAGTCAGTATAAGAAAAATGTTAGAAGTATAAGGTATATTAATAAATGCATGTCAAATTCACATTCTGTCAACATCGGCTTAATAGTTATAAGCGAGACAGTTTGTATGATATTCGACGCTATTTAGAATACAAGACGAAATTATGAAGTTTATTTTTTTATGTTTTGTTCATAGGCTTTGACGATTTGAACTCTATTTTACAAGTAAATGAGCTTATTACGAAATTACCGATTATTGTAGATACCGCTTTGTCGGTACCGGTATCAAAATTGGTATCTAGTACTGGTATGAGTGGTAGGTAACTTAGATGTAATTATTTTTTTGTCGTACGTTTGTGCCAAAATACGTTATTTACCAAATGTTTTTGACACGGCAGCTAACTAAATAACAAAAATGTATGTCTTTATTGACGTATTCTGTACCTCAAAGAATAGAGTAGGTGTAGTTTGTGCTTAATATTACATTTTTATTTACTTCTAGTCTAATATTTATTTCTAATACATATGACTATCTGGTTCATGGAAAATATAGATTCAAAAAATTGCCAAAACCTTAATTATTTAATATGGAATTCCGATCTTGCCACTCAAAACATTACATTGATAGAAATAATTAGTACATACTTACTTTAAAAAAATGTAAAATTATTTTTCTTATTGTTATATTTACAATTTACGAAGGTAGGTAACTAAAAGCTCTCTTAAAGGGAAGCATGTATTTATTGTTACAATTCTATTTAATGAAAACTGTAGGCGTTCAAATAATACCTCTCGAATAAATAAATACCTATGCTTCAAATTAATATAAAATGGCCTGGATGTTTTCTCAATAATATATAATCTAGGATTTGTTAAAGTTCAGTACTTACATAACATTTCCTGCCTTGCCAAACATTGCCTGTCTTGAAAAAACAGCGATGCTCTACCACCATTTTATTTGATGGTCTAGTTGTCTATTACTACTACTAGTCATGTAAATAGAGTCACTCTATTAACATGACTAGTAATAAAACATAATTGTGCAGCTAATTGGTAATTTTTTATTTTTTTTACTTGGCAATGTTGGGAAAAATGTGCAATGTTACGATTGAAGGACTTGTATCCATGGTCAAGAAATAAATAAATAAAGTGCAATGTTGGGCATGGTAGGCAATGTTGAGTATGTTTACAGTTAATGTGGTTATAAAATAAATCTATGTTAAAGCTTATTATACACTAAAAAATATTTTTGTATGGATTAATTCACCATAATTTAAACGAATGAAAACCAAACCTTTTAACCCAATGATCACGTGTTTACTACAAAAGCAGTTTTGTTCATTTTAACGGTTTAAAACGTTTGCTTTTCGTTCTGTTACATACTGTACATTATAATGATAATTCATTTCAGAAACGATATTAAAAAAGAATCTCGTTTATTAACCGATGCAATTTTGTGCAATTGCTGATTCTATTTTTGTTTTGTAGTTCCTATTACTGTAGCAATTTTATATTTTAGTGAAATGTTGCATTATAATAGATAATATCTTTCTTAATAAAGCATAATATCAATTTTATGTGGCCGGTCAACAATCTACACTAAATAACAAATATCTACTTGAAATAAAGCTAGTATCTCAGTTCTTATTTAGTACTGACATACGACAGTCCTAAGAGTAGTGACAGAACAGTAACAATAATGAGTTTTAGTAAACAGAGGTTATATTATGCATAAATCATTCTTGCAAACAACCAAATAGTTATTAAGTGATAATTTATGTGAAATGGCTTACACTATGGCTATGGATTTTCGCATGTCTTGTTAAAATTTAATATCATAATAATTTAATAATTTAGAGCGACGACACCAGTTCTGGGCATTTCTACGGCGTGCGAGTGAGACTGATATACACTTGCAATACTTGGATAGCGCTGTTCCGTCGCCGTATACGGATAGGCATCAATGTGACGTCATTAAACAGATATTATAGAGCTTGTTCGGAAAGTGAAGGCACGTGAGATATATGAGCGTGCCTTGCTGCTAGACACCTATACTTTCCGCACATACTATACCCCTGTATGCCAAGTTGAAGTTTGCTCATTTTACTTATAGGAGACATTCCTTTATTTTTAAAAAGAAACAATTGTGCATTTAAATATTTTTGGTTATTTGTTTTTTTTTCGCATTCGTATGGATACAATTAATTTCGGTACTAAATATTCAATTTCATCGATTTTTTCTCTGACATACAACTGTAACAAGTTATGTCTTATAGAGAGATTTTATCTTTTTTCATTGATTTTATTTATTATTAGTGTAATAAAAAAGTACGTTTATGTCTTTTTTATTTTTGCCTGGTTTTATTCTCGAATAATAGATATTGAATAAAAAAACTAACAATGCAATTTTGTTTCTTTTTAAAAATAAAGGAATGTCTCCTTTAAGTAAAATAGCTTAAGGATTTAAGGTAGTTTCCCTCCTGGCCCGATTTATCTTTCCACACCGTATGTATATTTGTTACACGTAGAGGTAACATTGCCACAGATACGAAATGTAACTCTAGTTCCTATTTTAAGTGTCTAATAAACGTTTAACTGTTGTCTTATCAAATATTTATTTGTTAGAGCATTAAATTAATACTATCTGTTTGCATGTGTGATAATTATAGCGTATGTTTTTAATAAATAATATTCACAATTGATGTTAGCCGTATTATTTTGCCTAAAATACAACCCACGTGTAAGTGTAAATGGTCAAAATAAAATATATATAGCTACTATTTTAGCAATTCAACGGTCTTTATTTTAGGAAACAAATTCTATCTATAGCTATCCCGCAATATATCTTGTACCTATGAAAATACCCTTTTCAGTACAGATGGTGCTTTTTTACGCGAGAAGTGGTTCATTTCTGATCAGGTCGAAACTTCGGAGGGCCATAAGAGAACTAAATTTATCTGGCCGAAAACCGCCTAAACTACTATTATTAGATTTATGACAAATAGGTAGCTCCACGTGAGTTGAGGTCACGCACACAATATCGTATCACGTAAACACAAGGGGAATTTGAAATGATTGTTCTTTTTTCGTACTGACAGCAAATCTAATAGCAACTGTGAGATTGACCGAAAAGTTTGTTTAACGGATTTGGTTCAATATTTTGACACACGTCACATTTAGTCATTCATTTAATTGAATTTTTTTGGAATTAGTATTTAATTTAGATGTGTGTCTTACCACTCACCTCAACTATGGTGAAACTTACAAACTGAAAAAAGGATAACTGGAAGAGATCCCTTACAGGGATAAGTTCGCCTTTGTACCTGTATTTTTTTTTTGTAAAAATGTGTATTTTTGCCTGTGTTTTGTGTACAATAAAGAATTGACATACATACATACATACTACCTATTTGCTAGATAATCATTTCAAGCTAGGCAAAGTTGGGTATGGCAGGTAAAGTTGTGGATGTATACGTACAAGTATGTATAAGTTTTCTGATTATGCTATTCTATTACATGTAGTAACACATCAACTAAGAAATAATTCGGTAGAATCGAGTTCAGCACCGCATCACTTCAAATCGATTCCCCATTTCCACCCTCCACGTCGCGCGGCACTAAAAATCAATACCTCGCTTGTAAACAACCACTACATGTGGCGATAGCTATTTTGTTATCAAACCCCTTTTTACACCACCATCCAAGTTCTATGTGTTTATTTCTATATAATAAAATATTATAATTATTTACTTTGTTAAATAAGTGTAACTGTGTAACCATGGATTCCGCGAATGTCGGATACTCGTACCATTTGCCAGCTGGCGGGTGGAACTATAAAATTAGGAATACTCTATCGCAATTCAGCGATTTGTTTAGTGAATTCAATAAGTATATAGCCCCGGCTTATCACCACGACAGATGCGAGAGGTGAGTTACAGTGCCTGAGTTACTTTTAATAGCAAATTACGTCTTACGAGTGTTTACCTAAGCGTACGTACTTGACATACTTATGGGTATCCATTTGCCAATACCTAAAGTCGCTTTTGCAAGTTTTGAAAACTGCATAACTTGTTACAAGGCCGATTAAGGCAAAATATGAAGTTTTAGTATAATCTTGTGATTTATAGGAAATACGTCAATAGGTACCTACCTACTTACGAGATGTTAGTACTACCTACCGTAGATACTTTACTAGTTTGCCGGCATGTCAATAGTAATGTATACTACGAAAGCCGTAGAAACATCTGACACAACCTTAGCTTGACATAGCGGGAGCAACATAGCGTGGCACATATTTTTGCGGCCTTCTTGGTTTATGATACTATTAACTGTGACTATACCTACCTTAGACTTACTCCCTTCTCCCTTATTAATTTTCTAGTCTAGACTTAGAATCAGAGTTCTAGTTAATCTAAACTGTAAAGAAACAGATTCTTCGCAGATACAGATATTTAGGTATACCTACTTAGTACTACTACCTAATATTGTGCTGTATTTTGTTTGTATTCATCCTGTGTTTAGTTTTACTGATTTTTACTACGAATAAATGATTTTGAATTTGAATTTGAATTTAGTGAAAAAAAATTCCCCGTCGTCGAATTTTCACGGAAACGACCGAATATTGTTGTCTCGTTTAGCTTCTGTGTAATGGAATAGGACGTTAATTGTAACAGCGACATAAATTCAGATGTTTCCGTGAAAATACGTAAGGAAAGGATTAATCAGTATTATTTTTATACCCATCTGTTACTCAATTTGAAATGGTCAGGGATAGGTTTGTACGTATATCATGCAGTTTATACTGAGTGACATCGGGATCGTGATCCGAACTGTGAAAAACGTGTTAATATGATCTTTCTGGACATCCATGGCACCGATTTAAAAATCGTTCCTTTTTTAGACTAGTCCAGTTGTAGTATGACATGTATATAATTATACATTTCTCCATACTGATCCCTTATAAATGTGTTTGACTCCGCACCGGTTAGTATGAAAACCGTTTTTTTTTTTCTCGATATTCTCATATTTGTTCCATGGGAAACATTATTCAAAAAGACTTTTGGATCACGACCTCGATGTCACCAAGTATACCTACTAATTATAAGTACTCATATGTAAGATACGTGGCAATATTGAGAAATAATCTTATGTTATGTGTGTTTGCAGATCCGTTCAAATGAGGATTTACTCGATGCACAAAGGAGAGTTCGTGATGGTTTTCATTGCGTTTTTCGCCTGCTTCGGTTTGGGGGTTTTCATAGGATTAGCCGGTAAGTGTTCTACACTTTGACAATTATAATACAACATTTTTCAGTGGTGTAGCGTTAGAACCGGAAGTAGTTTTAATTTTATTTAACTTAGACCATTCAAAATTTTATTAAATGCTATTCAAATTTTAATAAAGAATCATTTGAATTTGACTTTAATCGAGTTATACCTAATTATACTCCATTTCAAATACCATGGCCCGATGTCACTTAAAAGTTTGAAGTGGCATCGGGCTATGGTATTTGAAATGGAGTATACCTACCACTCGTTGGAATGTAAATTTTTTTTTGGTACATTCGTATGATGTATTTTCAATAACATGCGCGAGTTGTGACTTGAAAAAAGTTGAGATTGAAATGAGACATGTGCCCAGCAGTGGGACATTAGGCTAATACCAATATTATATGATTGCTCCCTTATCCACAAACGTCTCCTAACTTAACAAGGCGCTAAATTAACAATACTTATTTGTCTTTTTCGGTTTTATCAATGTCTATAAGACCGAAAGGGACAAACGATAGCTCGGCTCGAACATGGACACGAGCGAATTGCGGCAAGCGTTTTATCTGTAATTAAGAGTAACTTTAAAATAAGCTTGTAATCCGTGATTACACTAATGAATCCCATGCCTCGTTTAATTGATCGCCCGTATTAGATTTACACACTGTATGTCCACTATGATGACGCTGCTGCCTATCATCAATCTTTTATCAAATAATGGTCAGTGACACTTCAATTCCTTAGTCGACTCTTAGGGAAAAACGCTTGCCGCGCCGCAATTCGCCGAGCCGTTAGCGGCTTGCTAAGTATGAATAAGGGGATTATCTCCTCGATATTCAAATAATGGTATATTCCCAGGTCCCTCGCCTACTTCCACCACGGCGGTCACCGCGTCGAGTATCCTCACCAACGCCAGCACTGTCTATAGCGGACCCTTCCACCTTCATAGCCCTTCGTTGGGCACCAAAGTGCAGCAGCTGTGGCTCTCAGCCGAGATTAACACTAATAACAATGACGGTAAGAGTCATGAATGACATAATTCTTGTTCAATAGCGTGAGTTTAGATTTTACGACTGATATATCTACGAAGTAGGGACGTATCTGCGATATTGTGACCGGATCTCTGATCTTGCCCAGGGGCTAAACTCTATAAATACAGGCAACTGTATACTATAGTTTTATATTTTTTTATTGCAGAAGAAATCTTCGACAAGAGTTTCCAAATAAGTATATCTATAGACGGGGTGCTGAGTGACCACACGACGTTCAACCTGATACCAGAGAGCCAACAAACTAACAGGTATGGTACACCTTTTCAACGCCACTGTCAATTTCATTCTTTTCGTTCAATGTTAGACGTCTAAAAGGTTATAGCTGTAAATAGGTCTACCGCGAAGTCCGAGTAAATTATTATAAAACCGCGATTAGAATGGGATTCGAAAGTACTGTTGACACAACAGTTTATAAGTCAATCTAGAATATATATTCATATATTCAAAGTTTAAGTGCAGAGACTTACATTTAATAGATTAATTAATAATCACTCACTACTCGTACATCTATAAACAACTCTTTTCTTGGTAAGTGTCATGTCATTTGTTGTGCCAACAGTACTTTCGAATCCCTTTCTGATTCCGGTCTGATAATACAAGGGTTCGTCTCTGTCAATTCAACGGAGACGTCATAAACGTAACAGAGACGTATGCTCGAAATGTACGAATTTCGAAGTTATATCCGGTAATATAAGGACGTCTACAGGTTCGTTTCTCTATAATTTTGCCTAATCAATTAATTTAGCAGCGTAGCCTAAATGTATCCCCAAATCAATTGACGCGGAATCATCTTAAGCCGGTCGAAAAAAAAAATGAGTCGACGGCACAACCTCGTATCTGGGCATTTTCACTTTTGGGGAGACCCAATTAGCGTGAAATTAAAAAACCTTAATTGCAGTCAGCTTTGTAACCACAGTTAAGTTTGTACAATATCTTTAGGAATTGAAACTTGATCGGTGTTTTTATATTATAATACCTATGGCTTATAATTTGTAAGATGAACACCCAAACTGAGTTATTATCGAAATTTAGTGCTTAATTGTCGTTACAAAGCTGACTGAAATTAAGTTTTTATAACTTCACAGTAATTGGGTGACCCTAAAAGTGAAAATGCCCATCTGCAACACTGAAATGTGATATTTCCATGAATTGATTACTGTAAATATACGAGGTTGAGTAAGTATCGCTATACTACATATGGTATCGCTGTACGAATTATCGTCGCTAGTCGCAACTAGCGACGATAATTCGTACGTCGTCCGAGCTGGCCTGCTACCGCGAACACCGAAGTTCGCAAATTGCGGGGATTTGTCTCTGTCACTCCTACGAAGGCGTCATTTAGAGTGATAGAGAAAAATCCCCGAAATTTGCGAACTTCGGTGTTCGCGGTAGCAGGCCTGATACGAGCTGATCTACGTCTTTCTCGCTCTTAAACTTTAGCTCGCTGTCAAAAGGTTAAGAGTTGTAGTCAACTTTTCTTGACTTGCCTACCATTTTCAGAACACAACACCTCAAATGCCACCAGCAAATATGCGAAGAGGTGTTAGTTCTCCACCTCGGTTCCCTCGAGTACACGCATTACATGCTTCATGTGCATTTCTACGGGCTCCAGGAGTTTCATAAGCGGTATTTCATCAAGGAGATATTTTTCTATGTGAGTATACCTTCGTTCCCATGGCTGCAAAAATATCTGACACAATCTTATTTTTACAGGCATACTTAACAAGAGCGTATTAAGTTCATATATAGGTAGTGCAGTTGAGCTCGAATCAGCCCAAATCTAATAGTACATTACTGCAGACGCCGGGGAAGATGGGCTTACCGGCTGAGTAGGTATGGACAGTGATACGAAGCCGGCAAGCCCATTTCACGTCGAGGCATGTATAGTGCTTTTCTCAAACATATGCAATGAAATAAAAAATACGACATTCAAAAAAACAGAATTTAGCTGTTTAGCCTGTTCATAAAAACCGACGCCATGATTAAAATAATATTACTTGTCGGCCTAGGCCGTTAAACTCGTATGAAAATCCTTTACTATTATCTCGAGGTCATCCGCCTGCAACGTCATACTTTAAAGCCTATTATGACGAACATAATGACAACATTTCATTGCATGTTTGAGAAAACTCTTTTACAGTGCGAGTGAGGCCCTATCGATCTCGAATTTCGGTAGTTTAGCTTTGCCAATACTAGGATTAGGTGTTGTTTTTAATACGGTCCTCATAGCTCAAAGCGTAAGATTAAAGATACTGTTGCCGGTAACTGTACTTCTGTAGTAATGTGTAATTTGTGTTTTTTTTTTGTTTCAGTTCAAAACGTACAACCCAGCCTTCACGCAGATGGAGACATGGTTCCGGTTCATATTCCTGCTGACCACATTCACCGTAGCAGTGAGTAGCCAATTGAGCCAGTTAGTCTAGACGCAGTCTAGATTCAATCTAGGTTAAGCTCTGGATTAAATCTATAAAGGTGTATTTAGACCAAACGAGCATTCTCTCATTCTATCCGCCACTCTACGAAATTCGTTCGTTACACAAAACGTGATTCGTCCGAATTCGTTGATTTCGTAGAGTGGCGGATAGAATGAGCGAATTTTCTAAATGTAGGTACCTAAATGTACCTTAACACATTTAGTCTAAATGTACCTTAACATTGTCCTTGTTACACTTTGCTTTATAACGTTACTAGCGACCCGCCCCGGCTTCACACGGGTACTATACCTACATAAAAACCTTCCTCTTGAATTACTCTCTGTTTAACTCTCTGTTTTAGTTTTTTTTTTCTTTTGTCTGTAGTTTTATTTCTTTATTTTCTGGTGAACAATAAAGAGTATTTATTATTATTTGTATCTCTCTTTGGTCACGGGCCTATAAATCCCGGTCTTTTGATAGGCTTGCGCGGGGATACAGATCCAACACGTAGAGGCCCTTTGGAGAAATTTGCTGTGTTTTACACCTGCTGCAACCCATTCACGGGCACAAAAATAGATATCCGTGAACCGGTCCCAGCAGGCATATAGAGGCTATTGGAGATTATATGGAAAAGACTAGTGGGTTATGGTGATGAAGGTTGGATGGATAAGAGATGGAACTATAGAAAAGAGGTCCGGACACCTGCCATAACAATGATTTCTCTTTGCTATCGAGGCAGGCGGTGACTCGCCGCCGACTAGATGGCGTAAATGCCGTAAATGCCGTCACAAGAGACAGCCGGGAGACAGGGGCAACACCGGTGTAGGCGGCTCAGGAGTGTAGAGAGGTGTACACCGCTTTCTGCGCAGTGGCTTGACGGCCGCTGCACCAACTCGCGACTTACGCAAATTTACACTTCCACCCCTGGAGCATATAGCTCTGACGACTCCTCTCTGGACGGCCAGTTAAGGCAAGCCAGAGCTGAGAGTCCTACGGGTCCCCTTGGGGTTCCACTCCGACCGACGAAGACACGCCGGAGGCGGGGACCCTGACCGACTCTCGGGAGCACTCGGGTCTTATTATTATTATTATTACTCTAGCTATTAAAAAAAATCTCATCTAAATCCTTTGCGTAGTATGAAAGACTTAAGCGTACAAAGGGACATAGGGACAGAAAAAGTGACTTTATTTTATACTATGTAGTGATAGTGATACAACAGAAATAACATGTAATGTGGGAGCACCATTACGGAGTTAAGTTTCGTGTAACGACTTTTGGCAGTGAAAAAGGCGATAAATTCTTTATGAGAAATCAACAATACGAGTAGGTACGCGCCTACTTTTTCAAAACTTGACTCCTTTTTCGACTTTCAAAGGTTGGGCTGAGTATACATACACTATAAAAAAAAATTAATTTGCGTGATTGTTTTATATCCTCGCATGTACCGATTTTCGACATAGAAGCGAGCGTCCATTAGTAAAGTGTAACGGTGCATTTAGACCATACGAGCATTCGCTCATTCTATCCCCCACTCTACGAAATTCGTTCGTTACACAAAACGTGATTCGTCGAAATTCGTTGATTTCGTAGAATGGGGCATAGAATGAGCGAATGCTCGTTTGGTCTAAATGCACCTTAACATTATCCATGTTTTATAACGTTATATAACAGAAATAACATCCAATAGGAGCACCGGAAAATATTAAAAAGGCGCCAAATTCAAATTATCTATGAGAAATCAACAATACGAGTACCTATGCGCCTACTTTTTTTAAACTTGACTTCTTTTTCGACTGTCAAAGGTTGATAAAAAATTAGTACCTATGTTTAATTTTCGTGATTAATTTATGTCCTCGTATGTACCGATTTTCGACATGGAAGCGAGCGTCCATAGTAAAGTATAAACTGTAAACACGATAAATTCCATTGTTACATTGTTGCAGTGCTGGTTCGCGCACTCGCTTAGAAAGTACTCGACTCACGACTGGGCCATCGAGCAGAAATGGCTATCTCTGCTTTTACCATTGCTGCTACTGTATAATGGTGAGTGTACTCTGTCATTCATTATTTACGAGTATGAGTGCATTGCATTGCAGTAGCGGGCGTAGGGTTTTCATGCGGTATTTGGGCAAGTCAAAGTCAAAATATTCTTTATTCAATTAGGCCCAGCAACGAGCGCTTTTGAATCGTTAAACTAAATAGCGAATGAGAGAAAAAAAAACTACTTCCGGTTCTAACCCTACACCACTGCCTGAGAAGAATCCGGCAAGAAACTCAGCGGGACTTTTTTTTTCAAATAATAGTTTTATAACATCTTACAGCTAACATGCATTAATTAAAAACGAAACATAAATTTGATTTAATATAAATACAGATATAGTACATTAACTAGAGATGAAGTCTCTAATTTTCTCTAACTTAATTGCAGTCAGCTTTGTAACGACAGTTAAGTTCGGCGTATGGCTTATAGTTTGTAAAATTAACACCAAAACGGAGTTATTATTCAAATTTGTCGATACAAAGCTGACTGAAATTAAGGTTTTTTAACTTCACGCTAATTAGGTGACCCAAAAAGTGAAAATGCCCATTTTTAAGCTACCCACAGTTCAAACAGTTAGGTAACCGCCGCTGTAGGAATATACAAATGATATCCTATAGGAATAATAACGAGATTCCTACACAGTTATCCCTGAAACTGTGTAGAAATCTGGTTTTAGGGTGGGTATTCAGCGTTTCCGAATATGCAAAGGTGATTCTCCGAGGAGCGTTTCAAGCGCTCGGATTTCTTATTCATCGTCCCGCCATTATGAGGATGAGCAACAAAATTGATTTTGCTAGACTTGGCATTGGTGCTGAGTTTAGATTAAAACAATACCCTTAGAGGCATCTCTTATAATCATACTTGCATTGCAGAGGCGACAATAACGAAATGAAACGTAGAATCGCTGGATATCCACCCGAATCTCTAACGCTCAGTAGCGTATTGCAATTTTCTACCTCCTTCACTCTTTCTCATTAGTTCGAGAACTATAAATGACCCGCGAGATCTATAAATGAACTTTTGTCAGTTATAGATTAACCCTTAATTAATATGATGGTAAAACTCGCCATTTTTCCGATAGTCTTACCGCCATAATATACAGTGTGGAAATTAAACTCAGGCCCTGGAGGAAAACTACTTTTAATCCTTAAACTAACTCATTTTACATAAAGGAGACATTCCTTTTGAAAAGAAACAAATCTGCATTAAAAGATTCTTTTTGAACATTTGGTTTGAAAAATAAAAATAATCGTTAAATCTAACTTCAACTTTATTTACCAAATGTTTGTTAGAGAAACTTTATCCTGAATATTAATACTACCGATTAGTATAATAAAATAAAGAGTGTTCATTTTTTTTTAATTTTAGTTGGTTCAAGTCCCGGGCGAAGCAAGCGAGTTTAAGAAAATCTATTAATGCAGATTTGTTTCTTTTCAAAAATAAAGAAATGTCTCCTTTAAGTAAAATGAGCTAAGCTTAAGGATTTAAAGTAGTTTTCCTCCAGCGCCTGAGTTTAATTTCCACATATACAGAACATTTTGACAGTTTAGAAATGACCATCATATGATGGTAATTTCTAAACAAACGGACAATGTCAAACGGACTTTACGACGTTCTAATCTCTGCAGATCCGATCTTCCCCCTCCGTCTGGTATCAGGAAGTTGCGTCGCACCGCTGCTGGACTCTATATTCCAGACAACCTTCCTAGCTGCCGTCATGCTGTCGTGGCTGGCACTCTACCATGGTCTAAGACAGGTATTTCATCATCCTCACATCCTATTTCAGTCTACTGCAGGATATGGGACTCTCCCTATCAGCTATGGGTATGGCATTAGGAGGTAATGCATGGCGATCACAGTGTGTCCACTATGATTGATGACGCCGCTTCCCATCTTCAATGTTGCATAAATCAATGGTCAGTGAGACTTCAATACCTTATTAGACTTTGGCGACTCGCCGGAAGAGTTGGGGTGCTAACAATTAAGTGTGGATACACTTAATTGATAGCTCCTAGAGGTGGATAAACTAATCGATGTGAAATTGACAATCTTCCACGATAATTTGCGCTCTTCGCATCAGAGTAACTATTTCTAAAACAGTTCGACACTTGTGTCAAGACCTTGTCTACAAGTTGAGGGTTTCCAAGAAGTCTAATATTTCGGTGTTTACTATTGTACTATTTACTTTCTGTTTTAGTACCTAACTTTAAAAAAGCAATACTGCTGCATGCTACTGTATATTATAGTAAAATAAGTAATTTGTATTTCTCATTATTAAGTGAATTGTATTCTATTTTTGAGAAATAAATGTCTTAAACCATTAAACCAATACTTAATGCAATCAATTTTAGGTAACCGTTAACATTCTGTACCTACATGGCTCCTAAAACTATAAGAAGTACCCATCAGCTTGACGCATTTACTCTTTTTATTTTATTTAGAATAGGTAGACGTTTGACCATGATCATACCTGCTGGTAAGTGATGAGTGATGATGCAGTCTACGGTGGAGCACACTGACCTATGAGATACCTATTTACTCTTGCCTTGAAGATATTCAGATTGTACACATTCACATTGTACTCTCGTATGTTCTAGAACGAGCGGGGCTTCCTCTCGTTCTACCTGCTGAAGCTGCTCGTGGTGGGCGCGGCGTGGACTCCAGCCGTGGTTTTGGCCGTCTGGCAGAAGTACCATGGGTACAAGGACCCCACGTATAACTACACGCAGAACCCTAACTATGAGGTACGTAGAGCAGCCATTATCAAGATCTGCTTGGCTTCGCATGCTTTGTAGAGCCTCCATGAGAATCAGAAAAAAAAAAGGCGGTCGTAGTTAGAAATACGCAAATTTGGAGGATTTGTCTCTGTCACTCTAATGACGCCTTCAATGTGAATGTGTTATGACAGTTACAACTGCTCGAAATGTACGAATTTTGAAGTTCGTGGTCGTAGATTCAGATTAGGTTCAAGCAGTTCAACCGTGCAGTTCAGTTTGCCGTGTGCTGACGGCAGTAAGAATACATTTGTCACCACCCCAACTCCTCCTGCGGGTGTCGTAAGAGTCGACTAAGGGATTAAAGTGTCACTGACCATTCTACAAGATTGATGATGGGCAGCAGCGTCATCATAGTGGACACATTACTGCGATCACCAATCCGCTTGCCCAGCGTGGCGATTATGGGCATTTACCTCCTAACGCGTCTATACGCATAGTTAATAGGAGAGGCCTACGTCCAGCAGTGGACTAACATAGTTCAACCTGATCTGAGATGATCAGCTCGTTTGGTCTCTATATGCCGTGGTAGCAGAAGTACCACGGGTGCCAAGATCCTACGTATAACTACACGCAGAATCAGAACTCTATGAGGTACGTATGCCATAGCTGCTTGCTCAGCTATTATAGTTACTAGCTCGACGGTGAACTACAAATGTCGTCATTTATTTACCACAGGATCGATTATCTTTTGTCCGTATTTATAGCCGAGCTATCAATCGCTAACTCGCCGTGCCTAATGCATTTGTTGGAGTAACAGTGACAAAGCCTCGCACGAATTTCAGATCAGATCAGATCAGATTAGGTTGAAGCCTGTAGAAGAGTTGATTCAACCTGGTCTGAGGTGATCTACTCGTTTGATCTCTATGCCGTGGTGGCAGAGATAACACGGGTACCGAGACTCCATGTATAGCACCCAGTTCCCAACAAAAGGCACCAATTAGATCACCTCAAATCGGGTTGAACCGGTTCAGTAGGGCACGAAAGCACTGGGGGACCTTGTAGTATACCTAAACAACTATAATACCCCGTTCAAGGGCACATCCATGGCCCACAATTTTCTCCAGACGACAACGACTTTCGACAACGAAAACTAGTCGTTCTCCACCTCAAATCTTAAGAGTTAATTAAAATTAATCCACCGGAACACGGTGAGATTGTAGAGTGCAAAGTGCAAAACGATTAGAAGGCCTATTAAAAGATTATCAGTCCGGCTCCGGCCAGTACTTAGGTACTGCACTTAATTGCTTTGTGATATGAATAATCAGAACTCGACTCGCCTTTCAAGCAAAATTCTCTATAGCTTCGAATTTCACTAAACGTACAGTCAGTTACAAAGTAATGTATCCACTTTTTCACCTTACTGAGGTGAAAAAGTGGATACATTACTTTGTATTCTAACTGACCGTGCATTTGGTACCTTTCTTCCATGAAAGCATACCTTTTGAGCTTCGTGGGAGGATACACCTGGGTGCTTAGACAAGTTGCCAATCGCTAACGCTTAATCGTCAATCGTAAGCGAAAGGCAGCTAACTGTCTTTGTCGCACTAATATGAAAAAGTGACAGTGACAGAGAGGGAAAACTACGATTACGCTACTAAGCGTTAGCGATTGGCAACTTGGCTAAGCATCCTGGCCTACTACTGCGAACTTCGAAATTCGTAAATGTCGAGGATTTTTCTCTGTCACTCCAACGAAGAAGTCATTGATGAGAGAGACCTTTCTATGAATCCTCAAAATATGCGGATTTCGAAGTCCGCGGTAGGGCCGCTGGCCACAAATAGGCCTTCTACCAGGTACGGATCCAGGACTTCTTTGGGGGGGGGAGTGCCTCTATTGACCCCCCCCCCCCCCCCCTGGATCCGCGCCTGCCTTCTACACCATCGGGTCCAACTGCCAACCATCGTGTCTTTGACTGGGTTGATATAAAAACACCCAACCGATATTTGGTTGATGCCGACGACCTTGATCACGAGTGCTTGCAAATTGGAAATTCAAATCAACCACCGTAAAACAACCCAACTATGGTCCAAAAGCTCCCAACTATGTTCCAAAAATAAGTCAAATATGTTCGATTTAGTGTAATTATTATATTATTGACGCAGTTGTTATACAAAGTCTTTTCATTAGTGATTTCAAAACTTAGATAAGACCAACGGGTTGAAATTGTGGACCACAGTTGTAGTAGTGGTCTAGTTGTATGGTTTTACGGCACCCGATCGTCCGGAACGAATGCTAAAAATGGTTGATCACGACTAGATCATGCAATCCCCGGGATTTTATGATGTCAAATCCCGGGATTGCATGATCACGACGGTTCGCTATTGGACTCGATCGTGTAGAAGGCCTATTAAACCCACATTCAAAGCAATACCAGTTTTCCCTTTGACCCAGGGAAAGCAGACTCATCATTCTTCTAGATTGTTCCTTACTTTTTTTGTTCGCAGATGGTGAAGATAATGTTCTTTACCGCGATCGTTGTCTACTTCCTGTACCTGCTAATCCTGATTGTCAAGGCCTACAGTGACCTTAGGAACATGCCGTTCTTTGGTAAGATTTACTTTCTATCGTTTCGAAGATGACTGGTAGATGGGCCATTTTATTCAAAACTATCCCTTAAATCTTTTTTTAGTACAGATGGTGCCTTTTTTAGGCGCTAGTGCCAGAAGTGGCTCATTTTACGTCAGGTCCAAAATTTCGGAGAGCCATCTGTACTAAAAAACATCGTACGAGACACGTGCAAAAACGAAATACGTAACTCGGGTCGATTTAAAACATCGCCACTCGTTTCGAATTTCATGTTTTTCGAACTTATGTCGTAATGTAGGTACTATTTTGATTTGGACGTTGTGGTATGATTTCTACTCTGAATTACGAGCTGATTCGATCGTAAACCGATTCGAGAAGAGTCAGTCAATGCAGTCAGTAAAAGTTCATCAATATGATCTCAGAATTAATCCTCTAAAATTTGGCCGGTGAATAAAAAAAACACCCTGTATAGTACAGAGTACAGTACTATGTATGTAGTAGGTGCCTACAGTAAATACAATAAATTGAAAATCGTGAGGTATTTGATAGGGAATATTAAAAAGAATCACCGTTTATCCGGAAACCTATCGAGGAATAGTGGGTAAATATTCTAATCCTATTGTTCAACAAAAGATTCTTTGTTCAACTAATTACAAATAAATGACACGCCCGCGTCACCGGTCGCCATTTTATCAGAGATAGCCGCCATATTGAATAGTTAACCAAACATGCGCATTAAACTAGCTTTGTTTACTGGACTAGACACTTGTTTTTTGCATAATATTTGGTGGAACCGTCTTCCAAGAAGGAGAAGGTTCTCAGATTTTGTATGTATGTTACTCAATATCGGTTCAGATTGTAAACCCATTTCAAAAAATTGTTGACATCAATCGGAAACTTGAATATCGCAGCGGCAATCGTATCTTAGCTTGATTTCCTCCTACGCTGAACGCTAAGGTCGGTCGAGCGTAGGAATAAACACAATGTTCTATAAGCAGTATAAGTAACCATAACGCCGCGGCCACGACATCAGTCTAAAGCGACCGGCTTAACGGAAAACATATGATGCTCCCTCTCGTACCTACACCTACCCATATCGGCATCCGGCCCCAACTCATGGATTCGCACGTCGCTGGTCGCCTTAGACCAATGTCGTGGCCGGGCCGTCAGGTTCGCGTTTTATAAAGTTACAATTTACAATTTTGCTGTTTGCCTCTCTTTCTAGCCAATAATGTGCGTGCGTTAGAGAGGCAAACAGCGAAATTGAAAAATGTAACTTTATAAAACGCGACCCAGCCATTTAGTATAATTTCCGTCACATGTACATGGTGCTCGCGAGCATTCCGAAAGATTTAATGCTGTATTCCTGACCATATTTTAGAGTCTTTAATGGTTTATAAAATTTTCTGAATACGGTTTCGCCGGTTTAAAGGCAAAACCAACTATTTCGGTAAAACATCTTTTAGCAAATACTATTCTATGTCATTGGCATAAAATACGTTTTGTCAAAACCAACTTCAAGGAAATAGTTGGTTCTGCCTTTAACCCGACGGTTTGTTTTCAGAGATAATCGACCTTTTTCGAAATTATTTTTTGAATGAATACTGTGACACTTCCGCTCTAATTTATTTTGTGCTGCCACCATAAATTCTCTTCTCCTTCCAGACGTCAGACTCCGATGCCTCTCCATAGTAGTAGGCACGGTCTGCTCACTAACAGCCCTACTCGCCGCCCAATCCTGGGGCCCAGCCGCTTTACAAGACCACTGGGCGTCGCAGCCGAAAGTCCATTACGATACTTCGGCGCCCTTCATGGCACTATATGGACTGTTTAACTTCAATATGTATATATTGGCATATCTGTTTTCTCCGGGAGGCGGCTCGATACATGGTAAGCGAAAGGGGTTTAAAGTGTGCGGTTGTTGTGCGTTAGACGCAGCGTTACGCTGTATTAGATGCGATCAATGCAATGGGTTTCCCACGAATCCCACGTCTGCGAAATCAAATTCAAACGAGTGCGTCTAACGTTATGATTAACGCACAAAACAACCACGCGCTTAACAGTTGTAAACACACCAGTTATTGCAATTATGACGAAAAATGTAAAGTTCATAAGCAGCAGGCAGGTCAGTAATTTTCCATCAGTTAATAAAGATCGTATTAGTAAGAATCAGTATAAAGATCCATCCATTTCAACTGGAAGACCTCCACTGCTGGACATAGGCCTCCCCCAATTATCGCCAATGTGACCCTGTACTGCTAGCCTCCAGCGGGTTCGCGACTTTGACCAGGTCATCGGACCACCTTCTGCGAGGTCTACCTACATTGCGTCGTCCGATGCAGAGATACAATGAGTCCCAAAGATACAGATCAAATTCGCCTGGCATCAGTTAACAGACGATAGGATTGATGGACTGAACTGACGCCAGAATTAGTGTAATGTTGTAACCAATTCCAAAGAGCAAAAGAAGTAGGTGTAAATTCACATTTACTCTGTATTTTTTTGACCATATACCATATAGCACAGAGCCAAGGAGCGCGCCATGCTCGACATCTAGCTACAAGACCGTGCGAGGAATACCGAGATTAGACGTCGCACAATATGATGGCAGGTGGACTAAAATGTTAACTGATTGATGGCCGCTTTCAGACGGGAGAAGCGCAAGGCGTCTGACCGCTCGATGGATAGACAATATTCAAAAGAGTGCGGGTCACTTTTGAATGAGGTTAGCTCAGGACCGGGACCAGTGGTGTACAGGAAGAGAGGTCTATGATCAGCAGTGGACGATTAACGGCTGAAAATTATGATGAAATTAAATGATAGCAGTTAGACAATCATTGAGGATTGTCTTTTCATAAGAGCTTATTTACACTTCGTCAACAGACACTATATCTCTTATGAAAACTTAGAAAAATAACCATTGTTGGCAGATTGGAAATAATTAAGTCCTTTCGAAAAGAAGTCCTCAAAAAAAATAACGTTGCAAAAATCGATTTCAAAGAGCAAATGAAAGAAGAGTAGGTAAAAAAGTAAAAATTCACATTTACTCTGCAGTTTTTTTCACCATATTGGTGCCAATGAAGTCAACCTTGGCCAATATCGAGGCTTACGAAATCTGGGCCACGACCTAAATTTTCGACGATTTAGTACAATTTCTAGATGAATGCGGACGGATGTTGTTGCAAAAAAAAACAAATGTATTTTTTTTTCAGAAACCGCCATAACCAAAGACAACCCCGCGTTCTCTATGATCAATGATTCCGACGAAGAAGTTATCTATGGCTCGGACGAGGAGAGTCGACGACCCCTAAACTCCCATCACCGGATGAACGAGGATATATGAGTAAATCATAGACAAAATAAATGTATTTTTTTCTTGTTATAAAGTTATATTGAGGTCTACAAATGTCTATTATTGCCGATTCCCACTTCCCAGTATCAACGGTCCTAAATAGAAAATGTTTTATGCGATTACTTTATAATTTATAAATAAAGTAACTTTTAACTTGCAATTAAATGTTGAGATTACGCACGACAAATTGCCTGACCCCGGAATGATCGTTAAGTCGCTGGTTCCATGACTAAATTTGATATGTAATATAATTTCTTAACTATTTTACAGTCCTAGGCCTGCATAGTACCAGAAGAACCTTCTTTAGGCATGTGATAGAATATCTTGGCATTGAACCAAAGATTACCCAAGCAAACTGATAAGAAAAAGAATTGGCCAGTAGGTAATTTCAATTTTTTTGTAATTAGCGTGTACCTACTGTAAAATCGACTTCCGATCTTTTTATTTCATTCAAAGATTGAGAAAAGTTATAGTTGCTTCGCGTGAAAACCTAACTCACAGGCTTTATATCCGTATTCGACCTCGCTAACGCTCGGCCGCATATACCTACGCAGAGCAGAGTACGCAGTCTACAAAGTTTAGTTTCCCGGCGTCTGCAGTAATATACTAGGTATACAGGGTGTTTGGTTAGCGGTGTCGGAGCTTTTAAGGGCTTAAACTACAATTAATTTAATCGATAAATTACCATACATTTTTTTTTTGTGCGAACGATAATTAAATGGCGGCCATTTTAAAATTTCAAACAGACGAATACAGGCGCACGTAATATTTCTGGAATTATACGTTTGTTATCGGTCCTTTCCCTGCAAAAAAAAATCTCGTTAGAGAGCTCATTAGATAAGCAAACTAATTAAGCTAATCATTTGACTCAACTATTTGAAATACAAGGCTAAAAAAATTTTTTTTTATTAAAAATAGTAAAAAATTCACCTTAATTTTTCAATTAATTTAATTTTGCATGAAAACTAGGTCGTTAAGATAGGTTTTTGGTGTTGTTATTTATTAGTACAGTATGTTAGCTAAAAAATAACATCATAATTACAAATATTAGATGTCATATACCAAAGAAAAACGACCAAGATCACCTATGTCCGAGGTGGGGATCGAACCCACGTACTCAGCTTTCGATGGTCAATAGATGGCAGCACCAGTTCTCTCTAGCTATTCTAGAAAACTGTAAAGTATTCTAAATAGGAGGTGCAGGCATGTATTGCTTACCCTCAGAGAATGGTCAAAGGCGCCTAGCCTTGTAAGGGATTGCATATACCCGAGAAATTTGACCGGTGGTTGCTAAGACCGAGTGGCCGAGGGTACAGGCATCAGCCGCGAAAGCTGAGTACGTGGGTTCGATCCCCACCTCGGACATAGGTGATCTTGGTCGTTTTTCTTTGGTATATGACATCTAATATTTATAATTTATATAGTATTAAGTAGTGTGACTACTGGAGAAAAATTAAAAGTACAAATCAAAATATTTAGTTAATAAATAATTTGATTTGTATTTCGCAATATGGTCAATAGATGGCAGCACCAGTTCTCTCTAGCTATTCTAGAAAACTGTAAAGTATTCTAAATAGGAGGTGCAGGCATGTATTGCTTACCCTCAGAGAATGGTCAAAGGCGCCTAGCCTTGTAAGGGATTGCATATACCCGAGAAATTTGACCGGTGGTTGTTAAGACCGAGTGACCGAGGGGTACAGGCATCAGCCGCGAAAGCTGAGTACGTGGGTTCGATTCCCACCTCGGACATAGGTGATCTTGGTCGTTTTTCTTTGGTATATGACATCTAATATTTATAATTTATATAGTATTAAGTAGTGTGACTACTGGAGAAAAATTAAAAGTACAAATCAAAATATTTAGTTAATAAATAATTTGATTTGTATTTCGCAATATGGTCAATAGATGGCAGCACCAGTTCTCTCTAGCTATTCTAGAAAACTGTAAAGTATTCTAAATAGGAGGTGCAGGCATGTATTGCTTACCCTCAGAGAATGGTCAAAGGCGCCTAGCCTTGTAAGGGATTGCATATACCCGAGAAATTTGACCGGTGGTTGCTAAGACCGAGTGGCCGAGGGGTACAGGCATCAGCCGCGAAAGCTGAGTACGTGGGTTCGATCCCCACCTCGGACATAGGTGATCTTGGTCGTTTTTCTTTGGTATATGACATCTAATATTTATAATTTATATAGTATTAAGTAGTGTGACTACTGGAGAAAAATTAAAAGTACAAATCAAAATATTTAGTTAATAAATAATTTGATTTGTATTTCGCAATATGGTCAATAGATGGCAGCACCAGTTCTCTCTAGCTATTCTAGAAAACTGTAAAGTATTCTAAATAGGAGGTGCAGGCATGTATTGCTTACCCTCAGAGAATGGTCAAAGGCGCCTAGCCTTGTAAGGGATTGCATATACCCGAGAAATTTGACCGGTGGTTGCTAAGACCGAGTGGCCGAGGGGTACAGGCATCAGCCGCGAAAGCTGAGTACGTGGGTTCGATCCCCACCTCGGACATAGGTGATCTTGGTCGTTTTTCTTTGGTATATGACATCTAATATTTATAATTTATATAGTATTAAGTAGTGTGACTACTGGAGAAAAATTAAAAGTACAAATCAAAATATTTAGTTAATAAATAATTTGATTTCTATTTCGCAATATGATCATAATTACAGTTATACCTTAAGTACTTTAGGAATTACAAGTGCTCAAACATACACCAAAACAGCTGCATTTAGCGTTCCCGATGCAAAATCCATAAACAAATAAATGTCAGCAGTGTACTGACTAGTGAAGTGGCCGCCTTCCGTCCATCCAGTGCATGTTTGAGGACTTCTAATTCCTAAAGTACTTAAGGTATAACTGTAATTATGGTGTTGTGTTTTAGCTAACATCCTGTAATAACAAATAACAACACCAAAAACCTATCTTAACGACCTAGTTTTCATGCAAAATTAAAGTAATTGAAAAATTAAGGTGAATTTTTTACTATTTTTAATAAAAAAAAATTTTTTTAGCCTTGTTGTTCCAATAGTTGAGTCAAATGATTAGCTTAATTAGTTTGCTTATCTAATAAGCTCTCTAACGAGATTTTTTTTGCAAGGATAGGACCGATAATAAACGTATAATTCCAGAAATATCACGTGCGCCGTATTCGTCTGTTTGAAATTTTAAAATGGCCGCCATTTAATTATCGTTGGCACAAAAAAAATTTTTATGGTAATTTATCGATGAAATTGATTGTAGTTTAAGCCCTTAAAAGCTCCGACACCGCTAACCAAACACCCTGTATTTGATCGCTCTCATATTATAGTACATTGTGCATCTAGGGAGGTAAGTACGGTATTACCGACGAGAGTGTTAGAAGCCCGTCGCCGTAGGCGAAGGGCTTAGGAATCAAAATATTATTAAATGACGTACTAACATTTCTATTACTCCCTAGGGAATTCCACTTTTCTATTTCTCGCGCGATGCATGCAAGGAATGGGACGCGCTTAGAAAGCAAGTGTAATGAAAAGGTTCTTTCTAGTTCGTACGGTCAACATTATAAAAATGTACCCGACACAATACCAGGAACTTGTACTGTACATGGGAAACATTTACCGTAACGTAACGCCTGGTATAATGGCATATAATGGCGACCGTATTGTGAGGAACAAAACAATTTCTTCTCCGTTTCAGGAGACTATTTCTTCAAACAATCATTGTGATAAATTGATCAATCAATGTTCGAAACAATTATTCAACTTACATAGCGCCATACAATTCGTATGCAGCATGCCGCAGTTCAACAACATGGTTGACCGTCTTGTCTTATCTGCAGGGCCCGTAATTTTCATGCCTACGACATCAATTTGACGTCACGCTCCATTTAAGGTGATCCCAAATAGTTTTATTGTGAATTATTAATCATTAGTCATCAATCATTTTAATCATGTAAAATTGACTTCAAAAGTAGTATTATTTACTCTTGAAATAAATTATACCTACTTGATACGTGCTTTACGTTAAAGAGGAATTCTGTTTTCTACGTAATTATTGAAATGTGTTAACAATATCATTTAATAAAATGAACGTATAAAAAAACAAATCTAGTTTTATTTATGTTTCACGTATCAAGTAGGTGTTATTTATTTCACGTGTAAATAAACTACTTTTGAAGTTAATTGTATATGATTAAAATTATTGACGACTAATGATTAATAATTAACAATAAAACTATTTGGGATCACCCTAAATGGAGCGTGACGTCAATTTGATGTCATCGGCATGAAAATTACGGGCCCTGCTCATCTGTAACGGTTGGATAAAGAGCGAATCATACTCTCTCAACAAGAATAATAAAATATCGATACATCCTGTGATGAATCTCGAATATAAATAAGAAATTCTGATATTTAAAAAGCCCTTGCATTCATTCGAATATCAAATAACAATACGCGTGTCATTTCACGTGATACGTGAGATGCGAGCCTGTTCCAATTTGCAATGGCATTGGTTTTTATTTTTATGGCGTTAAGGTTTAATTTCGCCGGTTCAAATAACCGCCGAGAAAAACCAACATTCTAACGACTGACTCCATTGAGGTAATAGATTTTTCATGGGTATCAGGCCTGATACCAAGAACACCGAAGTTCGTAAATTTCGGGGATTTTTCTCTGTCACTCTAATGACGCCTTCGTTGGAGTGACAGAGACAAATCTCCGAAATTTACGAACTTCGGTGTTTGCCTTTGCGGTAGCGAGCCAGATGAAACAATTTCTAATGCCTTCCACTTTTCAAACTCCCTTTCCTCATTCGGAACTCGCAGCATACTACGTCATACGCTCTGGAGATTTTTATATGAAAAAATAGAAGGGTGGATGCGAACATGTCAGAAAAATTTTGAAGTTTACGCCGTTGGTTTACAGTTCAAAATCAAGGCAGCGTTTCTATATATGGAACACGAGGATAAAAATGCGCTGTTCCACTATAAAAAAGGATCGTCGCGCGCGCCACTCGGCGGCTGAGTCACTGACGTTTGCGGCCATTTTATTGAGCTGATTGGAATTATGCAGTAGAGATTTTACGAACTTGAAAAAGTCATTGTTCTTTCTACTAAGGATCTCGGGGAGAGTAATAGATTCAGTTTTATGCTTAATAAATGGTGTTACTTACAAAAATCCCGAATCAATCAATATTCTTCCACTAAATTACGCCTATCCAGCTGATTCGATCTCGTCCGCCATTTTGTAGAAAGGTGTGATGAGTATTATAATGTGAATTAGGTTCTGGTTTAGGTAGGTCGTTTTTTGTTCAGATTTTCTAGCATTGCCACTTTCTTGGACATAGGTATTTTTGATGAATTAGCTGTGAATATTGTCCTGTTATTTTATCAGACAGCCAGAAACTCTTAAAATGTCATTTCTAAAGACAATGAATGCCAAAATACAAACCGTGAGTCTTTTGACTGTGCCACTAACATTAGCTCTAGCACTTCATCTGCAATTTCTCTTCTTGGATGACACACGAGACCTACAATTTTTCAGGTCTAACTAAAGAGCAGACTTACAATATCAGCAGAGGGGTGTTATGTGGATGCGTGGGATATCTACAGATCAGGATACCTTTCCTCCAGAGATTGGTGGATATTAAATACATAACATAGCAAATTTTCAGTGGGAGAATACTCTTCTAGACTTCATGTCAGCATTAATTTCTGAGAATTTTAAGGGCTAGAAGAATGAGCAGGAACTATGTTGTAGAAGAGTCTAGTTTTGCCAAAACAGCCAACAATTCAAATAACACTCCCTATTGGCTAGTGAAGCCATTGCAGCTCTATCACCATAAATTACCAATGGGGTAATAAAATTGTTAAAAAATTTAATATCTGTTTTGACTCCATTGGTGATGTTATGGATGGTACCTTTCTGTATCTCAATTCTCTGGTGTGAACTTTCCAAAATGAAAATGGCCAGTTTATTATTATTTGATTTAATTAAGAAGAAATAAATAATAGCAATTATACCTACTATGGATAAACGATTACATGGAGTTAATCGATGGAAATTGTCTGAATGTTGTTGAGCGTGTGCGCGATGAGGATGACGGGGTGCGGGTGGGGGTGCGTCGGGCTCAGCACGGCGGGCAGCGTGAGCGGCAGCGGGCGCTGGCGGGCGCCGCAGGGCGCCGCGGGCAGCACCAGCGGCGCGGCGCTCGCCGTGCGGCGCAGCACCGCCCCGCCGCGCACCACGCACGCCACGCCCGCGCGCGGATCCACGTTCTCATTCATCGGCGACTCATCGTCCGAACACAAATCAATAACCTCACAATCATCCCGCTTCAAGGGATCAGTGGCCTGGTCATCTCCATCCACAAACACTATATCCTTGTCCTCGATTTCAGGCTCCTTGACCTCTGCCTCCTTCCGCAGATTGTCTATGTACTCGTTCATGCTTTCGAGTGACATCCTGTCGACGTTCACGGTGATCGGCTTGCATTTCAATAGCAGTAGCTGTCCTTTCAGATCTAGTACATCCTTGTTTCGCTGATAGGGGAAAACGTGCCGCCTTTGCCAGTAGTCAATTGGCCGTCTGTACCTGATTGGAAACTGTTGATTTTTGCTCTTCAGGGCCGATGGCTTGTTGTTTAGTGGTGTTGATGTGCAGCAGTATCGTTCGATCCTCTCTCTTGAGTAGGTTTTGTCTAGGTTCACATTAGTTTTAGCATTTTTTAAATAAGCTAGGGAAGAAAATGGATACGGAGGTCCCCGGTCAATGTTTGCAGCTGATCTGGCATTTCTCTGGCGGGTGTCTCCGTCCACGTTCTTAGATGTAATCTCAAAATTCTCACCTTGTGGTTTGAGTTTCAAGGCTGAGAGAAATTCTGGTAGCCTCCCGGTGGGTTCAGAGCTTGTCGGCACCTCCTCATTGTTGCAGAGTCTTTCATGTGCTCTCAATATCTCAACATTGTCAAAATGACTGTCACAGTTATCACAGAGATAGATATCGGATTTGACCTGCGGCTCGGCGGACTCGACGTTCTTCGGGCGGTCATAAAACATGTTCTCGTTGCGGAACGTGACGAGTAGGCGGCCGTTCGGGCGGTAGTAGAGCGATGTGGTGCGGTCACGGTTGTCCACGTAGCGCAGGCGGCGGCGCGGGTAGCGCGCCAGCTGGGCCGAGAACACCAGCAGGAACGCACTTTTGTGGTGGTCGTAGCATCGTTTGACCAGGTTCTTCAGCCTAGCCTCCCAGTCGTTGGGAACGACAGCAGGCCGCACGAAGGGGTGTGAGAACGCGACGTCCGACGGCCACCACGGCGGCTGACGGATATCCTTCGCCGTATCGCGGCCCCACGAACACGCCACCATGAATGTGATGAACCGCTCCAGCTCCTCCGCCGTCACCGTCGACAGCCCCGTCGGGTTGCCGTTGGCGAACAGCAGAGGCAGGTTCGCGATCATGGCTCGCGATGTCGCAGACGGTCATCGAAGTTCCGAAGGCGCTTGCGATGTCGCTCGGCACGGAACCATCGTAACGGTTAATTCGCCCCTATCCAATTTAGAGAATGAGATCGAAAGAAAGGGCATCACATTTGAAACATTTCACTAACGACTAAATTAAAAATAAAAGAAACAGATTGATATCTCGGCGGCATATATCACAAAATTCCGTAAAGCGCGTTCGTTAACTAAATACGTATAGAGAGAAAGAGATCCATAGCCATCCATAGATCTTTGTTACGTAGATTTGGAATGGACGCTGTATGAACGAAACGCCAATAAGACGAATGTATAGATTATTAATAGCGTTTCTTGTTATAAACAATTTAAATACATAATTGACGTGGCGTGATATTGTATTTTGCAATGTTTGTTGTAATTTACAATCAATATTTTATATTTAATATGAAATTTTAATTTAACAATTTTTTCTGCGTTTTGTTATGTCTCTGTAACGCAACTAGTGTTGGCCATCTTTGGGCGGAGACGCCAAGACAACTTTACGAAGAAATTGTTTTGGACGCTGTTTTTTTTTTATATTTTTTGTTCTGAGAACTATTATCGAAGATGTAGATTTTTTCACAGCTTGCAATGTATCCCCGATTTCATTTTTCAATTTAATGTATGTTTTGTAATTTACAGTTTAAGCAAATTATATTTTACTAATTAAGGCAGTAGTAGGTAACATTTAGGTATCTGCCGAATTACTAAATAAGATTATTTAAATTATTCTTAAACAATGGTTATTTAAATATACACATTCGTCGTTTGTTTATAAATTTGTTACTGTAGTAAAATCGATTTTATATACCATGCCATACGATACTTCTAATAGTAATTGTTATAGCCTTATTGAGGTTTTTCTCGCGTCTCACTAGATAGGACCTAGGTCCCTTACAAAGCGCGTAATCGTTATAGTTGCAAAACATCAATCCCTACAAAAAAAAAAGATAATGGAAACCTTTCTTGAGTTAGCAAAATAAAAACTGATATTTTTGTAAAGCTAGTGAACATATTTGTGTTAAGGTATTTTTTGTCCTTCATAAAGGACATTAGATCGTTAAGGGATAAATAGGTGAGATACATTGTACCTATACCTATTGATTGATGTAATAATAGAAAGAATGCGACAAATTACTCTTAGGTGTAACAAAATTAGTGGTGATGGGTGGATATCTGAGCATTTCAAGTGCCTAATTTTGGTGGCATCATTTTTGCCGAAGTTTCTAAACGTCTCAATGTTATACTTCGTCATTTGTATAAGGTGCCTCCTTCAAATGACAAAGTAGCACATAGTATCGAATAGAAACTTTGGCAAAAATGATGCCACTAAAATTAGGCAGTTGAAATGCTCAGATATTCACCCTGATCTGTTTAAAGGGGTCGATCAGTAGGTAGGTATCATATTTTAATTAGGAAACGGTATGATTTTTTTATATAATATATCTATATAAAACTAAGATTGGCCCAATTTTTTTTTTCGCGACCAATTGTGATTATTTCTGATCATAATAATGATGATACTGAATGGGCACTTAAACGGATCACCACTTGCAAGATTCGCACACTTGACTCTTCTGGTTCTTGATGTTTGATATGATAGAAACACTGATCTATCTATGTGTATTCTAAACCTAAGTATAAAGAGTAATAGCTACGAGCACGTTTAAACGTTAACTAATGCAATAATTAAAATAAGTGTATTAAGTTGGCGTAATCGTTGGTGAATTATATATATTTTATGCTGACCCGAAAGATGTGCAATACTTGCATTGTACACCACTGTTTTTGTTTCACCTTCTATAAATTCAAAATTATTCAGACTATGTATTCGCTTCGTTTTTTTAGTTAAACTTTATGAAACTTAAGAGAACCTCAGCATAGAAAAGGCGAACTTAGTGTTAAGGGTATTTTCTGCCAGTCAACCTAGTAAAATAGTCAGATTCTTCAGAACTCTTTTTGACTACCTAGTCTACTACATAAAGGACGTCCGGTTGTTGATATAAGAACCTCTTTAGGGTATTATATTCTTTGATAAGAATTTTCAAAATATGCGGCCTTACCTAGGCGTCCACAGAATCGAATCGTACGCATCGGACGCATCGCATTTTTTTTTTTTTATGCTATAAGTGGCAAACGAACAGACGAATCGCCTGATGGAAAGCGATTAGTATTCTTTGTATAGAAAGTCATACAAGTGCGTCCACTGTTCCGAACAGTAAGTTTCGTAATATCAGTGGAAGAAATGCGATGCAATGCGTCCGACGCCTGGCTTTATAAAGGAAAATTAATGACATGTCAGGAAGATAGGTAGATTAGAAGATAATCGATGATTTTTCTGAAATCCTGGGTCGCGTTTTATAAAGTTACAATTTACAATTTCGCTGTTTGCCTCTCTTTCTAGCTAATATGTGCGTGCGTTAAAGAGGCAAACAGCGAAATTGTAAATTGTAACTTTATAAAACGCGACCCTGGCCTACTACCACGTAAATCGAAATTCGTATATTTCGAGGATTTTTCTCTGTTACTCAAACGAAGACGTCATTAGAGTGATAGACACTAACCCCCTTATTCATGAACGTTTGTTAACTTAACAAGCCGCTAATAATTGTTTGTCCCTTATGGTCTTAACAATGTGTCCATAAGAGCAAAAGGGACAAACAATTATAAGCGGCTTGTTAAGTTAACAAACGTTTATGAATAAGGAGGTAATTCTTGAAAATTACTTTTAAAAAAATTTAATCGATAGTCGGCATAGATACCTAATCGTTTTCTATATGACTATTATGACTTACCGTTTGTATAATACTTGATTTGTAAAAATATATTGTTGATGTAGCTAGTGGTTGTAATATTTTTAACTAACATATTAACCATTTGAGGCCGTATGTCACATGTATACATAACATATTGACTTTATAGATATAGTCTCAAATTTAAATTTAGGTTAAGGTAGGTGATGTCACTAGAACTCAGGAGGTTAAATAGTTAAATAAAAACTAAAGAAGTTTATTCAAATTATTTCAAAAACGTGGCTACAAGGAGCAGTGAAACAGTTATTAGATTATTTTGAAACCATTGACATTTTTATTGTTTCTTGCGCTCGATGCTTGAACTACAATCGATTAAGAATTCTCGATAATAAAATAATTATACTGTACATCACTATAATAAATAGTAGTTGTAGTAGTTGTCATCCGTTATCAAGTTGTCATTCGATCAAATGTCAATTGTCAAGCGATAGTCAAGTGAAATGTACGATAGAGAAACAAATCATAATTACTTTTGAAATTATAATAAGACTCTCATAATTAAGTTATTCAACAACCGTTTCTTGAGCTTTAGCATAATTTTCTTTCCAATGATTTTGATTGATTTGGAAATGTTGTGAGTACCGAACGAATTATGGTAAGTTAAAAACCTATGGAAAAAAGTACATTTATTTTTATTATTTATGCTAATACGGTATTTGTTTTGGTTCAGGACCACAAGAATGGTAATGGTTCGCACTCGCCGAGTAACGAAACTGACTCGGATTATGAGTAAGTAAAGGTTAATTTGTTATCAGTAACTTCTTTGTTTAAATACATAACTTTTGACACTGTCCTGAAACACCAGGGTCGCGTTTTATTTATTTTATTTTATTTTATTTTATTTTATTTTATTCGGAAAACCAACAGCTACAATTACTAAGACTAGGTTTTACAAATTAATTATCTAACAAGCCAATTAAAGGTTTCCACAGATATGGTACATAGATAAACACAGCAGACAAAGCATAAAAGCATATAACCACACAAACTTAACATGCAGCGGCAAGACATATTACAGTGAGAAAAGAAAAGTAACTTATTGAAAATATCCATAATATCTATAAGAGACTATATGTACATATTTGAGTATATAATGGTATGCTAGTTGCACATACGGTCACCTGCAGCAGGTAAAATAAAGCTAACGCTCGCACATATTGGCTAGAAAGAGAGGCAAACAGCAAAATTGTAAATTGTAACTTTATAAAACGCGACCCAGGGGTTTTCTAACTGGTTTGGAGATATAGCAGATTTTTTTACTAAAACAATTGTTCAAAACAACCTTATTAAGCTTCTACTACATTTCATGGAGCATACTTTATTGTTGTTTTTACTCATAATACTTGAGATAAACACTGAGCACAATCCAGAAGGATGCTGTGGGTAGAGATAAAACAACTTTTTAAATGTTACAAAGCAAATAATGTATGGGATGTTATGCCATACGTCTGTAACTCTGTACCTACTGATAATTTACAATGCACCAGTATAAAATGCATATCTTAATTGCTGTATGTCATATGGTCACTGTGCTTACATCTAACTGCTAGACACAAGTGCATCATACACTGAAACTTTGTGTTGAAAATTTTTATACTACACATACTTTTTATTTCACATTGTTATCATAATTGTTTATCATTAGGTATTCTCCAATTAGATAATTTAGATAGGTATGAATGCAGTCAATAACAATTTTAGTCTGATAATTTAATTTCTCTTTATGCACTTTGTCGACAAATCTACTATTGACTAATGGTACTTCTATTCTGGTGGTTACTAGAAGTACCACTCACCAGGTAACTAATGACTCTCTGGTCACACATAACTACTAAACTGGAACTACTTAAGCCAATATTATTAAATTTTTCAATAAAATTCTTGTCAACAGAACTTGTGAACAATTTAAAGAAGCCTGTTGCAGACCGCTTTATTGTTTGTTTTGTACTGCTTAATTATTATTAATAATTTTTTGTTCCCACTTGACGAAGCCTGCGCTGTGGATTTGAGACTTGTTATTTTATTCCATATGAGGTTGATAAATAAATGTAGTTGATTTAGTACTGATTTTTCAATCCCCAGATAACAGTAACTGTCAAATAAATGTTAGCTCTATCCTTTTTTGACTGATGACCAGCGATAAGGATGGTAATACTTTTAACTGACGGATACTTTTAACTGAGGATTGAAAAATCAGCCCTTAAAGAAACTTTGCATTCATGTCATTAATTTCCTCAATATGTCACACACTTACCAGTATGGGCTTGTCCATTAATCACGTCATACAATTTTGACCTGTTTTAGAAATACATATAAATGAATTATTTCACCTCACCATTTAACAATTAAAATTGAAAGTTTAATTATTGGTATGAAATTAATATATATTGTGTATTCAGTTAGTTACTAAACAGTGTTAGGTAAGTTAGTCAAAATATCGTTGTATAAATCAGAATGTTAAGATATTCTGGATAGTAGTGTAGAATTTAACTGGAAAATGAAGCGTTCAGCTGTAATTGGGGTCTATAAGTACCCATATACATAATGTCCACATCATCATCATCATGTCAACCGAAAGATATCCACTGCTGAACATAGGCCTCCCCCAAAGATTGCCACAATGACCGGTTCTGTGCCACCCGCATCCAGTGGACTCCTGCGACCTTCACCAGGTCATCAGTCCACCTTGTGGGGGGCCTACCCACGCTACGCCTTCCGGTACGTGGCCGCCACTCAAGAACCTTCCTGCCCCATCGGCCATCGGTTCTACGCGCAATGTGCCCCGCCCACTGCCACTTCAGTTTAGCGATTTGGAGAGCTATTTCGGTTACTTTGGTTCTGTTGGATGGTCTCATTTTTAATCCGATCACGCAGAGAGACTTCTAGCATAGCCCTTTGGGTGACTTTGAGCCTTCTTATGAGGCCCATTGTAAGCGGCCACTTTTCAGTACCGTATGTCATCACTGGCTCTGGCACACACACTGATCAAAGACTTTCGTCTTCAAACACCGCAGTGTTTGTTCGGTATGTCCAATATTCCGCAGAATATTGGACGAAAATATGTGTCGTAGCTTCCTGAACGCTGCCCAACCGAGTCGGATTCGACGATTGACCTCTTTCTCGAAGTTGGACCTACCTAACTGGACTAAACTTATTCCATGTAAATTTGCCTCGTGTACTCTGTTGGTGTCCTGTATAATAAATGAAATAAAACAAAAAATAAATTAAATTGAATAGATAAATAGATGAATATGTCACGCTGAATTGTTATTACAAAACTGAGTGCAACTAAGCTTTTTTGATTCTTCTTTTGAAAATACCCATAAATTACAGTAACTAAACTGGTTACAGCCTACAGCTTCCAGCATGGAGTCTAGACGGTCTGAAGACAGCCGCTATCCAGCAGAGACTCCAGCAGCCGCGGAGCCTGGCGTGGGCAATACTGCTGAATGCACTGCCGCCACCAAATGCTGACATTGTTGGCAGGTAACATGATTAAGGACAAGCGGGACAAATGCTACAATGAGGAAAACGCTGCGACCATAATATAACATGGACGTCTAACGCCAGCTCAAAAATGCCCCCGAAAATAATTGTTCAATTGTGCCAAGATGGGCAGGACATAGTGCTTTTCTTAACACCGCGCATATTTCGGCGCAACATCTTTGACAAATGTTTATAGAATATAGCCAATCAAAACTTTGATGGACCAATGACAACTATTTTTTAATCGCGGTTTAAGTTTTTTTAGGTTGATATTGAAATTCATAACCGTGGTACATTGAAGAGGGGGTGACACTTGTCAGAAAATTCAGGACCGTTTTTGAAAGGCGATTTAGTATGGCGTTCGGCTTCCATGTTTTATTTGATCGTAGGGAAAACGCAACTAAAGGGTTTAGCAGCCTTACCGAACAAGAGGTGCCTTTCCCCACGGATGAGGTCAATATTTTAGGTGGTGTACTAGCAGGACCTAATAATACTCCATGCTTAATATCAGCTCTAGATCTTCTTTTGTTTCAGAGTTATTCAAGATAATGTAAAATATACAGGGTGTCGTTGAAAGTGGCATATTTCGAGAACTGTTCAAGTTAGATCAACCAAACAAAATTGTGTTTGATAACAATAAAATAAACTACACAATGCATATTTTTAACCTGCATCTTGTCCTTATTTTTCATAATAAAAAACAGAGTTCTTGTTTTTTTGTGAGCGTCAGGATGACTGACCAAAATAGCGGATCAGTGTTAGAGTACCATCATAATTTACTACCTATTTGCTACTATTTACTACCTATGTTCACATATTTGCTACCTAAGTTTAAAAAAAGAAATCAATTTAATTAAGTGGGCAGTCATTCTGACGTCAGGATGACTGCCCATATTTAGTATTTCGTGGTTAGACCCTACATTTTGCAACTTTCTATGTACTATGATTTACTACCTATTTGCTACCTAAGCATATATTTTTTCCAGATTTTTTAGGCAAAAAATTACGATTTTATAAGCATTTCAAATTCTGAACAAAAAAAAATTTGTTAGAGTACCATCATAATTTACTACCTATTTGCTACTATTTACTACCTATGTTCACATATTTGCTACCTAAGTTTTAAAAAAGAAATAAACTTAATTAAGTGGGCAGTCATTCTGACGTCAGGATGACTGCCCATATTTAGTATTTCGCGGTTAGACCCTATATTTTGCAACTTTCTATGTACTATGATTTACTACCTATTTGCTACCTAAGCATATATTTTTTCCAGATTTTTTAGGCAAAAAATGACGATTTTATAAGCATTTCAAATTCTGACCAAAAAAAAATTTGTTAGAGTACCATCATAATTTACTACCTATATGCTACTATTTACTACCTATGTTCACATATTTGCTACCTAAGTTTTAAAAAAGAAATAAACTTAATTAAGTGGTCAGTCATTCTGACGTCAGAATGACTGCCCACTTAATTAAATTTATTTCTTTTTTAAAACTTAGGTAGCAAATATGTGAACATAGGTAGTAAATTATGATGGTACTCTAACAATTTTTTTTTCGTTCAGAATTTGAAATGCTTATAAAATCGTCATTTTTTGCCTAAAAAATCTGGAAAAAATATATGCTTAGGTAGCAAATAGGTAGTAAATCATAGTACATAGAAAGTTGCAAAATATAGGGTCTAACCACGAAATACTAAATATGGGCAGTCATCCTGACGTCAGAATGACTGCCCACTTAATTAAGTTTATTTCTTTTTTAAAACTTAGGTAGCAAATATGTGAACATAGGTAGTAAATAGTAGCAAATAGGTAGTAAATTATGATGGTACTCTAACAAATTTTTTTTTGTTCAGAATTTGAAATGCTTATAAAATCGTCATTTTTTGCCTAAAAAATCTGGAAAAAATATATGCTTAGGTAGCAAATAGGTAGTAAATCATAGTACATAGAAAGTTGCAAAATGTAGGGTCTAACCACGAAATACTAAATATGGGCAGTCATCCTGACGTCAGAATGACTGCCCACTTAATTAAATTGATTTCTTTTTTTAAACTTAGGTAGCAAATATGTGAACATAGGTAGTAAATAGTAGCAAATAGGTAGTAAATTATGATGGTACTCTAACACTGATTCGCTATTTTGGTCAGTCATCCTGACGCTCACGTTTTTTTTCCATATTTTTTTTATTTCACGCGGAGATACACCTACAAAAAAAATATGCATACATAGCCACTAATGTCCACTGTATACATAAATAAAAATATTTCCGTAAATCATCGTGCGTCATGCCAAAAAAAAATATTTCAGAAGTAGTCGTTACTGGCATACAAATAAAGTACCAGTGCAGTGTGAACATAAGTTAGTGTGTAGGTATACATTCTCTCGACACTTACCGCATAAAATATCATTGACGTAAATTGACTTATTAGTATATACATATATAAATTGACTTATACATTTGCTATACAGGGTGGTCCAAACCTTGACGTCAAAAAAATTTTTTTAGTTTCTCTACGTCAGGGGCTATCAGAATATACTCCATGTATGTTAGCCGATTTTTTGTAGTTTTCGAGCTATGAATTTTTGAAAAAATTTTTTAGAGAAATACTGGAATGAAGAAATTTATTGATAAAAAAAACTATTGGGTTTTTTAAATATTTTCTTTTTGTGAAAGTATTACTACAAATAAAGCACTTACTGACAAAAAAATTAGCGTCATCACTTTGATACAAGTAGGATAAAAAATACCAAATTCAAAATTTTACGTTAAAAACGCATCAAAATAGCATTAATGTAGGTAAATAAAAAAATAAAACATATCCCAATTATTTTTGGTAATCTAAAGACTGCCCTAGACCTTAAACCTTCCTAAAAGCAAAAAAAAAGTGATACTTAATGATGAGGATTTTTCGGAGTAGTTGGTCAAATAAACTTAAAAAAAAGCTTCTAAATTTATTATTTAAAAATAAAGTAAAATTTCGTCTGTTTTGTTGTTCTCATCAATAAACAAAAACAGAAAATACACGAAAACTCAATTTCTGTACTTATTCTAGTATTTTTTACTACTTTAAAATTTTAAGCTTTTTTGAGTTTATTTGACCGACTACTCCGAAAAATCCTCATCATTAAGTATTACTTTTTTTTGCTTTTACGAAGGCTCAAGGTCTAGGGCGGTCTTTAGAATACTAAAATCCCTTGGGATATGTTTTATTTTTTATTTACGTAAATTAATACTATTTTGATGCGTTTTTAGCGTAAAATTTTGAATTTGGTATTTTTTTATCCTACTTGTATCGAACTGAGGACGCTAATTTTTTTGTCAGTAAATGCTTTATTACAAAAAGAAACTAGTTAAAAAACCCAATAGTTTTATTTTTATTACTAAATTCCTTCATTCCAGAATTTCTCAAAAAAAAATTTTCAAAAATTAATAACTTGAAAACTACAAAAAATCGGCTAACATACATGGGGTATATTCTGATAGCTCATAACGTGAGGAATCTAAAAAAAATTTTTTGACGTTAAGGTTTGGACCACCCTGTATAAAAGAGAGATAAACATTTGACACATAGTATTGTTTTCGACATTTGATTTGTTGCATTTTCTGTTGGAAAATGGAAAACATTAAGTGTAAGCCTTGTGAAAAAAAAATAAAAAATATATGTGGAAAGAAAAAATGCATACAAAATTGACAAGAGGCTGATTTATATAGCAAATGCACTAATAAGTCAATTTACGTCAATGATATTTTGTGCGGTAAGTGTCAAGAGATTGTATACCTACAGACCTACACACTAACTTATGTTCACACTGCACTGGTACTTTATTTGTATGCCAGTAACGACTACTTCTGAAATATTTTTTTTTTGGCATGACGCACGATGATTTACGGAAATATTTTTATTTATGTATACAGTGGACATTAGTGGCTATGTATGTATATTTTTTTTGTAGGTGTACCTCCGCGTGAAATAAAAAAAAATATGGAAAAAAAAACAAGAACCCTTTATTTATTATGAAAAATAAGGACAGGATGCAGGTTAAAAATATGCATTTTGTAGTTTATTTTATTGTTATCACACACAATTTTGTTTGGTTGATCTAACTTGAACAGTTCTCGAAATATGCCACTTTCAACGACACCCTGTATATTTTACATTATCTTGAATAACTCTGAAACAAAAGAAGATCTAGAGCTGATATTAAGCATGGAGTATTCTTAGGTCCTGCTAGTACACCACCTAAAATATTGACCTCATCCGTGGGGAAAGGCACCTCTTGTTCGGTAAGGCTGCTAAACCCTTTGATATCTGATTGGTTGTTTTCTTACGCAACACCTCAGATCGCATTCTTCTACCTTATATTATAACAATGACTATTATTACGTTACTTACTGTTGTAACACTAGATTTCTACAAATACGAAAATTTAACGTGAAACTCGCTTTACGCGACTTTTTCTGGAACGCATCTCCCGCGTAAAGGGGGAATTACTGTAATTCAAAATTCTTTTAATCGAATGGTTTGTGTAAAAAGATCCTATCTACTATTTTGTTGCGTTTGATAAATTAAACAATGGTCTACTTATCTTTCAAAAGTTCTTAGAAATTAATTAAGAGAAATTTCAATTAGTTCCATATAATATACCTCACAGTTGTATTTGCCGGCATGACCTGTAAATCTTTTGACTGAAAAAACGTATATGACGGCATAAATTATAGCACTGACGCCATTGACGGTATTTGATGTATTTTTTTATGAGGGGCCATTGAAATAAAAATGAGCTGATCTTACAAATTAATACAGTCTGGCGAAGTATAATATGTAAGAGAGCTGTTTTTTTAATGAATAAATGTTTTTATTATTACATACTAATAATATGGAGGATTTTGTTTCAGTTTGAAAACCCATAGGAATTTCTACAATGACTTGAAGTCTAAATTGTCTATGGACCCAAGGACTGTCATTGGTGACGATCCTTTATCGCAGAATGACGAGGTAAGTAATAAGTTAGCACTTAAACATTTAGTACAGTTAACCAAAAATACTGTCTACCACTTTCGACCTTATTGCCATGACAGACTCGAAAAGCCACCGAAGTAACTGTTGCAGTTTTATCACACGAATCCTGTGAGAGATGCATGCATTTTTATATCTTGGTAGACATAGTTGACAACTACCAACACATCCAAAATATGTATGAAATACACACGGAAATTAAGTAATAATGTTGCCATCGAAGTCACGGCGGTTGAAACGCTCGAAGAATTGCTCAAAAGTGTTAGACCACATTTTTTACATGATTATACCGTTATTTTTTTACCGATTATACCGGTTCCGGTTTTGAATATCGAATACACGTATTATGTTTGTCGTGCGGATGGTTCCTGGATGCAAATAGCTGAAGACCGGGATAAATGGAATAGTTTGGAGGAGGCCTACACCCGAATAGGGGTTCTTGCATCGCAAGGCTCATAGTATTAATTATTAACACATTTATGTTAAATTGCAAGAAATATAAGGCTTTTTAATTTTTTTTATACCGTGGTAAACAAGTGTTGGATCCGTATGGTGGTACACGGACAATGTAGCCCATTGACTGGGCTGTCTAGAGAATACAACAAATATCTGAGCACGCCTCTATTGTCATTGCGTTAGAGTTCATGTTCAGATATTTTTGAGCACCGTGGCTGCTCCGATATATCTGATGGCGACTGTACATAAGGAAGCCATGCTTCATACAGATATGATTGATGTTAACAGATTGAATTTGAACTGCTGTATTATCAAACCGCGATTAGAATGGGATTCGAAAGTACCATTGACACAACAGTGTATAAGTCAATCTAGGATATATTCATAGTTATATTCATATATTCATGGTTTAAGTGCAGATACTTACAGACAATAGATTAATTAATCACTCACTACATCTACACCGTGTTTTTATTGATTTCCGTTAAATTAAAGGGAAGCATATTTAGGTCAAAATAATCAAATTCTCTAAGAAACTAGTGTCTTAATTCTTACTGTTATTGAGTTATAAAATAAATAATTTTAATGACTGAACTCATCTAATTCTAATATCAAGAACCATACGTATTGCAACCTTTATTACATCCTAATGTTACTTATTTTGACATGTGCCGTCAGTCACCTGATATCTTGTTATTAAGGTTATCTCACACTTGCCATTACAATTATCACGTAAGAAATCTAAAAAAAATTTACGTTTACAAAAGCCTAATATACCAGGCAACTTCTAATAATGTCCCAAGTAACCTGCCAAATTTAACGGAAATCAATAAAAACACGGTGTATAAATCGCCAGGGATAGTGCAATACCGCGTAACTAACAAATTCAGCTAGTATCAAATTTGAGTGTCAATGAAGGTTTTCGATAATTTTTCTGCCACCAGGCGGCGCTTCGTACGTTCCTGGTCTCGACAACTGTCAGATTCATACTATTCATAGGCACTTGGGCCTAAAATATTGAAATTCTATTTTATTTGGAAGAGAATTGATTTTGTAATGGATTACGACTATTACACGGTCATCGAACTGAAGACGGAGCTTTAAAACAGGCACGCAAAGTCACTGGTATTAAAAATAATTACTTTAACTTTGTTAATTTCATGAGAATTGACTTGGAACTATTTTATTTATTTATTTTAGGTAACAATATGCCTAAAGTAATCGTTTTCAGAATAAATAAACCTATAAATATGTTGAAAATTAAATGCGCGTATTTATTTTGACAGTTCGTTAAACGGTCGGCTCAGTGCTGCCATCTCACCTCCCCATAGCGGCAGAAAAAGTATCAAAAACCCTCATTGTTTGATATTTGAACTCTATCTGCTCGACGAAATAACTCTTTTCTTAGTAAATGTTGTCGCAACAGTACTTTAAAATCCCCTTCTGATTCCCGTTTGATAATAAGAAATGTCAACATTAAAACATACATTATTATGTTTTAATGTATTACCTAGAAACTATTCGTCCGTAATGACAAAAAGAAGTTGAACTTCTTGAACTTCTTTTTGTCATTACGGACGAATAGTTTCTAATATCAAGAACCATACGTGAGATACGTGACTTGAATTGTATAATTATGTTTTAACGATTAATTGATTATTGCGCAGGTGCAACAATTATGAACATAATTGTTCAAATTCTTGTTTTTTTATAAATTAGTCTCATAAGAAATGACTGATGATAATGATAATCATTTAAAACCAGAATTGTTACATGATGAAATATAAGGTTCTATTTGGATATCCCTGATGCGTGTGCAGTGCGTGCGCGTGTGCGTGGCGTGAGCGTTGTAGCGTATGTAAATGTCATATTAGATGGCACACCGCTTGCGTGGCGCGCACGTGCACGTGACCAGCAATAGGTGTGCCATCTACTATGACATTTACATTAACTAAAGGGTGTCCCAAAAATGATGCAAGATTTGAAATCGATGAAAAACACTTATTTCTTGTTTGACTTTCTTATTTCTTGATTTAATCATAAAGTACAAATAGTAGGGTTTAGTATGGTAAAGCATGCTGAGAAATTACTTCGAAGGCTTTGCTGTAACATAGCACTCCTTTGTTAAAATTTTCTATGAAATTTGCAAAAATGTGAATTTCGTTGCTGCAGTGCAGTGTGAAATCCCCTCCTTCAAACCATGGGCGATCGAGAGCTTGCTGACATAGATCTTTGACTATAAATAACCCCATAAAAAATAAGCAAATATGTTAAATTGCAATATTTGGGATTCACTGAAATGAACGAAAAACGGTCAGAAAATGGAGTCAAAAAAGATTTTCATCAAGGAGACCAGGGCTGCTGGGCGATTTGGAATTATAATACTTAATCCTATTCTGTGTACTTTGTGTGTCAAGAAAAAAATTGGAATTGGTCGAAAAAAGTATGCTTTTTCATTACATTTAAATCTTGCGTTATTTTTGGGACACCCTATACAACGCGCACGCCACGCACGTACATTTATTAAATTAGATACGCACTCCCGTGTAAATAAAGGAGACACGGCGATACTCGACCAGCTATCAGCTATCACCGCCGAGCGAGTATCGCCGTGTCTCTTTTATTTACACGGGAGTGCGTATCTTTTGTTCGTGTTTATAGCCGATAGTTCATAGCTTAGTAGCTCTCGGTGAGACCAGTGCCTAAGCACTAGTTAACTTTAGTCATGAGTTCATGGCTTATTTTTATGTCTCCAGAGTGCTTGGAACCAACATTTCTGCGACAACGAGCTGAAGGCATTGATTCTTCAAGACGTGGTGAGGACTTTTCCAGAAGAGTTGTACTTCAGGGATAAAGATGTTCAGGACATGATGGTACGTTTTATTGAATACTTATTAATAAATGCTTATAAAATTTCACATTTGTTCCATAAACTATCTATCAATTATATTTTAATATTTTCTTCGGTTACCTCGAGGATTACACATGAAATAAACCCGTGAAAATGGGTAAACTCGCGTATATAAATTACAGCGGTGAGTCGCCCGAAGACCAGGAACCCTGTCAAGTTATCTACACGTCGAGATGAAGTAAAATTGAATTAATATACGCGTGTTTATCCGTTTTCATAGTTTTATTTCAAATTATATTTTATATTATAATTAGTATAGCCTGTTGCTCTGCCTATTTAATTAAAGAATCGGTTGAATTTGACTATCAAATAAATTTTCTTAAACTTTTGTCGTTTTTATTTGGCGTTAGGCAACTATTGATGCCGGATAGAAATAGCCTAGATAGATAAATAAAAACTTTATTCAACCACAACTTAGATACATTGCCAGTGATACGAACACAAAAAAAATCTGGCATAAATACTGTGAGTACAAAAAAAAAGATTTTGATTTGAAATTTGAATCGTGGTTATAAGATAACTTTTCTGTAACTACTAGCCATATCCCTTCTGTACATTATAAAATAAAAAATAAATAAATATCTTGGGACATCTTACACAAATCGACCTAATCCCACGGTAAGCTCAATTAAGGCTTGTGATGCAGGTACCAGGCGACGATATATATATAATAGATAGATACATGTAGATACTTATATACATAGACACTATAGACAGCCATGACCAAGGAACAAATATTTGTGATAAATAAATACACAAATAATGCCCTCGCCAGGATTCGAACCCGGAACCTCCAGCTTCGTAGGCAGGATCACTACCAACTAGGCTACGGAGGCTGACTGATTATATTAACGTCTAGCATCCACAAACCTTAATTGAGCTTACCATGGTATTAGATAGATCTGCATAAAATTACCCTATGGTCTATTCTCTATTTTTATGATATACACAGGTGCAGGTGCTATTCTTCTGGGCGCGGTCCCACGCCCACGTAGGGTACAGGCAGGGCATGCACGAGGTGTTGGCCCCACTACTCTCCGAGTTGCACAGGGATCGGACACACGCGCCGAGAGACCTCAGGTAGTCTTCAAACGACAATGGAGATATTACTCGGCTCTATTCTGACGGCAGTAAGAATTTAGGCCTTATCACACTTGCGTTTTACAAGCGATTTGAAAGCGAAGCGTACGCGCGGCGTGTTCGTCGCGTGCCCGTAACCAATTCGCCGCGATGGCGTCGCGATTACGCCGCGATCGCGTAACGAATACGCTGCGCAGCCGTCAGTGAATCTGAGTCTTGGACAGTCACTTGCATAATGGATGCGCAGCGAATAAATGTCTGTCCAAGACTCAGATTCACTGATTAATGTAGAAAACTGGACTGAAATTGAAAGATACGTTAGTTATTTATACTAATTAACTAATTATATTCTAAATTTGAATTTTGTATTTTATCATAATTTAAAGATGTGCCCTTTTCGGTCAATTCCCGATGTTACTGTAGGGAAAGTAACCATTTGGGAATATTCCCCATTTTGTGTTGAGTAAGTTACCGAGAAAACGGCTCATCACTGCAGGAAACAGGGATCGGAACCGGTTTTTTTTAAAACATCGAAATAGCTCAATATTTTAAAAGGTTTTTCATCACACTTGCTGTCTAAGCGCGCCATTGCTTGCGCGCGTAACGGGAGTAATAGAAAAGTGATATTCCCTAGGGAGTACTAGAAATGTCAGTACGTCATTTAATAATATTATGTCTTAAAACTTATTTTTTTGTCGGCAAGTGTGATGAAAAACATTGTATGCATCAAGGTAGGTAAGCGGAATACTAACTCGAGTCATAAAAGCCCTTCGCCTAACGGCGTCGGGCTTCTAACACTCTCGTTAGTAATTCCGTACTTACCTCCCTTGATGCACAATGTACTATTACTCTCTTTATGTAATACTCAATGTTTTATGTAATTAACAACATCATATTTTTTTATTACTCAATTAACAAAGAATTTATAAACCAAAGAACGAAATTAGAACCGTTTTTTTGTATAAAGATAAAACCGGTATTCGATCCCTAGTAGGAAATACATAACGGAGAGTCGAGTTCCTCCTGTGACCGCAATACATAATTATAAACTTGTCGTGTATATTGTTGATATTCACCGCAGATCACGTATGTTTTGCGGTGAAAACGTTTCATTGTGTACTATCGTTTTACTGGCATCATCATTAGCACTGACTTTAAGCTAGTTTAACTGAAAAAAAAAAGTACCGCAGATGTAAGAGATTGTTTTTCACGTCTTCCATCTCTTACTTCATTATCAGCCTATCTCAGTCCATTGCTGGTCACAGGCAATTCCTATTACCTATGCGTATGGACGCATTAGGGTGAAGACACATTTATCAGAATGCGTACGCATTTTGTCTAATAAAATTGGCCGTTTAGTATGAAACGTGTAACGCGTGCGGAAAGCTGGACGCGGTCCCAATTCTCCCGTACTAAACTGACATTTTCTAGAGACAAAATGCGTACGCATGCTGATAAATGTGTCTCCACATAATGATGACATGTGGCTGTAATGTGTGTGTGTGTGTGTGTGTGTGTGTGTGTGGAGGTAAATACCCATAATCGCTACGCTGGTCCAGCGGATTGGCGATCGCAGTAGTTTCTACTATGATGACGCTGCTGCCCATCATCAATCTTTAAACGAGTGGTCAGTGACAGTTCAGTCCGTAAGTCGACTCTTACGACACCTATGGAAAGTGTTGTGATAAATGTATTCTAACTGCCGTCACTACGCTGACTATCTTATATAAGGTATTGTATACTTGGGTGAATCAACTTTTTTCTGTCTGTTATTACCATGGTTACGGTGGCCTGAGTCACGCTGGTTTTATGCATAATTATGATACTCAAACTATGCAAACATGCATTTTTCTGATGTTAATAAACCCTTTCCTTGATGGGCCATCTACAAACATCGACTATAATTATGCATGTTTGCAAACATTAAGTAGCATAATTTTGCAGAAAACCAGCGTGTCTCAGGCGACCGTAATCATGGAAATAACAGAAACAGACAGAAAAAAGTTGATTCACCCATTTATTATCCTAAAGACCATGTATAATTATAATTTATATCCAATTTATTTTCAGTAACACATTAAAATACATTTTGGAGGAAGAATATCTGGAACACGACAGCTAGTAAGTTCAAATCAGATCATACCTAGACAAATGAGAATACATTTAGAGAAACCATATCATTTAGGAAAAATCTTAGACTAAGTAAAATCTCATTACTCGTAACATAGTTCATATTGAATCAAATAACATCTCTGAATCACCTTTCGAAATTTTGATTTTTACTCAAAACTCAATTACTCGAAGATTATATCAATTTCAATCATCATCGTCATCATTTCACCCATAAGATGGCCACTGTTGAACATAGGCCTCCCCTTTAGACCTCCACGTACACCAGTTGGAAGCGGTCTGCATCCACCGTTCATAATTCCCGGAGATCTTCAGAAGATCGTCTGTCCATCTCGTGGATGGACGTCCTACACCTACGTTTGTCAAACCGTGGTCTCTACTCGAACACTTCCACCCCATCGGCCATCTGCTCTGGGTGCATTCCACAAAAAAGTCTACTTTATCGGGAACGTGACGGCTACGACAGCTACCTTAGAAATATATGAAAAGTGCGAGAATTCTCTATAAATACAAACACCCAGTTATAAAATTAAGATAAACGAAAAATTGTATTCGTAACATTCTTAAACGTAGGCGTCACGTACCCGACATACTCTTGGAATGCTTCTCTGCGTGCAATGTGGCCTGCCCATTGCCACTTCAGCTTGCTAATGAACCGCGAATAATAATGAATAATCTTTCAGCATGCTGTTCAGTGCAGTAATGAAGGGTCTAGAGAAGTTCTACACGACAGGAGACGTCGTACCGTCGTCGTGCGGTCGTCTGCCCGTCTCTAAAGTCGTCCACGTGAGTATAAGACTGGTTCAACAAAGTTGTCATATAATATTGTACTTACTTTCGTCGCAAGTCGCCGCCTGCCTCGATAGCAAAGAGAAATCATTGTTATGGCAGGTGTCCGGACCTCTTTTCTATAGTTCCATCTCTGATCCATCCATCCTCTATCGCCATAGCCTATTAGTCTTTTTCATTACTTCTCAATAGTCTCTATACGCCTGCTGGGACCGGTTTACGGATATCTATAGATGTGCCCGTGAATGGGTTGTTTTAATTTCTCCAAAGGGGCTCTACGTGTTGGACCTATATCCCCGCGCAAGCTTATCAATAACCCGGGATTTGTAAGCCCGTGATCCTCAAGGAGATACAAACATAATAATAATAACTCAACTCTCTTGGAACTACCTATACCTATTTTACAAATCCTTCATTTAAAAATACACCTCGGTTTGTGTTCGTCTGATATAAGGCAGAAGAAAATTTAGGTATTTTACTATCTAAAGGCATTTTTTAGATTCGCCATGTCCGTCTCTCACAGCCGATTTACTCGGAAACTATAATTTCTATGGTAATAATGAAATTTGGTAAGGATGTTTGTGTTGTATGAACCGCTACATAATTATGATACTATTAATAATTGGGGTTTGGTGCTCTCCGTACATGTAACTGAGGGGTAGAATTTTTATGCATAAAATACACAGAAAGCGCATATATCCTAACGATTTGTCGGCCGGGGGAAGATGATTACATGAACGACATAATTTACAAAGTCATAAAGTTAAATTTTGCATAACTCGTACACTATTTAATTTTACGCTTTTAATTTCAGAACCCGAACGAAGTCGTAAGATATCTAGATAAGGTCCGTGAGGAATACTTGGTGCCTTTAGATAGTGAGTTGGCCAACCATCTAGCTCAGTGTAATATATCTATGGAGCTCTTTGGAATGTAAGTATATTAGATTTTATGGGCCAATCTCTTTTTTCTTGTCACTCGTCACCATGGTTAGGTTATCCTGGGCCACCCTTAAAATCACAGTAAATAGCATTAAAATTTACAAATCTTAGGTTTTTTATAGTGACTTTCCATGGTGGATCACCCACAAATCATACTTAGTAGATTTCTTCTAACAAACTATACCACTTTTGTCCCCTGGGTGACAATTGTATATATTTATATATTAAATTGAAAAGTTTCCTAGTTTTCTTTAATTTGCAGCTTTTTTGTCGGAAATGTTTATTTGGTTCGATACAAGCTTTTCTGTTTCTCTGATCCTGGATAGGAATGGGAGCAATTTTCATAAAAAAGAGTTTATCAAAAATTCGCTTTATCTCGCTTTCTATGTTTTTTCTAAAAGCTGTAAATGCTAATCTTCAATAATTTACATCGATTTATGGTCTCTTTAGACCACTTTCGCGTAGCACCACTGGATGAGGTAGCTACCCTTACTAACCCTGATCTATATGTACCGATTATTTTAAAGACGCTATATATCAATTACATACTTGTCTTCAGAACAATAGTTAATAAAACAGACAATGTTGTGGGCGGTAGTATGTATAAATAATTTTATCGATCTAGTCCCTAGCTGTGATTAGTCCCACGGAATACGATGTATGAGTATGTATAATAGAATTAGCATAATAAAGGCCTTCTTTATGCAATTGTACCTCTCCCATTGACTAGTCGTTGGCTGCGGCTGCTCTTCGGTCGCGAGTTCCCCCGCGCGGAGCTGCCGCCGCTGTGGGGGTTCCTCTTCGCCGACGGGCCCATGTTGCCCCACGTTCATCTAGTGGTCGTCGCTATACTCATCGCTATGAAGCCCACACGTAAGTCATCATTTCATTGACTCTACGTTTTTTCAAGAAGGAGCATTTCGAGAAGTTTAAAGAGAACCCTGCTTTTGTCAGAGCATAGATGCTCTGATGACAGAATCAGCACATCGTCTATGTAAACCACTACAAAAGAGTAGGCAAGATCGCCTATCGCCTTCATAATCGTCCTCTGATACACGGAGCTAGCATTTTTCAACCCAAACGGCATTGTGAGGTACTCCCATAAACCTTCCGGCGTGACAAATGAAGTCCTCTCGATCGATTCAGGTGCGAAAGACGCAATTCGACATTTATTATTTTAATTGATTGTTTAGGATCACCACCAGTAACAATATCTTACGTACTAATACAAGGTTATTAATTGTTTATTAGTAATTGCGCTACCAATTACAGTGCCACCATTTAAGACATATATATTATGGTTTTATTATGGATGTCATTGTTAGACTTGGACTAAATTAAAATGAGATTAATTGAGAAGCATTAGCTTTTGAATAATTGTCAAATGACACTTCTGCGAAAAGTTGGTTGGGAAATGAAATTCAGCAATACAATTCGGCGAAAAGGCAGGATACCTTTTCTAACTTGTATATTACGTCGATATCTGTGCATCAGGACTATGGGTCTGTTAGTAAAATAATTTGTAGCTTTTAGCTAAGTTACTCAAATGTTATTTAAGACTGTTTGTTTCTAAAGAAACCAAAAAAAAATGTTTTTGACGTGACAACGTCTTATAAATTGGTTTGCCGGGTGACACTTCAAGAAACTGCGTTACGCTCCGCTCACGTTATGCGCTCACAATGAGAGCGAGTGAGAGGCACGCGTCCCTTCCACTCGGGCATGGTTAGCCCGCCTGAGAGCGAGAGAGACAGACATAAAAAGTCGTTGTCACGTAAAACTTTCGCCCGTATACCGACTTTACAGGCAACCAATTTTTAAGGAATGTTCCACCTCTTCTTTTTTTAACCCGGCGGGAGTGTGGCAGGGTATCTAATACCCTGCGTTTGACTTATGTCAATATATTTAGAGCTTATTTTTGTTTAACTTTTTTTCACCACACTCTCGCCGGGTAGGTTGAAAATTCCTTCGTTTGTCCACAGTAATGGCGTCGGACTCGGGCGCAGCGCTATCCGCGTTAATGCGTCCCCCCCCCCTCCCCGCCGCGCACGCCGCCGCGCTCGCGCTGCACCTGCTGCGCCCGCGCCGCCACCCGCGACCCGCGCCCGTGTGCCGTGCCGAGTGAGTAGAGACTTGGGATGATGACTGTAGTTAAAATAAATTATTTAACATTATGCACGACATAATACACGAAGAAATTATTACTAAGATGTAGATTGCAGTAATTTTTGTACAGAACTTCTATTTAATAAATTGAAAAGAACTTAAAAGAGTAGGTCATTTGGCAGTACTCAAACGTGACGTCATTTTTGAGTATTTCATATAAAATTCCTTAGTGGCATCATAGTGGCGATCGTTTTGACAGTTCGAAAAAAGATGCTGATTTGACTTGCCAGTCATCATGCCTGTTAGACGTACGTGTCTTCTCGTCACACGAAGACTGCCATTGCAGGGCGAGGCCCTTTTGGCTGTTGCTTTTCGCAGACCGTGACAACGGCCTGGGCTTTCTCACAGCAAATGCTGCGTTTTCTTCTTCGCGTTAAAATGAGATGAATTGAGTGCGTTCGCGCCACAGTTGGCCTTCTTGGCGTGGTGGGCTCAAGTTGGTCAGTCTGTGGCGTGGTGGTGGGTGGCCAGTCAGCGGCTTAGTTGCCTGGTGGCCATTCTGCGGCTTGGTAGCGTACCTTATGGGTCACTTGGGGAGACTAGCTCTCGCGGCTGGGCTCGCTGATCGCGGTCTCCCTCTGGGCGGGGATACAGGGGGGCAATCCCCTGAAGCAACCCCCTCCCCGCCGCCATCCGCGACCCGCGCCCGTGTGTCGAGCCGAGTGAGTAGAGTTGTATACACTCGACGTAGGTCCCATGTAGATGACAGTCTACGTTAATGCGTCCTCCCCCCCTCCCTGCTGCGCCCGCGCCGCCACCCGCGACCCGCGCCCGTGTGTGCCGAGTGAGTAGAGAGTTAGACGTACGTGTCTTCTCGTCACACCTGTTCGTGCGGTGTGGAGAGCGAGGCCCTTTTGGCTGTTGCTTTTCGCAGACCGTGACAACAGCCTAGGCTTTCTCACAGCAAATGCTGCGTTTTCTTCTTCTGCGTTCGCGCCACAGTTGGCCTTCTTGGCGTGGTGGGCTCAAGTTGGTCAGTCTGTGGCGTGATGGTGGGTGGCCAGTCGGCAGCTTAGTTGCCTGGTGGCCATTCTGCGGCTTGGTGGCGTACCTTATAAGTCACTTGGGGGGACTAGCTCTCGCGGCTGGGCTCGCTGATCGCGGTCTCCCTCTGGGCGGGGATACAGGGGGGCAATCCCCTGAAGCAACCCCCTCCCCGCCGCCACCCGCGACCCGCGCCCGTGTGTGCCGAGTGAGTAGAGTTGTATACAGTTGTGTTTTGTACTGGGTTCCTGAATAAACACTATCCTTCTTCTTTTTCTTCAATAGCGAATAAATAAATGTAGTCTAATCCACGAGCCTTCACTTGGTACTATGCTCGTACTGATCTTTTTGCTATTTTGCTCTCTGTAATTTGACAATGCGTTCTCTGTAATTTTGATGTCCTCTCCTGCTTTATTATGTTACTTTTGGTTACCTAATGTTAATGTACCTATCATGTATTCTGGTTGCCCTGAAAACCAGCGCCATGGCTAAATCTTTAGCTAGCGGCATATGCTGAGTGGCATCCATTTTGATGTTGTTTTTACTTTAAGATGTATTTTAATGTAAGTTTTCCTTTTTACACCAAATAAATGAATTCTATTCTATTCTATTCTATACACTCGACGTAGGTCCCATGTAGATGACAGTCTACGTTAATGCGTCCTCCCCCCCTCCCGTGTGCCGTGCCGAGTGAGTAGAGTTGTATACACTCGACGTAGGGTCCATGTAGATGAGAGTCTACGTTAATGCGTCCTCCCCCCCTCCCGTGTGCCGTGCCGAGTGAGTAGAGTTGTATACACTCGACGTAGGTCCCATGTAGATGACAGTCTACGTTAATGCGTCCTCCCCCCCTCCCGTGTGCCGTGCCGAGTGAGTAGAGTTGTATACACTCGACGTAGGTCCCATGTAGATGACAGTCTACGTTAATGCGTCCTCCCCCCCTCCCTGCTGCGCCCGTGTGTGCCGAGTGAGTAGAGTTGTATACACTCGACGTAGGTCCCATGTAGATGACAGTCTACGTTAATGCGTCCTCCCCCCCTCCCGTGTGCCGTGCCGAGTGAGTAGAGTTGTATACACTCGACGTAGGTCCCATGTAGATGACAGTCTACGTTAATGCGTCCTCCCCCCCTCCCTGCTGCGCCCGTGTGTGCCGAGTGAGTAGAGTTGTATACACTCGACGTAGGGTCCATGTAGATGACAGTCTACGTTAATGCGTCCTCCCCCCCTCCCTGCTGCGCCCGTGTGTGCCGAGTGAGTAGAGTTGTATACACTCGACGTAGGTCCCATGTAGATGACAGTCTACGTTAATGCGTCCTCCCCCCCTCCCTGCTGCGCCCGTGTGTGCCGAGTGAGTAGAGTTGTATACACTCGACGTAGGTCCCATGTAGATGACAGTCTACGTTAATGCGTCCTCCCCCCCTCCCGTGTGCCGTGCCGAGTGAGTACAGTTGTATACACTCGACGTAGGTCCCATGTAGATGACAGTCTACGTTAATGCGTCCTCCCCCCCTCCCGTGTGCCGTGCCGAGTGAGTACAGTTGTATACACTCGACGTAGGTCCCATGTAGATGACAGTCTACGTTAATGCGTCCTCCCCCCCTCCCTGCTGCGCCCGCGCCGCCACCCGCGACCCGCGCCCGTGTGTGCCGAGTGAGTATAGAGTGCTACATGTCCTACAGCTGTGTGCATGTGCTACAGCCTATGATAGTCCGCTATTGGACGTAGGTCCCATGTAGATGACAGTCTACGTTAATGCGTCCTCCCCCCCTCCCTGCTGCGCCCGCGCCGCCACCCGCGACCCGCGCCCGTGTGTGCCGAGTGAGTATAGAGTGCTACATGTCCTACAGCTGTGTGCATGTGCTACAGCCTATGATAGTCCGCTATTGGACGTAGGTCCCATGTAGATGACAGTCTACGTTAATGCGTCCTCCCCCCCTCCCTGCTGCGCCCGCGCCGCCACCCGCGACCCGCGCCCGTGTGTGCCGAGTGAGTATAGAGTGCTACATGTCCTACAGCTGTGTGCATGTGCTACAGCCTATGATAGTCCGCTATTGGACGTAGGTCCCATGTAGATGACAGTCTACGTTAATGCGTCCTCCCCCCCTCCCTGCTGCGCCCGCGCCGCCACCCGCGACCCGCGCCCGTGTGTGCCGAGTGAGTATAGAGTGCTACATGTCCTACAGCTGTGTGCATGTGCTACAGCCTATGATAGTCCGCTATTGGACGTAGGTCCCATGTAGATGACAGTCTACGTTAATGCGTCCTCCCCCCCTCCCTGCTGCGCCCGCGCCGCCACCCGCGACCCGCGCCCGTGTGTGCCGAGTGAGTATAGAGTGCTACATGTCCTACAGCTGTGTGCATGTGCTACAGCCTATGATAGTCCGCTATTGGACGTAGGTCCCATGTAGATGACAGTCTACGTTAATGCGTCCTCCCCCCCTCCCTGCTGCGCCCGCGCCGCCACCCGCGACCCGCGCCCGTGTGTGCCGAGTGAGTATAGAGTGCTACATGTCCTACAGCTGTGTGCATGTGCTACAGCCTATGATAGTCCGCTATTGGACGTAGGTCCCATGTAGATGACAGTCTACGTTAATGCGTCCTCCCCCCCTCCCTGCTGCGCCCGCGCCGCCACCCGCGACCCGCGCCCGTGTGTGCCGAGTGAGTATAGAGTGCTACATGTCCTACAGCTGTGTGCATGTGCTACAGCCTATGATAGTCCGCTATTGGACGTAGGTCCCATGTAGATGACAGTCTACGTTAATGCGTCCTCCCCCCCTCCCTGCTGCGCCCGCGCCGCCACCCGCGACCCGCGCCCGTGTGTGCCGAGTGAGTATAGAGTGCTACATGTCCTACAGCTGTGTGCATGTGCTACAGCCTATGATAGTCCGCTATTGGACGTAGGTCCCATGTAGATGACAGTCTACGTTAATGCGTCCTCCCCCCCTCCCTGCTGCGCCCGCGCCGCCACCCGCGACCCGCGCCCGTGTGTGCCGAGTGAGTATAGAGTGCTACATGTCCTACAGCTGTGTGCATGTGCTACAGCCTATGATAGTCCGCTATTGGACGTAGGTCCCATGTAGATGACAGTCTACGTTAATGCGTCCTCCCCCCCTCCCTGCTGCGCCCGCGCCGCCACCCGCGACCCGCGCCCGTGTGTGCCGAGTGAGTATAGAGTGCTACATGTCCTACAGCTGTGTGCATGTGCTACAGCCTATGATAGTCCGCTATTGGACGTAGGTCCCATGTAGATGACAGTCTACGTTAATGCGTCCTCCCCCCCTCCCTGCTGCGCCCGCGCCGCCACCCGCGACCCGCGCCCGTGTGTGCCGAGTGAGTATATAGTCCGGGAGCTAAACTTTAACTTGTTCGAGAAAATTACATTAAATCCTACAGTATATTTATTTCAGGAATATGATAAAACATCGTTTTGTGAATATATGAATTTAATTATCCCTGATAAATGTGTGGAGGTTTTTTCATAAAATCAATATTAAGATTTAATTGTTTAATAAAAAGAAACAATAAATCCTACAGTAGGGATTTATTATCCGAGGGGCCTAACTGAATATTTAAGACAATATTTTAAAAAGTCACCACTGAATAATCGTAGATATAGTCAGAAAAAATAAAATTATTTTTAAAATTCATAACAATCAAACAGAAATTAAACAAATGGTGATTTTTTACTATAATGACCCGACAATTATTATACTCATCCAAAGAAAAAATTACGTCAGTGACTCAATGCTAACTATTTTTTTTACAGTTTTAACTGATTTACGTGTAGGCGCATTAATTCTACATTTTATTTTTTTAATGTACCTCTTGTCAATATTTATTTGTGGCACAATACCAAAAAAATCCCCTATGTATACTCTAAGCATTTCCTACAATTTTCGAAATGGTTATTGTTAAAATAAATCGGAGCGGCGCTGACGTCATAAATGCGCGGCCGGCCGCAGGGCAGCGGATAAACGTAGGTAGGGTACTATGTAGACAGGGCGGTGCGTCAAATTACAGAAGGAATTTCGTAGGAAGGAAGTAGAAACGTCTTAAATAAAAATTAGTAGTAAAATAAATAGGTATTAAACAGTTTTTGAACTGACGATTAAAAATGTAGGCACCTATACAACTTGTAACCTATTAGGGGCCTGTATTTAACACGTTCACTGCGGCTTGAGGTAAATCCGCCCCAAGCTCGACTAAACGCTGGTGCGGGGCTAAAAGTTCATGTTTTCTCTGTGGTGCGGGAGCTGCCGTCGTTTACTTATAAGGCGTACGATAAAGACAAATATACATTTCTTCATGTTTTTCAAAGCCGTACTCGTTGGTACAAAAAAAATGTATGAGGTCGAAATACAGTGCTGCAAACTCCACCTGCAAGAAAAAAAGGAGACTTGGAAGAAAAAAATCAGGAGACAACAAAAAAAATCAGAAGATTAAAAAAACATACCTTTTTGTGCTAATTATAAATTAATTTGATTTAGTAAAATAATTTAGTGAAACAGACAACACACAAAAAACGCATTTTACTTTATTCTCGTCTCATGACAATCAGACTTGACAGTTGACAGTGTTGACACTGACAGTTACTTTCAGGTTTTACCTTTTATACATTCCTATTCTGTAAATTTTCGCTTATTGTGTTTCTTCTTGATGCAGTTTACGTTACTATAGTACGCGGCACGAGCATAGAGTTAGCATAAATACAGCTTTGAACAAATGAACAGCTTTCGCGGCAAAATATTACCAGTTGACATTGACACTTGACTGACGTGACTGAACATGAACAAGGAAGTGACTGATTTGACACATGGTACAACACAGATAAGAAATAATCGAGTCGATGGAATGACAACGTTCCGTTCCATTATTTTCGTTCAATTACATAGAAATGTTAGTGAAAATACTTGTTGCCAATCTAACACGGGTGGAGTTTGCAGGAGTGTAGTCGCTACTTGTCAAAATCAGGAGATTTGACTCAAATCTACAAATAAAACAGTAGATCAGGAGACAGAGCTAAAAATCAGTAGAACTCCTGATAAATCAGGAGAGTTTGCAGCACTGTCGAAATAAGCCTCTAACGCACTGGGTAGATATTTTATCCACACAGTGCGGGCTGAGGTTTATTTATGCCTCAAGAAACTGACCTCACGGCCGCACCGAGCGGGATGCTGGCGGCGCGGGAGTCGACCGCTGACCGTTAGTGCGGCTATAGTTGTCGATAAAGACTATACAGTACCGGTCAAAAGCTTAAGTTTCGATACAAAATAGGCTTTCAAGTGATAATTTTTTTAGTGTTTACAGCAAAATATTTTTTCTACTTATATAATTATTACTGATTCAAGAGCTATTTAATATTAATTTATCTTAAAATCTGAACAATTTTATACATCGGATCAGATAATAATTCGTATTCGTAGGCAAGTGAAATTGTAATTTTTTGATGATTATTAAGGGGTGTACCGATAAAAAACTGGCAAATTCAAATAAAAAAATCGGGTCAATATAGTTAAAAAGCTGTAATTTCTGGCTTTTGTAATTTACTAGGAGGTCTTAAATTAGCTAACTATGGTCCTTTTTTTGTTGTTACTGCAATTTCAGTATTCACAATACAAATTCTCCAGAACCCCTTCGAAATCAATTTTTCCAAGCTCTTTTTTTTATTCCCCACTGCACGATTTCGTGTTCTGCAGAAGTGACCTATATTTCTGGTTAATCTCCATGTTTTTTTAATATACCCCTGCCTTGGGCGCAGTAATACTCTGTGAAAGGAATTATGTCACATATTATGTGAAATTTTTATGGGTCTTTAATCAATTATTTAATCCTATACAAATCTTTGTCTCTTTGGCATAGTTTTATGAAGCGAAATCAGTGCCAAAAAGTAAGAAGGATAATATGCATAAGTCAAGAATATCTTAAGGAACACGGCAAGAATATAAAGATATATTGATAACAGTCCCATACTTTAGAAAACTGCATACAAAAAAAGAAAAAAAAGTTTGGAAAAGATAGTTTGGAAGAGGTTTCGAAGAAGCTGTACTGTGAGTACCTGAAATGCAGTAGTGACACAAAAGTACTACAGTCAGCTAAGTTAAGACTTCCTGGTTAATTTCCAAAGCATGAAATTATAGCTACCTAACTATATCGGTCCGATTTTTTCATTTGAATTTGCCAGTTTTTTATCGTTACACCCCTTATTAGTATGAACATTGCGTGGGCATGGCTGCCAAAAGCTGTCACAGCTGCCTCGGGTGTCCGAGCTGTTCGAAAGTAACGGTTAAATAAAAAGGAATAACTAAATAATCAGTAATATATTAGCTGAAAACTAGTGTCAACTTAAATGCTGGAAAAATGATAGCCCAAAAAGTCGAATTTGTATCAAAATCGTGGTGCGAACTTAAATTTTTGACCGGTACTGTAAGATAAGATATAAACACTGTGAATCATCCCTTATTTACTACATATCATCTCTATATATCAGGTAAACATGCAGAAAGAAGTGGTTCACAATTTGCACAGGCATGCAGCCGGAATGTTCGATAGTTTAGAAGTTATTTGTCAATCATCTTTTGTCCTTATAATGTCATCCACTGGACCGCTAACTTTATTTACTCGAGTTAGAAATAATAAATATGGCATCAATGCATTAGATTAACTTGATTTTTAATAGAAAAAACCGACTTTTCAACCTCGGACTCGGACTTAGGTCTAGGTCCTGGTCCGAGTCTGGTACCGGGTTCGGTACTCAGTTCCAGTCCCAGTCGAAGGAAATCGAAATCAGCAAACGACGTGTACTTATGCATTGTTGAAGGGTTCCGTTCAAATCATCGTCAGCAGTGCCAGTTCATCAAATGCGACAGTTTTGAATGAAAATGCTTGATTTTTTGATGAAAATACAAAAACGTCTATAGATAAGCATAATACATATGATTTTAAGATTTGAGGAGACCCCCGACCATCATCATGCAAGAATCATAAAAAAAAAAAATTACATACTAAACGAATTGATAATCTACTTTTTAGATTTGGACGTCGGTAAAAAATGGCGTCTGTGACATTGTATCCAAGATGGTCGACGCGATGATGATGTTTTATCGATAATTCAGCGATAACTGCCATTCCTTTCACTAGACTTAGAAAAAATTTAGTGCGTTTTGAGGCCTAACAGACCTCAAAAATTGTTTAGGTATTTTTTCTTTAACTAGAGGTCAGACCCAAGGGCGACGCTAAGTGTATTTTAAACATTTACTGACAAATGAAGACTACAAAAAAGAAAACACCTAATCCTTGTCTAGGCAAAATTATAAAAGGTTTAAGTAACTGCTGAAATTTGAGGACTATTGGACCTCACCCGCACTGTAAATGAGCTTAGGTTTGGGCTGATTCGATCTCAACCGCACCAGATTAAAGTTCACTACGATTTGTCCCGCAGTGAACGTGTTCCCGACGCAAAATGAGGTGTTACAATTATTCAAAAATGTATATACAGGGTGTAATCGATAAGTGTTAACAGGCCATAATTCCGTAAATATGAGAGATATCAGAAAAAAATTCTGATATCGAAAGTACGTTACAAAACGAGTAAAATTACACTAATAACTTTTTTGAAATAAAATTAGACATATCCCAAATATTCACTTCAAAACCTTCCATACATTAGTAGGTAACCGTTCATTCAAAGATAACAAACTTTTCATTTAAGAATAAATGTTAGATTAATTATTTAATAAACGGTAGTATTATTATTTTATTACAATGTTTTCGTATAAATAAAGAATCTCTAACAGCTTTATCTCTTACGACACCCGACATTCTTTAAGGCTGTATGTCGTCATACTAAATGTATGGGAGCGTTTTAACTTAGTATTTTTAATATTACTTCATCTATTTAGAAAAAGTTATTAATGTTATTTTACTCGTTAGGTAACGTACTTTCGATATCAGTTAAAAGTTTTCTGATATCTCTCATATTTACGGAATTATGGCCTGTAAACACTTAGGTATCGATTACACCCTGTATACAGGGCGTCCCACGGCGATGCCACATGGAGGGAAAGTACCTTAAATATCATAGATAGCGTATTTTGCTGAAAGAAGACTTTATTTTATTTTTAAGACTTAGTAAAATTGCATTCAAATTTTTTTGATTTTTTTTGAAAAAAAAATTGTATGAAAAAAAATATTGCCTTGTCAGAGGAAACATACCTTAATTATCGTAAATTAGCATCTTACAGTAAGAAGACATTATTTCGATTAAAAAAACAAATTCCAACTTGTCTCCACATTTTTTTTGAAAAAAATTGTATAAAAAAAAATATCGCCTTGTCAGAGGAAACATTCCTTAATTATCGTAAATGAGCATGTTACTGAAAGAAGACATTATTTCGATTTAAAAAACAAATTCCAACTTGTTTCCACATTTTTTTGATTTTTTTTGAAAAAAATTGTTTGGAAAAAAAATATCGCCTTGTCAGAGGAAACATACCTTAATTATCGTAAATGAGCATCTTACTGAAAGAAGACATTAAGGTATTTTTTCTCCGACGTCGAGATATTTTTTTTCATACAATAAAAAAAAAATTAAAACAAGCTGGAATTTATTTTTTAAATCGAAATAATATCTTCTTTCAGTAAGATGCTCATTTACAATAATTAAGGTATGTTTCCTCTGACAAGGCGAAACTTTTTTCATACATTATAGATTATAGCTGTTAATGTCGATTACTCGTAAAGCACTTAATATATTTCAAATATTTTATTTTTATTTTGCGTGTTAATAAACATATTATCTAAGAAATAGATCATCGTGGCTGTACGTTTTCATTGAAACGTCTTATAAGCAAAATAAAATAATAACAGTGAAAAAAAAATAGATGCAACTGTGTCACCGCGGAGAAAAATTATTAAGACGTTTATATCTTTATTTTGGTCCAATGACCAAATTTTCGAATTGCGCAAGATTTTGTAAGTTATATTTTTTATCAAATAAGGAAAAAAAAATTAAGGTATAGTTTTTTTTTGTATAAGCTTTGCGAAAAAACTGGGGATTTTTTTTTCCTTAATTATAAATCATCTAAAACAATAGAATGAATGCATAATCTCGAGGGTAGAAATTATTGAACGTGCTGTTCCAATTATTGACCTTCTAGTCCTCGACTGGATGAGAAGCTCTCGCGCGGCACTGGGGATTATTGCATGGTGTGAATCTGTATACCCTAAATATTCATTAGAAAAAGCTTCCGAAACTGTAGGATTTAATGTGACCAAAAACTTTTCTTCCCCCGACTAATAGAGTGCTACATGTCCTACAGCTGTGTGCATGTGCTACAGCCTATGATAGTCCGCTATTGGACGTAGGTCCCATGTAGATGACAGTCTACGTTAATGCGTCCTCCCCCCCTCCCTGCTGCGCCCGCGCCGCCACCCGCGACCCGCGCCCGTGTGTGCCGAGTGAGTATAGAGTGCTACATGTCCTACAGCTGTGTGCATGTGCTACAGCCTATGATAGTCCGCTATTGGACGTAGGTCCCATGTAGATGACAGTCTACGTTAATGCGTCCTCCCCCCCTCCCTGCTGCGCCCGCGCCGCCACCCGCGACCCGCGCCCGTGTGTGCCGAGTGAGTATAGAGTGCTACATGTCCTACAGCTGTGTGCATGTGCTACAGCCTATGATAGTCCGCTATTGGACGTAGGTCCCATGTAGATGACAGTCTACGTTAATGCGTCCTCCCCCCCCTCCCTGCTGCGCCCGCGCCGCCACCCGCGACCCGCGCCCGTGTGTGCCGAGTGAGTATAGAGTGCTACATGTCCTACAGCTGTGTGCATGTGCTACAGCCTATGATAGTCCGCTATTGGACGTAGGTCCCATGTAGATGACAGTCTACGTTAATGCGTCCTCCCCCCCTCCCTGCTGCGCCCGCGCCGCCACCCGCGACCCGCGCCCGTGTGTGCCGAGTGAGTATAGAGTGCTACATGTCCTACAGCTGTGTGCATGTGCTACAGCCTATGATAGTCCGCTATTGGACGTAGGTCCCATGTAGATGACAGTCTACGTTAATGCGTCCTCCCCCCCTCCCTGCTGCGCCCGCGCCGCCACCCGCGACCCGCGCCCGTGTGTGCCGAGTGAGTATAGAGTGCTACATGTCCTACAGCTGTGTGCATGTGCTACAGCCTATGATAGTCCGCTATTGGACGTAGGTCCCATGTAGATGACAGTCTACGTTAATGCGTCCTCCCCCCCTCCCTGCTGCGCCCGCGCCGCCACCCGCGACCCGCGCCCGTGTGTGCCGAGTGAGTATAGAGTGCTACATGTCCTACAGCTGTGTGCATGTGCTACAGCCTATGATAGTCCGCTATTGGACGTAGGTCCCATGTAGATGACAGTCTACGTTAATGCGTCCTCCCCCCCTCCCTGCTGCGCCCGCGCCGCCACCCGCGACCCGCGCCCGTGTGTGCCGAGTGAGTATAGAGTGCTACATGTCCTACAGCTGTGTGCATGTGCTACAGCCTATGATAGTCCGCTATTGGACGTAGGTCCCATGTAGATGACAGTCTACGTTAATGCGTCCTCCCCCCCTCCCTGCTGCGCCCGCGCCGCCACCCGCGACCCGCGCCCGTGTGTGCCGAGTGAGTATAGAGTGCTACATGTCCTACAGCTGTGTGCATGTGCTACAGCCTATGATAGTCCGCTATTGGACGTAGGTCCCATGTAGATGACAGTCTACGTTAATGCGTCCTCCCCCCCCTCCCTGCTGCGCCCGCGCCGCCACCCGCGACCCGCGCCCGTGTGTGCCGAGTGAGTATAGAGTGCTACATGTCCTACAGCTGTGTGCATGTGCTACAGCCTATGATAGTCCGCTATTGGACGTAGGTCCCATGTAGATGACAGTCTACGTTAATGCGTCCTCCCCCCCTCCCTGCTGCGCCCGCGCCGCCACCCGCGACCCGCGCCCGTGTGTGCCGAGTGAGTATAGAGTGCTACATGTCCTACAGCTGTGTGCATGTGCTACAGCCTATGATAGTCCGCTATTGGACGTAGGTCCCATGTAGATGACAGTCTACGTTAATGCGTCCTCCCCCCCTCCCTGCTGCGCCCGCGCCGCCACCCGCGACCCGCGCCCGTGTGTGCCGAGTGAGTATAGAGTGCTACATGTCCTACAGCTGTGTGCATGTGCTACAGCCTATGATAGTCCGCTATTGGACGTAGGTCCCATGTAGATGACAGTCTACGTTAATGCGTCCTCCCCCCCTCCCTGCTGCGCCCGCGCCGCCACCCGCGACCCGCGCCCGTGTGTGCCGAGTGAGTATAGAGTGCTACATGTCCTACAGCTGTGTGCATGTGCTACAGCCTATGATAGTCCGCTATTGGACGTAGGTCCCATGTAGATGACAGTCTACGTTAATGCGTCCTCCCCCCCTCCCTGCTGCGCCCGCGCCGCCACCCGCGACCCGCGCCCGTGTGTGCCGAGTGAGTATAGAGTGCTACATGTCCTACAGCTGTGTGCATGTGCTACAGCCTATGATAGTCCGCTATTGGACGTAGGTCCCATGTAGATGACAGTCTACGTTAATGCGTCCTCCCCCCCTCCCTGCTGCGCCCGCGCCGCCACCCGCGACCCGCGCCCGTGTGTGCCGAGTGAGTATAGAGTGCTACATGTCCTACAGCTGTGTGCATGTGCTACAGCCTATGATAGTCCGCTATTGGACGTAGGTCCCATGTAGATGACAGTCTACGTTAATGCGTCCTCCCCCCCTCCCTGCTGCGCCCGCGCCGCCACCCGCGACCCGCGCCCGTGTGCCGCGCCGAGTGAGTATAGAGTGCTACAGGGAGCAGATATATCCCCCTCCCTGCTGCGCCCGCGCCGCCACCCGCGACCCGCGCCCGTGTGCCGTGCCGAGTGAGTACAGAGTGCTACAGGGAGCAGATATATCCCCCTCCCTGCTGCGCCCGCGCCGCCACCCGCGACCCGCGCCCGTGTGTGCCGAGTGAGTATAGAGTGCTACAGGGAGCAGATATGTCCCCCTCCCTGCTGCGCCCGCGCCGCCACCCGCGACCCGCGCCCGTGTGTGCCGAGTGAGTATAGAGTGCTACAGGGAGCAGATATGTCCCCCTCCCTGCTGCGCCCGCGCCGCCACCCGCGACCCGCGCCCGTGTGTGCCGAGTGAGTATAGAGTGCTACAGGGAGCAGATATGTCCCCCTCCCTGCTGCCGAGTGAGTAGAGAGTGCTACACACTCGACGTAGGTCCCATGTAGATGACAGTCTACGTTAATGCGTCCTCCCCCCCTCCCTGCTGCGCCCGTGTGCCGTGCCGAGTGAGTACAGTTGTATACAGTTGTGTTTTGTACTGGGTTCCTGAATAAACACTATCCTTCTTCTTTTTCTTCAATAGCGAATAAATAAATGTAGTCTAATCCACGAGCCTTCACTTGGTACTATGCTCGTACTGATCTTTTTGCTATTTTGCTCTCTGTAATTTGTCAATGCGTTCTCTGTAATTTTGATGTCCTCTCCTGCTTTATTATGTTACTTTTGGTTACCTAATGTTAATGTACCTATCATGTATTCTGGTTGCCCTGAAAACCAGCGCCATGGCTAAATCTTTAGCTAGCGGCATATGCTGAGTGGCATCCATTTTGGTGTTGTTTTTAGTTTAAGATGTATTTTAATTTAAGTTTTCCTTTTTACACCCAATAAATGAATTCTATTCTATTCTATTCTATACACTGGACGTAGGTCCCATGTAGATGACAGTCTACGTTAATGCGTCCTCCCCCCCTCCCTGCTGCGCCCGTGTGTGCCGAGTGAGTAGAGTTGTATACACTCGACGTAGGGTCCATGTAGATGACAGTCTACGTTAATGCGTCTTCCCCCCCTCCCCGCCTGTGCCGTGCCGAGTGAGTAGAGTTGTATACACTCGACGTAGGTCCCATGTAGATGACAGTCTACGTTAATGCGTCTTCCCCCCCTCCCCGCCTGTGCCGTGCCGAGTGAGTAGAGTTGTATACACTCGACGTAGGTCCCATGTAGATGACAGTCTACGTTAATGCGTCCTCCCCCCCCTCCCTGCTGCGCCCGTGTGCCGTGCCGAGTGAGTAGAGTTGTATACACTCGACGTAGGTCCCATGTAGATCACAGTCTACGTTAATGCGTCCTCCCCTCCCCGCCTGTGCCGTGCCGAGTGAGTAGAGTTGTATACACTCGACGTAGGTCCCATGTAGATGACAGTCTACGTTAATGCGTCCTCCCCCCCTCCCCGCCTGTGCCGTGCCGAGTGAGTAGAGTTGTATACACTCGACGTAGGTCCATGTAGATGACAGTCTACGTTAATGCGTCCTCCCCCCCTCCCTGCTGCGCCCGTGTGTGCCGAGTGAGTAGAGTTGTATACACTCGACGTAGGTCCCATGTAGATGACAGTCTACGTTAATGCGTCCTCCCCCCCTCCCTGCTGCGCCCGTGTGTGCCGAGTGAGTAGAGTTGTATACACTCGACGTAGGTCCCATGTAGATGACAGTCTACGTTAATGCGTCCTCCCCCCCTCCCGTGTGCCGTGCCGAGTGAGTAGAGTTGTATACACTCGACGTAGGTCCCATGTAGATGACAGTCTACGTTAATGCGTCCTCCCCCCCTCCCGTGTGCCGTGCCGAGTGAGTAGAGTTGTATACACTCGACGTAGGTCCCATGTAGATGACAGTCTACGTTAATGCGTCCTCCCCCCCCTCCCGTGTGCCGTGCCGAGTGAGTAGAGTTGTATACACTCGACGTAGGTCCCATGTAGATGACAGTCTACGTTAATGCGTCCTCCCCCCCTCCCTGCTGCGCCCGTGTGTGCCGAGTGAGTAGAGTTGTATACACTCGACGTAGGTCCCATGTAGATGACAGTCTACGTTAATGCGTCCTCCCCCCCTCCCTGCTGCGCCCGTGTGCCGTGCCGAGTGAGTAGAGTTATATACAGTTGTGTTTTGTACTGGGTTCCTGAATAAACACTATCCTTCTTCTTTTTCTTCAATAGCGAATAAATAAATGTAGTCTAATCCACGAGCCTTCACTTGCTACTATGCTCGTACTGATCTTTTTGCTATTTTGCTCTCTGTAATTTGTCAATGCGTTCTCTGTAATTTTGATGTCCTCTCCTGCTTTATTATGTTACTTTTGGTTACCTAATGTTAATGTACCTATCATGTATTCTGGTTGCCCTGAAAACCAGCGCCATGGCTAAATCTTTAGCTAGCGGCATATGCTGAGTGGCATCCATTTTGGTGTTGTTTTTAGTTTAAGATGTATTTTAATTTAAGTTTTCCTTTTTACACCAAATAAATGAATTCTATTCTATTCTATTCTATACATTCGAAGTAGGTCCCATGTAGATGACAGTCTACGTTAATGCGTCCTCCCCCCCTCCCTGCTGCGCCCGTGTGTGCCGAGTGAGTAGAGTTGTATACACTCGACGTAGGTCCCATGTAGATGACAGTCTACGTTAATGCGTCCTCCCCCCCTCCCTGCTGCGCCCGTGTGTGCCGAGTGAGTAGAGTTGTATACACTCGACGTAGGTCCATGTAGATGACAGTCTACGTTAATGCGTCCTCCCCCCCTCCCGTGTGCCGTGCCGAGTGAGTAGAGTTGTATACACTCGACGTAGGGTCCATGTAGATGACAGTCTACGTTAATGCGTCCTCCCCCCCCTCCCGTGTGCCGTGCCGAGTGAGTAGAGTTGTATACACTCGACGTAGGTCCCATGTAGATGACAGTCTACGTTAATGCGTCCTCCCCCCCTCCCGTGTGCCGTGCCGAGTGAGTAGAGTTGTATACACTCGACGTAGGTCCCATGTAGATGACAGTCTACGTTAATGCGTCCTCCCCCCCTCCCGTGTGCCGTGCCGAGTGAGTAGAGTTGTATACACTCGACGTAGGTCCCATGTAGATGACAGTCTACGTTAATGCGTCCTCCCCCCCTCCCTGCTGCGCCCGTGTGTGCCGAGTGAGTAGAGTTGTATACACTCGACGTAGGTCCATGTAGATGACAGTCTACGTTAATGCGTCCTCCCCCCCTCCCTGCTGCGCCCGTGTGCCGTGCCGAGTGAGTAGAGTTGTATACACTCGACGTAGGTTCCATGTAGATGACAGTCTACGTTAATGCGTCCTCCCCCCCCTCCCGTGTGCCGTGCCGAGTGAGTAGAGTTGTATACACTCGACGTAGGTCCCATGTAGATGACAGTCTACGTTAATGCGTCCTCCCCCCCTCCCTGCTGCGCCCGTGTGTGCCGAGTGAGTAGAGTTGTATACACTCGACGTAGGTCCATGTAGATGACAGTCTACGTTAATGCGTCCTCCCCCCCCTCCCTGCTGCGCCCGTGTGCCGTGCCGAGTGAGTAGAGTTGTATACACTCGACGTAGGTCCCATGTAGATGACAGTCTACGTTAATGCGTCCTCCCCCCCTCCCGTGTGCCGTGCCGAGTGAGTAGAGTTGTATACACTCGACGTAGGTCCCATGTAGATGACAGTCTACGTTAATGCGTCCTCCCCCCCTCCCTGCTGCGCCCGTGTGTGCCGAGTGAGTAGAGTTGTATACACTCGACGTAGGTCCCATGTAGATGACAGTCTACGTTAATGCGTCCTCCCCCCCCTCCCTGCTGCGCCCGTGTGTGCCGAGTGAGTAGAGTTGTATACACTCGACGTAGGTCCCATGTAGATGACAGTCTACGTTAATGCGTCCTGCCCCCCTCCCTGCTGCACCCGTGTGTGCCGAGTGAGTAGAGTTGTATACACTCGACGTAGGTCCCATGTAGATGACAGTCTACGTTAATGCGTCCTTCCCCCCTCCCTGCTGCGCCCGTGTGCCGAGCCGAGTGAGTACAGTTGTATACACTTGTGTTTTGTACTGGGTTCCTGAATAAACACTATCCTTCTTTTTCTTCAATAGCGAATAGTCTAATCCACGAGCCTTCACTTGGTACTATGCTCGTACTGATATTTTTGCTATTTTGCTCTCTGTAATTTGTCAATGCGTTCTCTGTAATTTTGATGTCCTCTCCTGCTTTATTATGTTACTTTTGGTTACCTAATGTTAATGTACCTATCATGTATTCTGGTTGCCCTGAAAACCAGCGCCATGGCTAAATCTTTAGCTAGCGGCATATGCTGAGTGGCATCCATTTTGGTGTTGTTTTTAGTTTAAGATGTATTTTAATTTAAGTTTTCCTTTTTACACCAAATAAATGAATTCTATTCTATTCTATTCTATACACTCGACGTAGGTCCCATGTAGATGACAGTCTACGTTAATGCGTCCTCCCCCCCTCCCTGCTGCGCCCGTGTGTGCCGAGTGAGTAGAGTTGTATACACTCGACATAGGTCCCATGTAGATGACAGTCTACGTTAATGCGTCCTCCCCCCCTCCCTGCTGCGCCCGTGTGCCGAGCCGAGTGAGTACAGTTGTATACACTCGACGTAGGTCCCATGTAGATGACAGTCTACGTTAATGCGTCCTCCCCCCCTCCCTGCTGCGCCCGTGTGTGCCGAGTGAGTAGAGTTGTATACACTCGACGTAGGTCCCATGTAGATGACAGTCTACGTTAATGCGTCCTCCCCCCCTCCCTGCTGCGCCCGTGTGTGCCGAGTGAGTAGAGTTGTATACACTCGACGTAGGTCCCATGTAGATGACAGTCTACGTTAATGCGTCCTCCCCCCCTCCCTGCTGCGCCCGTGTGCCGTGCCGAGTGAGTAGAGTTGTATACAGTTGTGTTTTGTACTGGGTTCCTGAATAAACACTATCCTTCTTCTTTTTCTTCAATAGCGAATAAATAAATGTAGTCTAATCCACGAGCCTTCACTTGGTACTATGCTCGTACTGATATTTTTGCTATTTTGCTCTCTGTAATTTGTCAATGCGGTCTCTGTAATTTTGATGTCCTCTCCTGCTTTATTATGTTACTTTTGGTTACCTAATGTTAATGTACCTATCATGTATTCTGGTTGCCCTGAAAACCAGCGCCATGGCTAAATCTTTAGCTAGCGGCATATGCTGAGTGGCATCCATTTTGGTGTTGTTTTTAGTTTAAGATGTATTTTAATTTAAGTTTTCCTTTTTACACCAAATAAATGAATTCTATTCTATTCCATTCTATTCTATACACTCGACGTAGGTCCCATGTAGATGACAGTCTACGTTAATGCGTCCTCCCCCCCTCCCTGCTGCGCCCGTGTGCCGTGCCGAGTGAGTAGAGTTGTATACACTCGACGTAGGTCCCATGTAGATGACAGTCTACGTTAATGCGTCCTCCCCCCCTCCCGTGTGCCGTGCCGAGTGAGTAGAGTTGTATACACTCGACGTAGGTCCATGTAGATGACAGTCTACGTTAATGCGTCCTCCCCCCCTCCCTGCTGCGCCCGTGTGTGCCGAGTGAGTAGAGTTGTATACACTCGACGTAGGTCCATGTAGATGACAGTCTACGTTAATGCGTCCTCCCCCCCTCCCTGCTGCGCCCGTGTGTGCCGAGTGAGTAGAGTTGTATACACTCGACGTAGGTCCATGTAGATGACAGTCTACGTTAATGCGTCCTCCCCCCCTCCCTGCTGCGCCCGTGTGTGCCGAGTGAGTAGAGTTGTATACACTCGACGTAGGGTCCATGTAGATGACAGTCTACGTTAATGCGTCCTCCCCCCCTCCCGTGTGCCGTGCCGAGTGAGTAGAGTTGTATACACTCGACGTAGGGTCCATGTAGATGACAGTCTACGTTAATGCGTCCTCCCCCCCTCCCTGCTGCGCCCGTGTGTGCCGAGTGAGTAGAGTTGTATACACTCGACGTAGGTCCCATGTAGATGACAGTCTACGTTAATGCGTCCTCCCCCCCTCCCGTGTGCCGTGCCGAGTGAGTAGAGTTGTATACACTCGACGTAGGGTCCATGTAGATGACAGTCTACGTTAATGCGTCCTCCCCCCCCTCCCTGCTGCGCCCGTGTGTGCCGAGTGAGTAGAGTTGTATACACTCGACGTAGGTCCCATGTAGATGACAGTCTACGTTAATGCGTCCTCCCCCCCTCCCGTGTGCCGTGCCGAGTGAGTAGAGTTGTATACACTCGACGTAGGGTCCATGTAGATGACAGTCTACGTTAATGCGTCCTCCCCCCCCTCCCTGCTGCGCCCGTGTGTGCCGAGTGAGTAGAGTTGTATACACTCGACGTAGGTCCCATGTAGATGACAGTCTACGTTAATGCGTCCTCCCCCCCCTCCCGTGTGCCGTGCCGAGTGAGTAGAGTTGTATACACTCGACGTAGGGTCCATGTAGATGACAGTCTACGTTAATGCGTCCTCCCCCCCTCCCGTGTGCCGTGCCGAGTGAGTAGAGTTGTATACACTCGACGTAGGGTCCATGTAGATGACAGTCTACGTTAATGCGTCCTCCCCCCCTCCCTGCTGCGCCCGTGTGTGCCGAGTGAGTAGAGTTGTATACACTCGACGTAGGGTCCATGTAGATGACAGTCTACGTTAATGCGTCCTCCCCCCCCTCCCTGCTGCGCCCGTGTGTGCCGAGTGAGTAGAGTTGTATACACTCGACGTAGGTCCCATGTAGATGACAGTCTACGTTAATGCGTCCTCCCCCCCTCCCTGCTGCGCCCGTGTGTGCCGAGTGAGTAGAGTTGTATACACTCGACGTAGGTCCCATGTAGATGACAGTCTACGTTAATGCGTCCTCCCCCCCCTCCCTGCTGCGTGCCGAGTGAGTAGAGTTGTATACACTCGACGTAGGTCCCATGTAGATGACAGTCTACGTTAATGCGTCCTCCTCTCCCTGCTGCGCCCGTGTGCCGTGCCGAGTGAGTAGAGTTGTATACACTCGACGTAGGTCCCATATAGATGACAGTCTACGTTAATGCGTCCTCCCCCCCTTCCTGCTGCGCCCGTGTGCCGTGCCGAGTGAGTAGAGAGCAGTGTTGCCAGATGCCCCCGTCGCTTCACCTCCAAACCTTGTCCGTAATCCCCCCAAATATGGGGCTTTACATAGAAAAACCCCCATAAATATTTACTTGTTAATTTATTCAGTTTTTTACTCTACTTTTTATCTACACCCAAAGAACCTAAAGAAATTTCAATGTAAGTCGACATTCGCTTACTACCATAATTGCTGGCTACCCAGACGTTCTGGATTGTCGATCCACCAATCGTCGGAATATTCGTCAATTTCCTCTCTTAAATATGCACGTACGTATGACAGAAAGAGAAAGATAGTAATCTTGGATCCGTCGATCGATTTATTTATCATATTTTTTTCCGTCCACCATTCCCCCCAAACAATTTGTCCCCCCATTTTTCCCTCCAGAGCAAAAAAAAAACCTCCAGTTTTGGAGGGTTTACCCTCAATCTGGCATCACTGGTAGAGAGTTCTATACACTCGACGTAGGTTCCATGTAGATGGCAGTGCATATGCCCTAGACCGCGTCAAGTGGAAGAATTTCATTGTTGGTCACGATCCTCAGCCATGAGGGAGTGACTGAGAATAGAGATTCTGTATAACTTGACGAAACGTATATGATTTACAGTACTAAAGCCACTTCGGATTTCCTGCATAACTATAGTTAATTTAGCTTACAGAGTTGTTAATATTTTCTTCGGTTACCGCGAGGATTACTCATGAAATAAAACTATGAAAACGGATAAACTCGCATCCGCAGACCACGAACCCTGTAAAGTGTTCGAAACGTCGGAATGAAGTTAAAATTAGTTAATATACGCGAGTTTATCCGTTTTCATAGTTTTATTTTACAGAGTTGTTGTTTTATTTATAGGACTGTGGATTCATGGGCGCCCGAACACGTCGGATACTCCACACCAGACGCGTACACCGCCCCGGTGACGTCAACAGACGAAGCGGCGCGAGCATTAGCAGCGCTGAGCGTATTGCGGGCGCAGCTGCCCGGTGCGGCCGCCGCGTTGGCCGCCGCGCTGCCGCACCCGCCGCCGCCCGTCGCGCGGCCGCTGCGCCGCGTGCTGCAGGTAGGACCAGGATGCTTAGCCAACTTGCCAATCGCTAGCGCTTGCTAGCGCATCGTAGTTTTCCCTCTCTGTCACTCCTTCCTGTTAGTAATAAATATGTAATAATAAATGTGTAATTTGAATTTTAATAATTTTAAAAATAATTTTGGGCTATTGTTTATATAAATTGGATAGTTTCTTGTCAAATTTCTGCATACCAGAAAGGAAACAAAATGTATAATTAATGAATTGAAATCCTTAATGATTAATGATAATAGTGATATCAAATAATTACCAATTTAAAGTAAATGTATTAATTTTAATGATAAATATAGGTACTTTGTATTTCTAAACATAATTTGCATGTCGGATGACGACAGGATACTTACTTCCGATACCGTGTTGTACCTACTATCTGTACTTGTATATCTGTGTGTCCTTAGCAAATAAAATATCTTTATCTTTAGTGCGACAAAGAGGGAAAACTACGATGCGTTAGCAAGCGCTAGCGATTGGCAACTTGGCTAAGCACCCTGACCAGTGATGTCACTGTTTGTGTTCATGGGCGCTCGAGCAGTCCGATCACGTTAGCTACTCCACACAGGACGCGTACACCGCCCCGGTGGCTTCAACAGACGAAGCGGCGCGAGCATTAGCAGCGCTGAGCGTATTGCGGGCGCAGCTGCCCGGTGCGGCCGCCGCGTTGGCCGCCGCGCTGCCGCACCCGCCGCCGCCCGTCGCGCGGCCGCTGCGCCGCGTGCTGCAGGTAGGACCAGGATGCTCAGCCAAGTTGCCAATCGCTAGCGCTTGCTAGCGCATCGTAGTTTTCCCTCTCTGTCACTCCTGCAGAGTAGGACCAGTGATGTGATTGTTTTGTGGTCATGGGCGCCCAAGCAAGCTGAACACGTTGGCACCGCCACAGTGGCTTCAAGAGACGAAGCGGCGCGAGCGTTACTAGCAGCGCTCAGCGTATTACGAGCGCAGCTGGAGCATTCCATGAAAACATGTCGTAAGCGACACTGCCTTTTCAATACTTTTAAGAAATTAAATTAGTAAGCTGAGTTACAGTATAATAATAACATATCAAGGCTTTGAGATTGACAGTGTTTCTTAGCAGCTAGCATTTTTTATTAGAGTAGCTATCATAGCGAGTCGTAAGCGACAAAAAGTAGATGTTTTCATGGAATGCTCCAGCTGCCGCCGCGTTGGTTGGTAGGATCAGTGATGTGACTATGGTCATGGGCGCCCGAGCAGGCTGAGCACGTTAGCTACTCCACACCAGTCGCGTACATAGCCCCGGTGACGTCAACAGACGAAGCGGCGCGAGCATTAGCAGCGCTGAGCGTATTGCGGGCGCAGCTGCCCGGTGCGGCCGCCGCGTTGGCCGCCGCGCTGCCGCACCCGCCGCCGCCCGTCGCGCGGCCGCTGCGCCGCGTGCTGCAGGTAGGACCAGGATGCTTAGCCAAGTTGCCAATCGCTAGCGCTTGCTAGCGCATCGTAGTTTTCCCTCTCTGTCACTCTTTTTCATGGGCGCTCGAGCAGTCTGAGTACGTTGGCTACTCCACACCGGACGCGTACACCGCCACAGTGGCTTTAACAGACGAAGCGGCGCGTGCATTAGCAGCGCTGAGCGTATTACGGTAGGTCAAACTTAAAATCATGTTACGAGTCTTTCCCGTGGACATTTTAAAAGTTAAGGGCTATGAGAGTTAATTTTCTTATTAAACCCTTATTGTCATTTAAAGGCACTCCTTTCCTATTGAATTGTATGATAAAAATCACGACTACACTCCTACCAGTTGCTTACTAGTCACTCCTTCCTGTTAGTGCGACAATGAGGGAAAACTACGATGCGTTAGCAAGCGCTAGCGATTGGCAACTTGGCTAAGCAGTCTAAGCACCCAGACCAGTGATGTGACTGTTTGTGTTCATGGGCGCCCGAACACGTCGGATACTCCACACCAGACGCGTACACCGCCCCGGTGACGTCAACAGACGAAGCGGCGCGAGCATTAGCAGCGCTGAGCGTATTGCGGGCGCAGCTGCCCGGTGCGGCCGCCGCGTTGGCCGCCGCGCTGCCGCACCCGCCGCCGCCCGTCGCGCGGCCGCTGCGCCGCGTGCTGCAGGTAGGACCAGGATGCTTAGCCAAGTTGCTAATCGCTAGCGCTTGCTAGCGCATCGTAGTTTTCCCTCTCTGTCACTTTTTTTCATGGGCGCTCGAGCAGTGAGTACGTTGGCTACTCCACACCGGACGCGTACACCGCCACAGTGGCTTTAACAGACGAAGCGTGCATTAGCAGCGCTGAGCGTATTACGGTAGGTCAAACTTAAAATCGTGTTACGAGTCTTTCCCGTGGACATTTTAAAAGTTAAGGGCTATGAGAGTTAATTTTCTTATTAAACCCTTATTGTCATTTAAAGGCACTCCTTTCCTATTGAATTGTATGATAAAAATCACGACTACACTCCTACCAGTTGCTTACTAGTCACTCCTTCCTGTTAGTGCGACAATGAGGGAAAACTACGATGCGTTAGCAAGCGCTAGCGATTGGCAACTTGGCTAAGCAGTCTAAGCACCCAGACCAGTGATGTGACTGTTTGTGTTCATGGGCGCCCGAACACGTTGGCTACTCCACACCGGACGCGTACACCGCCCCGGTGACGTCAACAGACGAAGCGGCGCGAGCATTAGCAGCGCTGAGCGTATTGCGGGCGCAGCTGCCCGGTGCGGCCGCCGCGTTGGCCGCCGCGCTGCCGCACCCGCCGCCGCCCGTCGCGCGGCCGCTGCGCCGCGTGCTGCAGGTAGGACCAGGATGCTCAGCCAAGTTGCCAATCGCTAGCGCTTGCTAGCGCATCGTAGTTTTCCCTCTCTGTCACTCCTTCCTGTTAGTAATAAATATGTAATAATAAATGTGTAATTTGAATTTTAATAATTTTAAAAATAATTTTGGGCTATTGTTTATATAAATTGGATAGTTTCTTGTCAAATTTCTGCATACCAGAAAGGAAACAAAATGTATAATTAATGAACTGAAATCCTTAATGATTAATGATAATAGTAATATCAAATAATTACCAATTTAAAGTAAATGTATTAATTTTAATGATAAATGTAGGTAGTTTGTATTTCTAAACATAATTTGCATGTCGGATGACGACAGGATACTTACTTCCGAAACCGTGTTGTACCTACTATCTGTACTTGTATATCTGTGTGTCCTTAGCAAATAAAATATCTTTATCTTTAGTGCGACAAAGAGGGAAAACTACGATGCGTTAGCAAGCGCTAGCGATTGGCAACTTGGCTAAACACCCAGACCAGTGATGTCACTGTTTGTGTTCATGGGCGCTCGAGCAGTCCGATCACGTTAGCTACTCCACACAGGACGCGTACACCGCCCCGGTGACGTCAACAGATGAAGCGGCGCGAGCATTAGCAGCGCTGAGCGTATTGCGGGCGCAGCTGCCCGGTGCGGCCGCCGCGTTGGCCGCCGCGCTGCCGCACCCGCCGCCGCCCGTCGCGCGGCCGCTGCGCCGCGTGCTGCAGGTAGGACCAGGATGCTTAGCTAAGTTGCCAATCGCTAGCGCTTGCTAGCGCATCGTAGTTTTCCCTCTCTGTCACTTTTTTTCATGGGCGCTCGAGCAGTCTGAGTACGTTGGCTACTCCACACCGGACGCGTACACCGCCACAGTGGCTTTAACAGACGAAGCGGCGCGTGCATTAGCAGCGCTGAGCGTATTACGGTAGGTCAAACTTAAAATCGTGTTACGAGTCTTTCCCGTGGACATTTTAAAAGTTAAGGGCTATAAGAGTTAATTTTCTTATTAAACCCTTATTGTCATTTAAAGGCACTCCTTTCCTATTGAATTGTATGATAAAAATCACGACTACACTCCTACCAGTTGCTTACTAGTCACTCCTTCCTGTTAGTGCGACAAAGAGGGAAAACTACGATGCGTTAGCAAGCGCTAGCGATTGGCAACTTGGTTAAGCACCCAGACCGTGATGTCACTGTTTGTGTTCATGGGCGCCCGAGCAGGCTGAGCACGTTAGCTACTCCACACAGGACGCGTACATCGCCCCGGTGACGTCAACAGACGAAGCGGCGCGTGCATTAGCAGCGCTGAGCGTATTGCGGGCGCAGCTGCCCGGTGCGGCCGCCGCGTTGGCCGCCGCGCTGCCGCACCCGCCGCCGCCCGTCGCGCGGCCGCTGCGCCGCGTGCTGCAGGTAGGACCAGGATGCTTAGCCAACTTGCCAATCGCTAGCGCTTGCTAGCGCATCGTAGTTTTCCCTCTCTGTCACTCCTGCAGAGGTAGGACCAGTGATGTGATTGTTTGTGTTCATGGGCGCTTGAGCAGTCTGAGTACGTTGGCTACTCCACACCGGACGCGTACACTAGAGTGTCCCGAATTTGACTTTCTTACGCGAGACCTACCAAAAGCCTCTAAATAAATTGTAGATTACGGGAAAAATAATAAAAAAAATTTTAGACTAAAGCTTTAGGGCTCTACCATCGTTTGAAGTTTTCAAATAAAAACTTTTTTAATTCGGCTCCCTGAGCTGAAAATTAAAAAATGATATTTTTCATGCAATATAGATTTAAAACAAGCTATAAAATTAAAAATGTATGTAAACATATTTTGGCATATAATTTTTCTCGGAAAAATAGAAAAAAATCTAATCTTTACACTGCGGTAGAGCTCTAAAGATGACATTATATTTGAATTTTTTACTCGTTTCGGAATGTGTGTAAATTTACAAAAAAAATGATGCCTCTCGGGAAACTGTAGCTCAAAAAAACATTGACGGGACAATCTAGCGTACACCGCCACGGTGGCTTCAACAGACGAAGCGGCGCGAGCATTAGCAGCGCTGAGCGTATTGCGGGCGCAGCTGCCCGGTGCGGCCGCCGCGTTGGCCGCCGCGCTGCCGCACCCGCCGCCGCCCGTCGCGCGGCCGCTGCGCCGCGTGCTGCAGGTAGGACCAGGATGCTTAGCCAAGTTGCCAATCGCTAGCGCATCGTAGTTTTCCCTCAGTCAAAGTCAAAGTCAAACTATTCTTTATTCAAGTAAGCTTATTAATAAGCACTTTCGAATCGTCTGACATGAGAGAAAAAAATCTACTACTGGTTCAAACCCGTCGTTCCTGAGAAGAACCAGTAAGAAACTCAGGTGGACTTATTTTTTCAAAACAGTATAATAATACATCTTATTAAAATAACATGCATTAAAGAATGTATTACATAAAAAAAATGATTATTATTGACATTTTTATAAAGACAGAAATAAATAAAGGATCATAATATTAAACAAAAATAATTATTATTGTACAAGTTCGCAACATTATTAAGTATCTATATCTATACTACTAGAGATGTAAAGGTCCTCTAGTTGTCAGAATAAAGAGATATTAAGATTTAGAGATGTAAAAGGTCTCTAATCGTCATGATTTTAACAATAGTAATAAAATAGAAAATTAACAATTTAGTGACAATTTAGTGACAATCACCCTCTCTGTCACTCCTTCCTGTTAGTGCGATAAAGAGGGAAAACTACGATGCGTTAGCAAGCGCTAGCGATTGGCAACTTGGCTAAGCACCCAGAACACTGATGTCACTGTTTGTGTTCATGGGCGCTCGAGCAGTCCGATCACGTTAGCTACTCGACACCAGATGCGTACACCGCCCCGGTGACGTCAACAGACGAAGCGGCGCGAGCATTAGCAGCGCTGAGCGTATTGCGGGCGCAGCTGCCCGGTGCGGCCGCCGCGTTGGCCGCCGCGCTGCCGCACCCGCCGCCGCCCGTCGCGCGGCCGCTGCGCCGCGTGCTGCAGGTAGGACCAGGATGCTTAGCCAAGTTGCCAATCGCTAGCGCTTGCTAGCGCATCGTAGTTTTCCCTCTCTGTCACTCCTGCAGAGGTAGGACCAGTGATGTGACTGTTTTGTTCATTGGGCACCCGAGCAGGCTGAGCACGTTGGCTACTCCAATGATATAATAAGTAAAGATATGTTACATCGACTCTAAAATTGAAGCGCGCAGATTGTGATAATTCTAACAATCGGTCTTAGTCCTACCAAGACCACCGAGAGGTGTGTACCACTGCCGAGTTCTCACAAATCACATGAACTGCGCCCTAAAATGTCATTTTATGTTATACAATAGTGAAAACTACGAAATAAAATGCATTAATGCCCTTATCATCACACATCATGCGCAATTAAACTGAATTATATATTAAGACTTCGAGAAAAAGACAAGCTTATGCTGTTTAATATCAAGAGTAAGAAAAATAAAACAATGTTTATCAATAACAACCTTAAGAATGCACGCGCAATTGTCAAATGCTAGTTGTCTCTTTTTTATTTATTAAATACGAGTATATGTATTTTGCCATCCCTTTTACGCATTTTGAAGTATGAAGATAGGTGTATGTCAACTGTCAATAAATCGTAGGTGTATGATGTGAAGTATTTATTTCGCTCATTTTGTTAGAGTATAACGTATCTTTACTTATATATCATTGGGCTACTCCACACCGGACGCGTACACCGCCCCGGTGACGTCAACAGACGAAGCGGCGCGAGCATTAGCAGCGCTGAGCGTATTGCGGGCGCAGCTGCCCGGTGCGGCCGCCGCGTTGGCCGCCGCGCTGCCGCACCCGCCGCCGCCCGTCGCGCGGCCGCTGCGCCGCGTGCTGCAGGTAGGACCAGGATGCGCAGCCAAGTTGCCAATCGCTAGCGCTTGCTAGCGCATCGTAGTTTTCCCTCTCTGTCACTCCTGCAGAGGTAGGACCAGTGATGTGACCAGTGTTCTTGGGCGTCCGAGCAGGCTGAGCACGTTGGCTACTCCAATGATATAATAAGTAAAGATATGTTACATCGGCTCTAAAATTGAAGCGCGCAGATTGTAATAATTCTAACAATCGCTCTTAGTCCTACCCAGACCACCGAGAGGTGTGTACCACTGCCGAGTTCTCACAAATCACATGAACTGCGCCCTAAAATGTCATTTTATGTTATACAATAGTGAAAACTACGAAATAAAATGCATTAATGCCCTTAACATCACACATCATGCGCAATTAAACTGAATTATATATTTTTTTCAATTTTACTATTTATTGAAAATAAATAGGACGCCATTTTGACGTTTTTGACTGACTTCAAGAAAAAGACAAGCTTATGCTGTTTAATATCAAGAGTAACAAAGATAAAACAATGTTTATCAATAACAACCTTAAGAATGCACGCGCAATTGTCAAATGCTAGTTGTCTCTTTTTTATTTATTAAATACGAGTATATGTATTTTGCCATCCCTTTTACGCATTTTGAAGTATGAAGATAGGTGTATGTCAACTGTCAATAAATCGTAGGTGTATGATGTGAAGTATTTATTTCGCTCATTTTGTTAGAGTATAACGTATCTTTACTTATTTATCATTGGGCTACTCCACACCGGACGCATACACCGCCCCGGTGACGTCAACAGACGAAGCGGCGCGAGCATTAGCAGCGCTGAGCGTATTGCGGGCGCAGCTGCCCGGTGCGGCCGCCGCGTTGGCCGCCGCGCTGCCGCACCCGCCGCCGCCCGTCGCGCGGCCGCTGCGCCGCGTGCTGCAGGTAGGACCAGGATGCTTAGCCAAGTTGCCAATCGGTAGCGCTTGCTAGCGCATCGTAGTTTTCCCTCTCTGTCACTCCTGCAGAGGTAGGACCAGTGATGTGACCAGTGTTCTTGGGCGCCCGAGCAGGCTGAGCACGTTGGCTACTCCAATGATATAATAAGTAAAGATATGTTACATCGGCTCTAAAATTGAAGCGCGCAGATTGTGATAATTCTAACAATCGCTCTTAGTCCTACCCAGATCACCGAGAGGTGTGTACCACTGCCGAGTTCTCACAAATCACATGAACTGCGCTCTAAAATGTCATTTTATGTTACACAATAGTGAAAACTACGAAATAAAATGCATTAATGCCCTTATCATCACACATCATGCGCAATTAAACTGAATTATATATTTTTTTCAATTTTACTATTTATTGAAAATAGATAGGACGCCATTTTGACGTTTTTGACTGACTTCAAGAAAAAGACAAGCTTATGCTGTTTAATATCAAGAGTAACAAAGATAAAACAATGTTTATCAATAATAACCTTAAGAATGCACACGCAATTGTCAAATGCTAGTTGTCTCTTTTTTATTTATTAAATACGAGTATATGTATTTTGCCATCTCTTTTACGCATTTTGAAGTATGAAGATAGGTGTATGTCAACTGTCAATAAATCGTAGGTGTATGATGTGAAGTATTTATTTCGCTCATTTTGTTAGAGTATAACGTATCTTTACTTATATATCATTGGGCTACTCCACACCAGACGCGTACACCGCCCCGGTGACGTCAACAGACGAAGCGGCGCGAGCATTAGCAGCGCTGAGCGTATTGCGGGCGCAGCTGCCCGGTGCGGCCGCCGCGTTGGCCGCCGCGCTGCCGCACCCGCCGCCGCCCGTCGCGCGGCCGCTGCGCCGCGTGCTGCAGGTAGGACCAGGATGCTTAGCCAAGTCGCCAATCGCTAGCGCTTGCTAGCGCATCGTAGTTTTCCCTCTCTGTCACTTTTTTTCATGGGCGCTCGAGCAGTCTGAGTACGTTGGCTACTCCACACCGGACGCGTACACCGCCACAGTGGCTTTAACAGACGAAGCGGCGCGTGCATTAGCAGCGCTGAGCGTATTACGGTAGGTCAAACTTAAAATCGTGTTACGAGTCTTTCCCGTGGACATTTTAAAAGTTAAGGGCTATAAGAGTTAATTTTCTTATTAAACCCTTATTGTCATTTAAAGGCACTCCTTTCCTATTGAATTGTATGATAAAAATCACGACTACACTCCTACCAGTTGCTTACTAGTCACTCCTTCCTGTTAGTGCGACAATGAGGGAAAACTACGATGCGTTAGCAAGCGCTAGCGATTGGCAACTTGGCTAAGCAGTCTAAGCACCCAGACCAGTGATGTGACTGTTTGTGTTCATGGGCGCCCGAACACATCGGATACTCTACACCAGACGCGTACATAGCCCCGGTGACGTCAACAGACGAAGCGGCGCGAGCATTAGCAGCGCTGAGCGTATTGCGGGCGCAGCTGCCCGGTGCGGCCGCCGCGTTGGCCGCCGCGCTGCCGCACCCGCCGCCGCCCGTCGCGCGGCCGCTGCGCCGCGTGCTGCAGGTAGGACCAGGATGCTTAGCCAACTTGCCAATCGCTAGCGCTTGCTAGCGCATCGTAGTTTTCCCTCTCTGTCACTCCTGCAGGTAGGTCAAACTTAAAATCATGTTAAGAGTCTTTCCCGTGGACATTTTAAAAGTTAAGGGCTATGAGAGTTAATTTTCTTATTAAACCCTTATTGTCATTTAAAGGCACTCCTTTCCTATTGAATTGTATGATAAAAATCGCGACTACACTCCTACCAGTTGCTTACTATTGGCCACAGGAAAGAGGGGCTCTACAGTTCAGCTGTACACGCACTTTTTCTTTCCTGTGGTCGATAGTTAACAGCCTGTGGACAGGTAGTAATGATTTTTATCATACAAAGCAATGGAAAAGGAGGACGCCTTAATGAAGATTAAGCTTTCATAAGAAAATTAAGCTTTATAGGCCTTAACTTTTAGATTGTCCACCGGAAATACTCCGAACATGGGATTGCGTTTGACCCAGGTAGGACCAGTGATGTGACTGTTTGTGTTCATGGGCGCCCGAGCAGGCTCATCACGTTGGCTACTCCACACCAGACGCGTACATAGCCCCGGTGACGTCAACAGACGAAGCGGCGCGAGCATTAGCAGCGCTGAGCGTATTGCGGGCGCAGCTGCCCGGTGCGGCCGCCGCGTTGGCCGCCGCGCTGCCGCACCCGCCGCCGCCCGTCGCGCGGCCGCTGCGCCGCGTGCTGCAGGTAGGACCAGGATGCTTAGCCAACTTGCCAATCGCTAGCGCTTGCTAGCGCATCGTAGTTTTCCCTCTCTGTCACTCCTTCCTGTTAGTAATAAATATGTAATAATAAATGTGTAATTTGAATTTTAATAATTTTAAAAATAATTTTGGGCTATTGTTTATATAAATTGGATAGTTTCTTGTCAAATTTCTGCATACCAGAAAGGAAACAAAATGTATAATTAATGAATTGAAATCCTTAATGATTAATGATAATAGTAATATCAAATAATTACCAATTTAAAGTAAATGTATTAATTTTAATGATAAATATAGGTAGTTTGTATTTCTAAACATAATTTGCATGTCGGATGATGACAGGATACTTACTTCCGAAACCGTGTTGTACCTACTATCTGTACTTGTATATCTGTGTGTCCTTAGCAAATAAAATATCTTTATCTTTAGTGCGACAAAGAGGGAAAACTACGATGCGTTAGCAAGCGCTAGCGATTGGCAACTTGGCTAAACACCCAGACCAGTGATGTCACTGTTTGTGTGCATGGGCGTCCGAGCACTCCGAGCACGTTGGCTACTCCACACCGGTCGCGTACATAGCCCCGGTGACGTCAACAGACGAAGCGGCGCGTGCATTAGCAGCGCTGAGCGTATTGCGGGCGCAGCTGCCCGGTGCGGCCGCCGCGTTGGCCGCCGCGCTGCCGCACCCGCCGCCGCCCGTCGCGCGGCCGCTGCGCCGCGTGCTGCAGGTAGGACCAGGATGCTTAGCCAACTTGCCAATCGCTAGCGCTTCATCGTTAATCGCAGCTAACTGTCTTTGTCGCACTTTTATGAAAGAGTGACAGAGAGGGAAAACTACGTTACGCTACTAAGCGCTAGCGACTGGCATCTTGGCTATCATCAGCCTATGTTAGTCCACTGCAGGACGTAGGCCTCTCCTATTAACTATGCGTATAGACGCATTAGGAGGTAAATGCCCATAATCGCCACGCTGGGCAAGCGGATTGGCGATCGCAGTAATGTGTCCACTATGATGACGCTGCTGCCCATCATCAATATTTTATCAAATAGTGGTCAGTGACACTTCAATCCCTTAGTCGACTCTTACGACCCCCGCAGGAGGAGTTGGGGTGGTGACAACTGTATTCTTACTGCCGTCACCACACGGCAATCTTGGCTAAGCACCCAGTAATGTGACTGTTTGTGTTCATGGGCGCCCGAGCATGTTGGCTACTCCACACCGGTCGTGTACATAGACCTGGTGACGTCAATAGACGAAGCGGCGCGAGCGTTAGCTGCGCTCAGCGTATTGCGAGCGCAGCTGCCGCCGTTGACCGCCGCGCTCAGTGACAGGTAATTATGACTGTTTGTGTTCATGGGCGCTCGAGCAGTCCGATCACGTTGGCTACTCCACACCGGACGCGTACATAGCCCCGGTGACGTCAACAGACGAAGCGGCACGTGCATTAGCAGCGCTGAGCGTATTGCGAGCGCAGCTGCCGCCGTTGGCCGCCGCGCTCAGTGACAGGTAATTGTGACTGTTTGTGTTCATGGGTGCCCGAGCAGGCTGAGCACGTTGGCTACTCCACACCAGACGCGTACATCGCCCCGGTGACGTCAACAGACGAAGCGGCGCGAGCATTAGCAGCGCTGAGCGTATTGCGGGCGCAGCTGCCCGGTGCGGCCGCCGCGTTGGCCGCCGCGCTGCCGCACCCGCCGCCGCCCGTCGCGCGGCCGCTGCGCCGCGTGCTGCAGGTAGGACCAGGATGCTTAGCCAACTTGCCAATCGCTAGCGCTTCATCGTTAATCGCAGCTAACTGTCTTTGTCGCACTATTATTTTATTTTTATTTTATTTTATTTAAGGAGAACCAACAGCTTCACATCTTAAATAGTAAGTAAGAATACAAACAGAAAGCCAATTACAGGAACTCACATATAGTGATAGAACAAATTAACACATAACGAATGATTGAGCACATTCGCAGACACACATGCGAATTGTTATAAGAAAAACAAACAAACATTATTATATTATCAAGAAACAAACATTTTTTTTTTATTATGAAAGAGTGACAGAGAGGGAAAACTACGTTACGCTACTAAGCGCTAGCGACTGGCGTCTTGGCTAAGCACCCAGTAATGTGACTGTTTATGGGCGCTCGAGCAGTCTGAGTACGTTGGCTACTCCACACCGGATGCGTACACCGCCCCGGTGGCTTCAACAGACGAAAAGGCGCGAGCGTTATTATCAAACCGGAATCAGAAAGGGATTGGAAAGTACTGTTGACACAACAAATGACACTTCATTTACCTAGAAAAGCATTCAGTTAGCATCGTGCGCTCGTTCCGATCGGCTGTTTAGTTACCTACCGTGTGACTCATTTGTTTACGCCGCGCGAACGTGACACGTTCATACAACAATAAACCTAATTAGTACAGTGACATAGGGTTAACTTTTGCTAAAAGTGTTGTAATAAATTATATTAAACATGTTTTGTTCAAAATGCGAATTGGAGGTTACAGACTCGGTGTTGTGCAGTCTATGTAAGGGAAACCTTCACTTTGGCTGTGCAGGGTTGCTTGAGACTACATATCGTAAAATGACAAGCGACAAAAAGGCAAGTTGGCGCTGCATTCCTTGCCGCGCCGGCGGAAATAATTCCACGCCAAGCTGCGTAAGCGCCGCGCCTTTAGAAAAACAATCACAGCAACAATCATCCGGCACTCCTGTTACTCCGGCTAGTACTGGAAACCTGAATATTCTAAGCGAACTACAGGAAGGGTTCAAATCTGTATTGAAGGAAATCAAGGACTTCCGGGCCGATTTTAGTTTGCTGCAGGTGGACCTGCAGTTTTGCAAAGAAAGTATAGACAATATTGGACTGAGATTGAATGATATTGAACCCCGAATATCGGACGTGGAAGACAGAGTCCATAAGATAGAGGGCAAAATTAATCTTGTTACTAAGCTGGAGGCTGACTTAAATGCGGCGACAACGATTATATCTACCCTCGAGCAGGAAAATGAAGCTCGTGAGCAGTACTCGAGAATAAACAACATTGAAATTTCCGGCTTGCCCTTTAAAAAAGGTGAAAATCTGGTCAGCATATTAGGAAATATTCACACCGTCGTGGGATTAAAATTGGAAGAACATTTCATAGACAGCATTCAGCGTGTGCGACGTTTCCAACCGGCAATTGGCGATGGCGGCGATAACAACCAGGAGCGGTCGTCGAATATCCGGGAACCAGCTGTGATCGTCAAGTTTACCCGGCGCATGTACAAGGACCAGCTTCTTTCGGCGGTACGTGCTCGTAAAGGAATTACGACTTCCTCCATCGGCCTCGATGGACCGTCCCTGAACCTGTTTTTGGGCGATCATCTCACTCCGGCTAGCAAAATGTTGCTGAAGAAGGCAAGGGATCTCAAGAAAGAAAATAAACTCGCCTATGTCTGGATTCGAGACTGTAAAATCTTAGCTCGGAAAACAGAAACGTCCAAAATATTGGTGATAAATAGGCATTTTGATTTTAACAAAATTAAATGACTTTTTATAGTGTTGCCTATTTTTAGTACTAAAAATACTGTTATTTTCGTTATAATACCTGTGCCTCATATTTATTCGATGTATGTAACCTCGATCACAAATAGAACCGTATATTTATTTGTTTCTATAAATAACTACAAGTACTTTTTGTTTCATTCACAACGCCAATCATACTATTTACTTATAATCGTCACGCTGTGGTACTCAAAGCAAACAATTACTAATGGACTAAAAGGTCACGTATTTTTTGACTCATTTAATGTCTACTTCTGCTAAACTTTTTAATGGTTATTACCAAAACGTAAGGGGGCTCCGTACAAAACACATCAGTTTTATTCTCAGGTCGCAATGTCTAATTATGATTTTATTTGCATCACTGAGAGTTGGTTAAATGCAAACTATTATGATAAGGAAATGTTCGACAATAGGTATATTGTCTATCGTTGTGACCGATCAGCTGATGAGAGTGGCCTGGAGCGGGGCGGGGGAGTGGCGGTGGCCGTGCGCCGCGAGTATCTGCCGACTCAGCGGAATTGGCCGTGCCCCTCTCCCGCGTCCGCTGAGTGCATATGGGTATCATTACCGTTATCACAGAATGCCCTCCAAGGACAAACTTTTATAAATATTTGTTGTGTTTACATTCCGCACGGGCCATGTTATAGGGTCGTGTTGGAGAACTTTTTCGAAATCTGTATTCAAGTCATAATAGATAATCCGAATGACGTTTTTCTTATAACGGGCGATTTTAATATATCAGACGCGCAGTGGGTCGTAAATGATTTTTCAAAATTAATTCTTAATACCAGTAGTACTTTACCCTCTCAATTATTAAGTGATTTTTTGTCTTTTTCAGGGTTGGAACAATATAATAGTTGTTTTAATATTAAACAGCGTATTTTAGATCTCATTTTTTGTAACAAGAATTGCATAGTAACAGCTAGCAAGGACCTCTTAACACCCGAAGACTTGCACCATAAAGCCCTACAAATTGAGATAAACATATTTTATACGCGTCCCCTCAAACCGGCTTCAACTTACGTGTACCAATTTTTTAAGGCAAATTTTAATAATATAAATAATGAATTATCTACAATAAAATGGTGCGATCTTTTTTCAGGCCGTGTGTTAGAGGACTGTGTTTTAATTTTTTATAATATATTAAATGACTTAATTGATAAATTTGTTCCGAAAGTCCCTCAACGTACATCTTGTTCCAGGCCCCCGTGGTACAATAGGCCTCTTAGAAGAATGTTAAATGAAAAAAAGAAATATCATAAGCGGTGGAAGACTTACGGTAACCCTCTAGATTTGGATAGTTATAAATTGTTAAGGAAACGAGTTTTGAAGTTTGAACGAACTTGTTATAGGAATTTTATTGAAAATACTGAATCTAAAATTAATTGTCACCCTAAATTCTTTTGGACATATATTAAATCAGTTTTTGCTAAAAGCGGCCTTCCTCAGGTTATGCGTTACAAAGGTATTACAGCTACTGAAGGCTCGCAAATATGTGATTTATTTAACGAACATTTTCACTCTGTGTTTGAAAAACCTGCTGACAGTTCTGTAGACCTTAATAATCTAGCACCTGTAAATAATAATGTTTTTGATATGGACACAATTTTCATTAGTAAGGGTCTCGTCAATGGGTATCTTAAACGCATTAATATTAATAAGGGCTCTGGTCCTGATTTTATTCCTCCCATCTTGATAAAAAATTGTGCTTCCAACTTAACAGTTCCGATAACTTTACTTTTTGAAAAATCTATTCGGGAAGGATCCGTACCAACCATATGGAAACGTGCATTGGTTACGCCAATACCAAAAGGAGAAGCTAGCGATAGGATTGAACAGTACCGACCAATTTCAAAATTGTGTCAATTTGGAAAGATCTTGGAGAAAATAGTAACGGATCAGCTTTCTTCTGCTTTGCGCCGGCATATAATTCCAAATCAACATGGTTTTCTTAGTGGGCGTAGTGTAGACTCAAACCTTTTATCTTTTACTGAAACCATATTAGATGCATTAGACAGAGGCTATCAAGTTGACGCAGTGTATACCGATTTCGCTAAGGCATTCGATAAGGTTTGCCACGAGCGCTTACTTTTGAAGCTTTGGCAATTAGGTATTCACGGCGACCTGTTCCGCTGGATAAAATCCTATGTTGAAAATCGCTCACAGGCAGTAGCTGTCAAAGGACACACGTCTCACTATAGACATATTACTTCTGGTGTACCACAGGGGTCCCATTTGGGACCATTGTTATTCATTATTTATATTAATGATATTACAGAATGCATAAATAGTTCAAGTATGCTTTTATATGCTGATGACACAAAAATTTTCAAAGTAATAAAAAATTCTGACGACTGTTTAGCCCTACAAAATGATTTAAATACCTTTCAGAATTTTTGTATCACTAATAACTTATTTTTGAATCCAGACAAATGTTTCACTATCAGTTTTAGTAGGAAACGTACAACTTTAAACTTTAATTACAAACTATGCAACAAAGACCTAGCCCGTGTAAGCCAGATTCGCGATCTCGGTGTAATTATGGACACCAAACTTACATTTATACCTCATATAAATAGTATTTTAAGTAAATCTTTTAAGCAGTTGGGTTTTATACTTCGGGTAGGAAAACCCTTTAAGAAACTTTCAACTTACAAAGTTTTATTTAATAGTTATGTCCGTAGTCGGTTGGAATTTGCAAGCGCAGTTTGGAATCCATTTTATAAGATTCATAGTGATAAAATAGAAATAGTTCAAAAGAAATTTGTTAAAGCGATTGAGTTCCGCACCGGAAATAAATACGTGGATTATGTCACAGCTCTTAAAAGACAAAGAAGCACATACTTAAGTTCTCGTCGCGATCGTATTGACATCTTAATTCTTTTTAAAATTATTAATAATATCATCGATGCCCCCTCGTTGTTACACTCCCTTACCCTTAGAGTACCCAGACGTTGTGAACGGACATGTAGAATGAAACCTCTCTTTCATATACCTCGTAGTCGTACTTCATATGCGAGAAACAGTTTTGTTAGAAGAGCGTGCAGGCTTTATAACGAAAAATTCAATAAAGTAGATATTTTCCACGAGAAATTGTATACATTTAAGCGGTTATCTATGGATTGTATAGAGCCTTAGATTAGATTAGGTTTTATTTCTTAATGTGTCACATACACAATGTGTGTGTGTGTGTGTATGTGTATGTATGTACGGTCGGGTTCGGAGTTGCATGGACGGTTTATGAATGAATTCATTCATAAATCGTCCATGAAATTCTCAACGCCACTGTATGTTTATATATGTATATATACATATATTGGTTGTATGCGTCGCTTATGTTGTGTGTGTGCGTGTGTGTGTATGTATTTATATATCTATAAAACCACATCATGTATATATATATGTATATATATAGATACATATCGCGATGCGTACGTATGGGCGATGCGTATAACTAACTTGTTGGCAACCCTATGTGATTGTGTTAGTTTAAGTTAAAATATTATCTAGTAAGGAAACTGTAAGTCTACAATTTAAAAAATGTATTGTAGTAATGTGTAACTTTTATGCGACTGTTTGTTTCTTAACCAATAAAATAAAATAAAAGAGTTGTTTATAGATGTAGTGAGTGATTAATTAATCTATTGTCTGTAAGTCTCGGCACTTAAACTAGGAATATATGAATATAACTATGAATATATCCTAGATTGTCGTATACACTCTTGTGTCAACAGTACTTTCGAATCCCTTTCTAATCGCGGTTTGATAATAGCAGCGCTGAGTGTATTGCGAGCGCAGCTGCCGGGCGCGGCCGCCGCGTTGGTTGGTAGGACCAGTGATGTGACTGTGTTCATGGGTGCCCGAGCAGGCTGATCACGTTAGCTACTCCACACCGGACGCGTACATCGCCCCGGTGACGTCAACAGACGAAGCGGCGCGAGCATTAGCAGCGCTGAGCGTATTGCGGGCGCAGCTGCCCGGTGCGGCCGCCGCGTTGGCCGCCGCGCTGCCGCACCCGCCGCCGCCCGTCGCGCGGCCGCTGCGCCGCGTGCTGCAGGTAGGACCAGGATGCTTAGCCAAGTTGCCAATCGCTAGCGCTTGCTAGCGTATCGTAGTTTTCCCTCTTTGTCACTCCTGCAGAGGTAGGACCAGGATGCTTAGTCAAGTTGCCAATCGCTAGCGCTTGTAAATTCGTCTCGTCTGTCTCTGTTCCGTCGTGTTTGGCAGTGTAGGAGCATTATGTCTTTTGTATTTAACACAAACAGTCATAATTACCTGTCACTGAGCGCGGCTGCCAACGAGGCGGCCGCGCTCGACAGCTGCGCTCGCAATACGCTGAGCGCTACTAGAGCAATTCTTTTTATTTTTGCCACTAAAATGAAATATGAAAATTTGGGTAAATTTTATACTATTTCTGCTCAGAATCACGAGCTGATTCCATTTCCGGCGAAAAAAATGCTGTCCCAAAAATTTCATACATATTTCGAATATCCTCTTGTGTTACCGCCATAGAAGGAGTATGGAAAATAGTAACACAATAAGAAAAAAAAGCATGTGACACTTTTTTTTTCGACGGAAATGGAATCGGCTTGTGATTCTGAGTAGAAATAGTATAAAATTTACCTAAAATGTCATATTTCATTTTAGCGGCAAAAATAAAAAGCGATTGGCAACTTGGCTAAGCATCCAGACCAGTGATGTCACTGTTTGTGTTCATGGGCGCCCGGTCAGTCCGATCGCGTTGGCTACTCCACACCGGTCGTGTACATAGCCCCGGTGACGTCAACAGACGAAGCGGCGCGAGCATTAGCAGCGCTGAGCGTATTGCGGGCGCAGCTGCCCGGTGCGGCCGCCGCGTTGGCCGCCGCGCTGCCGCACCCGCCGCCGCCCGTCGCGCGGCCGCTGCGCCGCGTGCTGCAGGTAGGACCAGGATGCTTAGCCAAATTGCCAATCGCTAGCGCTTGCTAGCGCATCGTAGCGCAGCGCTCAGCGTATTACGAGCGCAGCTGCCGGGCGCGGCCGCCGCGTTGGTTGGTAGGACCAGTGATGTGACTGTGTTCATGGGCGCCCGAGCAGGCTGAGCACGTTGGCTACTCCAATGATATAATAAGTAAAGATATGTTACATCGGCTCTAACATTGAAGCGCGCAGATTGTGATAATTCTAACAATCGCTCTTAGTCCTACCCAGACCACCGAGAGGTGTGTACCACTGCCGAGTTCTCACAAATCACATGAACTGCGCCCTAAAATGTCATTTTATGTTATACAATAGTGAAAACTACGAAATAAAATGCATTAATGCCCTTATCATCACACATCATGCGCAATTAAACTGAATTATATATTTTTTTCAATTTTACTATTTATTGAAAATAAATAGGACGCCATTTTGACGTTTTTGACTGACTTCAAGAAAAAGACAAGCTTATGCTGTTTAATATCAAGAGTAACAAAGATAAAACAATGTTTATCAATAACAACCTTAAGAATGCACGCGCAATTGTCAAATGCTAGTTGTCTCTTTTTTATTTATTAAATACGAGTATATGTATTTTGCCATCCCTTTTACGCATTTTGAAGTATGAAGATAGGTGTATGTCAACTGTCAATAAATCGTAGGTGTATGATGTGAAGTATTTATTTCGCTCATTTTGTTAGAGTATAACGTATCTTTACTTATATATCATTGGGCTACTCCACACCAGACGCGTACACCGCCCCGGTGACGTCAACAGACGAAGCGGCGCGAGCATTAGCAGCGCTGAGCGTATTGCGGGCGCAGCTGCCCGGTGCGGCCGCCGCGTTGGCCGCCGCGCTGCCGCACCCGCCGCCGCCCGTCGCGCGGCCGCTGCGCCGCGTGCTGCAGGTAGGACCAGGATGCTTAGCCAAGTTGCCAATCGCTAGCGCTTGCTAGCGCATCGTAGTTTTCCCTCTCTGTCACTCCTGCAGAGGTAGGACCAGTGATGTGATTGTTTGTGTTCATGGGCGCATGAGCAGTCTGAGTACGTTGGATACTCCACACCGGACGCGTACACTAGAGTGTCCCGAATTTGACTTTCTTACGCGAGACCTACCAAAAGCCTCTAAATAAATTGTAGATTACGGGAAAAATAATTAAAAAAAATTTAGACTAAAGCTTTAGGGCTCTACCATCGTTTGAAGTTTTCAAATAAATATGTTTTTAATTGAAGTATTTTTTTTTATAAAAAAAAATTAAATAAAAAAAATCCATATTACATTAAATATTTTTTCTTCTCATTTTTAATTTTATAGCTTGTCTTAAATCTATATTGCATGAAAAATATCATTTTTTAATTTTCAGCTCAGGGAGCCGAATTAAAAACATTTTTATTTGAAAACTTCAAACGATGGTAGAGCCCTAAAGATTTAGTCTAAAATTTTTTTTATTATTTTTCCCGTAATCTACAATTTATTTAGAGGCTTTTGGTAGGTCTCGCGTAAAAAAGTCAAATTCGGGACACTCTAGTGTTCATGGGCGCCCGAGCAGACTGAGCACGTTAGCTACTCCACACCGGACGCGTACACCGCCCCGGTGACGTCAACAGACGAAGCGGCGCGAGCATTAGCAGCGCTGAGCGTATTGCGGGCGCAGCTGCCCGGTGCGGCCGCCGCGTTGGCCGCCGCGCTGCCGCACCCGCCGCCGCCCGTCGCGCGGCCGCTGCGCCGCGTGCTGCAGGTAGGACCAGGATGCTTAGCCAAGTTGCCAAACGCTAGCGCATCGTAGTTTTCCCTCAGTCAAAGTCAAAGTCAAACTATTCTTTATTCAAGTAAGCTTATTAATAAGCACTTTCGAATCGTCTGACATGAGAGAAAAAAAACTACTACTGGTTCAAACCCGTCGTTCCTGAGAAGAACCAGTAAGAAACTCAGGTGGACTTATTTTTTCAAAACAGTATAATACATAGAATAGAATAGAATAGAATAGAATAGAATAGAATTCATTTATACATCTTATTAAAATAACATGCATTAAAGAATGTATTACATAAAAAAAAAAGATTATTATAGACATTTTTATAAAGACAGAAATAAATAAAGGATCATAATATTAAACAAAAATAATTATTATTGTACAAGTACGCAACATTATTAAGTATCTATATCTATACTACTAGAGATGTAAAGGTCCTCTAGTTGTCAGAATAAAGAGATATTAAGATTTAGAGATGTAAAAGGTCTCTAATCGTCATGATTTTAACAATAGTAATAAAATAGAAAATTAACAATTTAGTGACAATCACCCTCTCTGTCACTCCTTCCTGTTAGTGCGATAAAGAGGGAAAACTACGATGCGTTAGCAAGCGCTAGCGATTGGCAACTTGGCTAAACACCCAGACCAGTGATGTCACTGTTTGTGTTCATGGGTGCCCGAGTAGTCTGAATACGTTGGCTACTCCACACAGGACGCGTACATCGCCCCGGTGACGTCAACAAACGAAGCGGCGCGAGCATTAGCAGCGCTGAGCGTATTGCGGGCGCAGCTGCCCGGTGCGGCCGCCGCGTTGGCCGCCGCGCTGCCGCACCCGCCGCCGCCCGTCGCGCGGCCGCTGCGCCGCGTGCTGCAGGTAGGACCAGGATGCTTAGCCAAGTTGCCAATCGCTAGCGCTTGCTAGCGCATCGTAGTTCTCCCTCTCTGTCACTCCTGCAGAGGTAGGACCAGTGATGTGACCAGTGTTCTTGGGCGCCCGAGCAGGCTGAGCACGTTGGCTACTCCAATGATATAATAAGTAAAGACATGTTACATCGGCTCTAACATTAAAGCGCGCAGATTGTGATAATTCTAACAATCGCTCTTAGTCCTACCCAGACCACCGAGAGGTGTGTACCACTGCCGAGTTCTCACAAATCACATGAACTGCGCCCTAAAATGTCATTTTATGTTATACAATAGTGAAAACTACGAAATAAAATGCATTAATGCCCTTAACATCACACATCATGCGCAATTAAACTGAGTTATATATTTTTTTCAATTTTACTATTTATTGAAAATAAATAGGACGCCATTTTGACGTTTTTGACTGACTTCGAGAAAAAGACAAGCTTATGCTGTTTAATATCAAGAGTAACAAAGATAAAACAATGTTTATCAATAACAACCTTAAGAATGCACGCGCAATTTTGTCTCTTTTTTATTTATTAAATAAGAGTATATGTATTTTGCCATCCCTTTTACGCATTTTGAAGTATGAAGATAGGTGTATGTCAACTGTCAATAAATCGTAGGTGTAAGATGTGAAGTATTTATTTCGCTCATTTTGTTAGAGTATAACGTATCTTTACTTATATATCATTGGGCTACTCCACACCGGATGCGTACATCGCCCCGGTGACGTCAACAGACGAAGCGGCGCGAGCATTAGCAGCGCTGAGCGTATTGCGGGCGCAGCTGCCCGGTGCGGCCGCCGCGTTGGCCGCCGCGCTGCCGCACCCGCCGCCGCCCGTCGCGCGGCCGCTGCGCCGCGTGCTGCAGGTAGGACCAGGATGCTTAGCCAAGTTGCCAATCGCTAGCGCTTGCTAGCGTATCGTAGTTTTCCCTCTCTGTCACTCCTGCAGAGGTAGGACCAGTGATGTGATTGTTTGTGTTCATGGGCGCTTGAGCAGTCTGAGTACGTTGGATACTCCACACCGGACGCGTACACTAGAGTGTCCCGAATTTGACTTTCTTACGCGAGACCTACCAAAACCCTCTAAATAAATTGTAGATTACGGGAAAAATAATAAAAAAAAATTTAGCCTAAAGCTTTAGGGCTCTACCATCGTTTGAAGTTTTCAAATAAAAACTTTTTTAATTCGGCTCCCTGAGCTGAAAACTAAAAAATGATATTTTTCATGCAATATAGATTTAAGACAAGCTATAAAATTAAAAATGAGAAGAAAAAATATTTAATGTAATATGGATTTTTTTAAATTATATTTTTCCTATATTTTTTTATTTAATTTATTTTTATAAAAAAAAATACTTGAATTACATGTAAACATATTTTGCCATATATTTTTTTTCGGAAAAATAGAAAAAAATCTAATCTTTACACTGCGGTAGAGCCCTAAAGATGACATATATTACGGGACACTCTAGCTGCGCCGCGTGCTGCAGGTAGGACCAGGATGCTTAGCCAAGTTACCAATCGCTAGCGCTTGTAAATTCGTCTCGTCTGTCTCTGTTCCGTCGTGTTTGGCAGTGTAGGAGCATTATGTCTTTTGTATTTAACACAAACAGTCATAATTACCTGTCACTGAGCGCGGCTGCCAACGAGGCGGCCGCGCTCGACAGCTGCGCTCGCAATACGCTGAGCGCTACTAGAGCAATTCTTTTTATTTTTGCCACTAAAATGAAATATGAAAATTTGGGTAAATTTTATACTATTTCTGCTCAGAATCACGAGCTGATTCGATTTCCGGCGAAAAAAATGCTGTCCCAAAAATTTCATACATATTTCGAATATCCTCTTGTGTTACCGCCATAGAAGGTGTATGGAAAATAGTAACACAAAAAGAAAAAAAAGCATGTGACACTTTTTTTTTCGACGGAAATGGAATCGGCTTGTGATTCTGAGTAGAAATAGTATAAAATTTACCTAAAATGTCATATTTCATTTTAGCGGCAAAAATAAAAAGCGATTGGCAACTTGGCTAAACACCCAGACCAGTGATGTCACTGTTTGTGGTCATGGGTCATGGGCGCCCGAGCAGGCGGAGCACATTAGCTACTCCACACAGGACGCGTACATCGCCACGGTGACGTCAACAGACGAAGCGGCGCGAGCGTTAGCAGCGCTGAGCGTATTGCGGGCGCAGCTGCCCGGTGCGGCCGCCGCGTTGGCCGCCGCGCTGCCGCACCCGCCGCCGCCCGTCGCGCGGCCGCTGCGCCGCGTGCTGCAGGTAGGACCAGGATGCTTAGCCAAGTTGCCAATCGCTAGCGCTTCATTGTTAATCGCAGCTAACTGTTTTTGTCGCACTATTATGAAAGAGTGACAGAGAGGGAAAACTACGTTACGCTACTAAGCGCTAGCGACTGGCGTCTTGGCTAAGCACCCAGTAATGTGACTGTTTGTGTTCATGGGCGCCCGAGTATGTTGGCTACTCCACACCGGTCGTGTACATAGGCCTGGTAACGTCAACAGACGAAGCGACGCGAGCGTTAGCAGCGCTCAGCGTATTACGAGCGCAGCTGGAGCATTCCATGAAAACATGTCGTAAGCGACACTGTCTTTTCAATACTTTTAAGAAATTAAATTAGTAAGCTGAGTTACAGTATAATAATAACATATCAGGCTTTAAGATTGACAGTGTTTCTTAGCAGCTAGCATTTTTTATTAGAGTAGCTATCATAGCGAGTCGTAAGCGACAAAAAGTAGATGTTTTCATGGAATGCTCCAGCTGCCGCCGCGTTGGTTGGTAGGATCAGTGATGTGACTATGGTCATGAGCGCCCGAGCAAGCTGAGCACGTTGGCTACTCCACACCGGTCGCGTACACCGCCCCGGTGACGTCAACAGACGAAGCGGCGCGAGCATTAGCAGCGCTGAGCGTATTGCGGGCGCAGCTGCCCGGTGCGGCCGCCGCGTTGGTTGGTAGGACCAGTGATGTGACTGTGTTCATGGGCGCCCGAGCAGTCCGATCACGTTGGCTGGGCATTTCTCAGAGCGTAAACTGACATCTTATTCATCTGGTCATGTTTTCTTGGAAGTGGCTGCATCTTTTGGTACCATTTTCGGTCGTCAGATACAGCACCCGTTTCTCTATAAGACAACCAGAACTAACCTCAAATCATTCAGCCAGTTCCAAAAAATCGTGACCAGATGAATGAGATGTCGGTTTACGCTCTGAGAAATACCCGGCTACTCCACACCGGACGCGTACACCGCCACGGTGGCTTCAACAGACGAAGTGGCGCGTGCATTAGCAGCGCTGAGTGTATTGCGAGCGAAGCTGCCGGGCCGCGTTGGCAGCCGCGCACAGTGACAGGTAATTGTAACTGTTTGTGTTCATGGGCGCCCGAGCAGGCTGAGCACGTTGGCTACTCCACACCGGACGCGTACATCGCCCCGGTGACGTCAACAGACGAAGCGGCGCGAGCGTTAGCTGCGCTTAGCGTATTGCGAGCGCAGCTGCCGGGCGTGACAGGTAATTGGACATTTTCGCGAGAAGAGACTAGAGATGCACCGGATATTCGGTAACTATCTGGTATCCGGCGTATCCGGCCCATATTTTACTATCCGGCCGGATACCGGATAGTGACTTATTATCCGGCCGGATACCGGATAGTAACTTTGCTTGACTTTGGGTAAACATATTGAAGATAAAAAGTTAAAAAACAGTCATAAGTGGCGAGCAAATGGACAATAACGACCCCACAGACCCGGCCCGAGAATAAGTCAGTTGGTCGGTCTCCGTCTTCGACGTAAACCCTATGGAGTTCACAAGACTCTTAGATCCAGCTTGCCATCATCGACTATCCATAGAGGAATCGGCAGAGCTACATAATTATGCTCCAGGGGTGGAAATATAAATTTGCGTGCCATTGGCTGTCATAAGCCGCATATTCGGCGGAAAATCAAGCCTGCCTCGATGTCCAGGCCTCTTTTCTATAGGTCAATCTCTCACCCACTTATCACACGTAACTTAAAAACAGGTAGATAAAATTATGGCCCTAATGTCAAATCCCGTTACAAAATAAGTCTGGACTTTACGTGCAAGCTACAAAACGGGTCAAAAGTGTCAAAACGTGCACGCCGCGCTCCTTGCTAAACTCAAAATGTAGGTATAATACCGCCGGCCGAATATTCGGCGGCCGGATACCGAATATTCGGCCGATGGTCAGGCCGAATATCCGATATCCGGTATCCGGCCAAACAACTATCCGTTGCATCTCTAGAAGAGACCCAAAAAAAAATTTTTTTTAAGGTAGGTAAGTTTTACGTTTTTCCTACTCAGAATAACAAGTTCTTTCAATCTAAGAGAAAAAAAGTACAAGAAAAAAATTGTCCCTCATTTTTCATACATTTTACATGCTCTCCACTTTGTAACCGCTGTACAAAGTGTTTGAAAAACGGTTACGTAATAAAAACAAAAAGTTCGGATACTTTTTTTCTTCTAGTAGGATCGAAAGAGCTCGTGATTCTGAGCAGGAAAAACATAAAATTTACCTGTTTCAGAAAAATAAGTTTTTGTATCTCTTCTCGCGAAAATGCCCAATTATGACTGTTTGTGTTAAAAACAAAAGACATAATGCTCCCACACTGCCAAACACGACGGAACAGAGACAGACGAGACGAATTTACTACAAGCTAGCTTAGGAAAAATGCAATTTGGATTTAGAACTTTTAATATTATTTGCACTCACAATCGCGAGATCTTTCGACCCTGAGAAGAGGAAATTTTGTCTCAAGATTTTTTTTCCATTGCGTTATTATTTTTTCATAACGGTAACGGAATGAAATGCAATAAATGATTTGATTTGATTTAGGAAAATTTTGTCCCAGTGACCCAGTGTTCATTCCTACTATTAAGATCGAGTCATTTTCGCGATTTCGGGACTGGTCCCATACTAAAACTTGTTATTAGTGACTCACGAAACACAATGTCAAAATGTGTGTCAAAACTGTATATAAAGTCAATTTTTTTTCCTCAGCTGGCAGCCCTCCTAGAAAGCGGAAACCACGCCCTAATCGACGTGGAAACCGCCCTCGAAGCAGCGGAAGCCTCCGAGCCGGTGGACCGCCGGCAACCCGCACCCAAACCCAAGGTCAAGGTCGTGTCGAAAGTCAAAGAGGTGCCCTTGAAACTGTTCCATAAGACCGAAGGCTTGAGCAGCGATCTACCGTGCTTAGATCCTTTGAGGTTAAGGACTGAATGATTAAGGGAATTATAGTTAGTGGAAGTGACGTGGTAAGGTAATTCACAGAAATTGTATTCACAGAGACAAATATGTTAGCGGGCCTCGACAAATAAGTCCAAATTGAATGATTATAGT